>VXBI01005372.1:1418447-1484395 GCA_013397375.1 Toxostoma redivivum
AAAAAAAAAAGAGAGGCAGCTTCTGTAAGAAGTTGCAGAGAAGAGAGACTTTGTAATCATTTATCATGATTTTCCAAATAAGCTCTCTGCTATCTTAAGAAATTATGTTCTCTAAAAAGGAATGAAAACTTTAGTTGCATATAACATCAAAACTGCTGTTTCTGTTGTCATTCCAGCTTTGATTGATGCAGAGTGACCCAAACCGGTATGTAAGGGATGCTATATTTACAGTCCAATACATACATTCATTCTGTGTTACCCTTTTCCAAGTGCCCCAGTACTAAAATTAGCATTAAATATTCAAAACACAGCCAGGTAAACAAAAAGAAATATATTGTTAAACTCCCATTTCCTCTTCAGTATTAGAGGGTGCTCAGAAGGGTATGTGCTGGTATTGGGACTCCTCCTGGACTCCTCCAGCAGGCACTCATCACATAAAGTCCCACTTCGCCTCCACATGAGACCTGGCTTTTGTGTGGAATTTCAGCCTGAGGGTTTATTTCACTTGTCCTCTTTCCCATGCCTGAGTGATGACACACATGGATGGTCCCCTGTCTGCTTACAGGAGCAGGAACTGGGGCATCCCCAGGTGGCTGCATCTCTGGTGCCTTCAGGTGCAGGAGCCTCCTGATCCAAGCTGCTTACAGGAGCTCAGGCATAAAGCTGTTTCTCAGTGTTTCCCCTGAGTGACAATTATTTTCCTTTTTAAAATGAAATTGAATGAGCTAAATGTAACCTGTCAAGGACAAAACCTGTACTCTTCTCATCTTCCAAACAAGCACGTTGTAAGCCCTGATTCTGCCTGATCTCCTACCTCCTGTTTGTTTAACAAATGGTATTTTGAAATAGTGCCATAGTGTATTTTTTAAATATCAAATTTTGCTGTGTTTTGAAATTGCAGATTCCCTTTGGTCAAGAGGGTTTTGACCCTGTGTTTAACATTTTGTTATTATGGTCTCTACTAAGCTTCAGGACAGCACATTTTGGAGGTTACTGGTGAATATCTTTTGCTTAAGCTGAGGCAGGTACTTTCCTGATGGGTTTTTTTGTGATACCAAGGGAAAAGTTAACAAGTTGGAAGAATAAGGATATTACCATTTCAGATCAGACCAGTTGTGCCTTGAGAACACTATTTTGCTGTGAGAGTAGCTAATGCTGGATGACGGGTTTTTTACAAATTAAACATAGTTTGAGAATGATTATCTTGTGTAAGGGTAGCAGCACTGGAAATTAAATGGGTTTTCCAGTCTGCCTATTGTGCAGTACATTACTTTAGACTTTTTGGGAATTTACATTTGTTCTGGTCAGTTATAAGGTTTTACAAAAGACCTAGGAAGTGTTGAAATTGCAACCTTGTGTTGGACCAAGTGTTGCAGAAACATGGTGTTTCAACACTATGTACGTCATGAACCTGTAATTTCAACACTTTCTAGGAGTCACCAGAGTCTCCCTGGCTGAACTATAAAATAACTAAGTTTTCTTCTCTGAACAGTCAACTATCCTTTTTTTTGTTCCCTGGAAAATATAATTTGAAACACCATTTGGCTGACATTAAAGAGTTTAAAATTGTTTTGTTAATAATGAAGGAAAGTCAAAGTAAAGGATTACTGCAAATAGAGAAACTTGCTGACTCAAGTGGTAGTGGGGCTGAGTCCTTTTGCTGGATAAATACAGCAGACTAGGGTTGCAGTTTTAATTAAGGATTCACTTGCAAGGGACAAAGCTGAATTTTTACAAGCTGCCTGTGGTTATGCTTCTGCCTTATGTCGTTGCACACTGGTTCTGATATCAGGTGTTAAACTCCTGCAAATGAATCTGCTATTACTTCTGCCTCTGGGCTGTATCTCCCTCAGGCTCAGCCAGAGTGGGGAAGAGAGGTGTGGCACAGCCTTGAATGCAATTCAAAGCAATTTCTACCTGCCCTGCAAAGTCCACAGCAACACAGCTGAGACTCATGTATTGTGGTGTGTGCTCTCCTTCACTAGTCTCCCTCCTCAAATCATATACAGCAAACATCCAGGATGCAACCTCCGTTTTAAAGACATCTCCTAACACTGGAGAAGCCAGGGCTGCCACAGTTGCAATAGTAAGAAGGGACAAGACCACCTTGCCCTGTAAGACATCGTGGCTTTGTTTCTTCAACTGGCAGCCTGTCTGTTGAGTGACCTGATACTCCCATTCAGTAAAAAAATTCCTTGGTCCTAGCACAACACTTTTTGTGCACTGACTCAAAGCATTTTGCAAAGGTTGAGCAACATCCCTTTATTGGATTGAGAAAATGAGGTACAGAGTGATTGCTGGAAGTCCCCAATGAGGGCAGCAGAGGACAGAGCCCCAGTAGCCAAGTTCTGATTCAGTAGCCAAGTTCTTATTCAGTAGCCTATTCACTTGGAAACACTCTCTCCATTCACTCAGCTTCCCACCATCCTGTGATGGCAGGAGGGCAGGCAAGTGAAAGATGAATTCTTGATGCAAGATCATTATTTTGCACTTTTCCTTATGTGCTTGCCCAACTTCAGTAACCTCTCAGAAGCATCCTCCTCCCTTTCATATCCCTTGATATTCCCTCAAGATCTAAATGACCAATATTTTCTTCAAGTATAACATTTTTCTCTTTTTGCATTTATGAGATGAGTTGGGAAACTTCCTGTACTATCCCTGGGAAACTGGACAACGAGCAGGACGGGAACTTCTGCACTAACATAGCTTGTATTTAATATGCACTGGTGTATCTGTATCTGAGGGTGGGAGACAGAGAACTACTGGGAATAGCCAGGATTTCTCCCTGTTGTAGGCAAGGCTGCTGAGAAAGCACAAACCAGCCACAGTGGTGAAGTCATGCAAATGCAATGCTACCAAAGGCCACAGGAATTGTGGAAAGATTTGTGTAAATATCTCATGCATTCTTGTGCTCTAAGGTTTATGGAAACAAAAACCACAGTCACAGAGCCCATGCCACATTTGCTCGTCCCTTCCTCCTTCTGTTTCTTCTCTACAGAAAGGTTGTAGAACAGTTTATGTGCAGCCACGAAACTGATTTTTTTTTCTTTTTGTGATTATTGGTAATGTTAAAAAAAAGTGGAAAAGATGGTAAGCATAAACAAAGTTCAGCAGGGTGCAAGGGGATGGGTGGCTGATTTGTGAGTATCATGCGAACTTCTTTGCTGTAAGCATGCCTGGAAAAATACATGCCACACTCATGTCTCCCAAGTCATTTCAGACAACACATTGTCTCTATCACCCACCAACTGGATCCCCTTTCCCTGCACCAATTCATTCAGTAGATCATCCATGCATTTTGCTTACCCTCAAAGGGAAGATACTGCATGTTTACCTTTCTGCTTAATTTTTGAGGTTTTATCATGCTGTCTTGAGAGGCTGACAATACCTGAGTCTAGACATAACCATCCCTGTTTATTCATGCTGTGGTGTCCATTCCTGTCTGTTTTTGACTGCGCCAAGGACATTCTCCTGTTCTTCAGCTGTTTTGTATCATTTCAGATAGTGGTATCACACTAGAGAAGGACAGTCTACGTGAAGGCTGTTACAAGTAAATATTCAGGGGAATAATGCACCTGCTGTTGGGACATAATTGGGCTGGTCCTACTGCTGCTGCTGATGTGAACTCCTGGGAGCTGGTGATTGACTACACCACACTGTTGGGAGAGGGAGAGCACTCTATCAGGTGCCCTTTCTTTTTCAGGTCTTAGATGCTTGCAGTCCCATACTGACAAGAGCAAGGATGGGAAAAAACACAAAAGGAGCTGTTTAAAAGATTTGTCCTTAGTCTGTATAAATTAACCACCCCTTTTCAAGGTGCTTTACCATCTTTTGAGAGGATCCACAGACCAGGGTGCAGGGAACACAGGAGCAAAGGACTCCAGCAGGCGCTGGAAGCTGTGAATTACTGAGAAAGAAAAGGAACAACTTGTATTATCTCAGGGTAATAACCAGCCTGGCTGCTGGCACAGAGACTGCTGTGACCCAAAGGTGATCATCTTTCTCATGTCACAAAACCCAAACCTTTGCTGCCTTCCCACAGTGCCACAGCACCCAATGTGTGCCACCTCTTGGTCCCCTTCATGCCTTGGGGTGCATTTCTTTTTTTTTTTTTTTTTCTTTCCAAGAAGAGATTTTTACATGCAGGAAATTGGGCAGGATGAGCTGGTGCTAATATCAGGGTGACTGCACTGGCAATGGTGGAGCTGGGCATTCCTTGGCCTCTTGAAGGGACATTGTCTGTGGCTCTGGGCAGCCCGGGTGCTTCAGCAGGTGGCACTGTGAGCCCTGCTCACCCACTGTGGGGCTTTTCTGCTTCCAGAGGTATTTTTCTTTTGGATAAGGAATAAAGCTGAGGTTCTGACCACTTGTGGTCTTTCAAAATGCCAAGGTATTTTTCAAAATACAGGGGTGCTGGCCTAGGCATCCCAGCCAAACTGCAGCTTGGGTAGCATCCTGCCAGTTCAGAGCTACACCAGTGATTCCACTGGGATATGATTTATTTCTTCACTTCCTGTCCTAAAGGAACACCCACAAAGTTGTGAAAGTTGTGCACAGAGTACACAGTGCACAGGAGGCTGCACTGATTGCTAGGTGAGGGTTAGCTTAGTAATAGCTGGCATTTCTGGAGTGGTTCTTCGGAACAGAAGTGAGCAGGAAAGAAATAGCTAAGCAGCTTCTAGTCAAGAGTGTTGCTGATATACAAATAAAAAAGGGGACAAAATGCTCCAGCATTTCAGTTGTGAAACATTTATTAAGTTAACAAGCCTATGAGGACCAATAACACCATCCTTACTATCTGTTCCTGCAGCCACTTATGGGCACAGGCTTTAGTCTTGCTTTAACAGAAGCATGAGGAAGTTGGTGCTAGTTATCCTGCTCTGGTCTTTTCCTATCACCCAACTGGCAAAACTCAGTAGCAGTGATTTATTTGCCTCTATCACTTGCTTCTGCTATGGACTCAAAAGACAATTATTTGCTTGTATTACATAATTGGGGTTTTGTTTGGATAGACGATTTTATGTTTTAGTTTCTAGTGGACAGTGCCATCACCCTTTTTCTTATGAGGGAGTCCCTTGCTCACAGCACAAGATTTGGAAAGTTCCAGAGAGAGCACTTGCCCACCTGCTTCCAGATTCCCTCCAGCTTTTCTGTCCTCCTCCCTTCCGTGAGTGCTGCATGCAGGGTGCAGTGCTCCTGACCCTTGCAGAGTGCTATTTGCTTATTTTATCTCTGAAAACAAAACAAATTTCTCTGTGTTTTGTTCTATTTCCTACATGATAGAATCTTTTGTTTTCACTTGCAACCTTTGCAGCTTCCAAGAATTTTTACTCCTTGTGGTTTGCTGAGATGCGCGAGGTTCAATAGTCTGCCACCAGGCCCTGGCCCAAGGTCGAGGATTCCCTCCTTTTCCTTCCCAGTATTGTCCTGCATCCTGCAAGGCCCTTCTCCTTACACTGCTGTGGCTGTCGTGACAAAGGGGACTGGCACCAGGCACTGCCTGCTGCCACGGTGACAGCTGCTGAGCATTCGCCAAGCTCTAATGACAATAGTATGACCTCAGATACTTTATTAAGAAAGAAAAACTTGAAAGGGAGGGTACACTTAAAAGCAGACAATAACACCTCGTCTCAGTGCAGTGCATTGTTTTTGCAAGCCCAGGATAGAAATGCTGTAATATAATCTTGGCCTATTCTCTCCCAGCCTCCCTCCTCATTTTATGCACAGGTTCATCCACATCCACGGTGGACTCTAGTTCTCAACAGCCTCTGTGTGAATCAAAACATGCAAATAGATGTTATGGACCACTGGGCTCAGCATGAAGCCAGGCATCATATTGTCCAGGCCATCCTTTTAATTCTGCTGTGACAATGGTTATTTCTTCATGCTTCACTTTCTCTGGGATGATAATGAGTAAAATGGGGGTGATGGTACTTTAGTCCCCACAGCAAAGCCTCCTGAGCACCATGGGTCTGGATGGAACTGTGCTGTGGATGGAGAGGGAGGCTGGGAGCTGTGTTGCTGCATGGAGCTTCTCTCCCACAGGGACATGGAAGGGGGGAACCCTGGTGGGCAAGAGCTTGTGATGAGCTGTGCCTGAACTCTGCAGCCGGGATGTCTGTGGCAGAAAACCTTTGCCTGAAGTCACACAGAAAGTTTGAGAATGAGTAAATAGACTTGGCAGAAGGAGGAAGTAGAGCTGGTCAGAAAAATTCTGACTAAACAAGTTTTCGTTGGAATTTACCGATTCATCAACATCAAAGCACTTTGTGGAGAGGGTCCAATTTTGACAAAGTTACTTCCAAAACCAGGCAGGGCTTGAAAATTGCCTGCTAGGCACATTTTGGAAACCTGGCTAGTTTTATGCTGATTTATGCTGTCCGTTCCTTAGCAGTTCAACAACTGGCTGTTAAGAAGTGTATCTTTCCAGGTGTAACTCTGAAGTGACTGTCTCCAAGCAAGGAATTCCATGATGGTCTGTGACCCTTTTCCTGCTGCTTGTAAAACCCCTGACTCAGGGATATTGGCTCTGCATAGTGCTATCAACTTTTATCAGACATTCCTTTTTAAAAACAGAGAAACCAGCTGTCATAAGAGTTGCTGCTTTCAATTCTGGGACCTTTTAATTTGAATTTCAAAACAAAATTTCTACGTTCCATTTCTTTTTTATACATTCTAAAATAACTCCATTGATTTAAACAGAATTACCACTCAGCTGAATTTGAGTAAATTGGAGAACTTCAGTGAATTGCTACATAACCTTTGGAACAGCATGAAGCCCACAAAAATACCTAGCTATTTATATTTTCCAGTTGGAGTGAGCAATTCTTCTTTTGCTTCTTATGGATGATACTGTTGGTAAACCTTAAAAACAAAAGGAGAGAAAGAAGAGGAGGAAGAAAAAACTTGCTGAACTTGGTTCTTCTTATTGTGCAATTCCTGTTCTTTTAGCCTTTGCAACTGGGGTTGTGTGTGTGTGTGTGTGTGTGTGTATGTGTGTGTGTGTGCAAGACGGAGGGAGACAGAGAGGAAGGGGTATTTCACATTTCCCATGATATGTTTTGTTTGGGGTTGTGATAGCTGGATTCATTGTGCACAATCCATAAGGCTTTACAGAGCATTTCTTGAGCTTGTCTTCATGGGAGGAAAAACAGCATTGTTTTTTTTTCTTTTTCCTCCCACAGAGGACTTTTCTGCTGTCTAGTGTGAACGTACAGTACTGGAGAAGCACAGAAATATGCCATTGGTTTCAGGCTTGCCCAGGTCCAGATGTGCATCCCAAGATGTGCTAGCTTTGGGGAAACATAAAGCAAACTGAAAGGAACAGGATTTTTCTGAAACAAACAGGATTCTACAAAAAGAAAGAGACCAATAAAATCTGTGCAGAGAACATTTTCTTTCACAGTACCTACAATTATGCAATTGTGCTAATGCACTGTGCTTCAAAATATGCCTGTATTTTGCAGCAGACTTTTTACTAATTTTTTTTTCAGTTGGACACAGAATAATCTTTTAAGTAATGTGTTTATTTTAGCTTTGTTTTTCCCACTCCCCAAGGTCTGCTAGGATTTCTCTCCTATCTTTTTTATGTGCCAATGACATTGCTTGTTACAAGGTCAGGATCAGGATTCATTGTGGGGGGCAACAGTGCTAAAAGGGCTTGACATGAGATCAGAAGTAATGCTGCAGTGAATTTAAAAAAAAAAAAAAAAGCAGCAAGGCTTATGGTGCCGAAAGATCTGGGTTTCCCATCCAGACACCATCTGTGAAGCACTTGGGGACAGTGCCTAATGTCTGAGTCATGTTTGGCAGTCCTTTACCCAGTGGTCTGTTTCCCTGGGGGGAATATTCATTGGGGGAGAAAAGAAATGGTAGAAGGACGGAAGATAAACTGCCCTTTAGCCCCATGATTTATATTTGGTCAGAGTACCCCTGTTCTATTTTTTTTACTTGGAATGTATCTTGGACATGTTGTTTCAATATGAGACAATCAGCTGGGCTCTCAGAGGAATGTCCCTGGAGACTCAAAACAGCCTCCCAGTAGGGTAATATGTTCAGCAGAATTCTAAGATGTATTCTCCAACATCTGCAGTCTATTTGTGCCTCCAGAATATTTCCCATCAGCATTTGGGGAATCAAAAGGCACTTTGAGAGATGGTCACCAATTCTCTAGACTGCATGATAACTTGTAAAATGTTTACTTCTTTAAACTTCTACTGAGCTGATGGTTGTTTGTTTCTTTTTTTCTTTTCTTTTCTTTTTTTTAGGAAACTAACAACAGAAGGATATGAAAATACACTTTAAGTTATTTTTTCATATGAATGGGTTCTGAATGTAGTAGTAACTTCCTGGGAAACAAGAAAGCTTAAGGAGTTATCATGAGCAACACAGTCAATGTCTCTTCTGGGTGTGAGACAGAAAAAAGAACTTGTTCGGCTGCACGTTAGAAGTAAGTAGACAATCAAATGGAAAGTATTACATGTTGCATCTAATATGCCATGTCCTCATTTTCATTGTTTCATTTGGTTTTGGTAACCCCATGCCAAAAAAGCCAGGCAGATGCAGAAGTAGAAACAAACTCCAGGCAGGTAGTGAAAATAGCAGAGGACTATACAGAACATATTTCTTGTAGGAAGAAATTGAAAGGATTATTTATGCAGGGAAGTAAAAAGAGCAAGAGAACACACAGCATATGTCACACAAGAAATAATAGAGAGTATGCAGAAAGCCAATTTAAACCTCATTTTCAGCCCTTTCAGTGATATAGGAATTAGGAATGTTCAGAAAGAAAAGGAAATGTAATTGACACAATGTGCAATCAATCTGTGGGCATCGATTTTGCAGGGTATTTTTTGTACAAACAGCAGAAAGTTGCCTGAAATATTTAGAAAAATATTGTACAAATATTAAATGAAAATGTCATCTAGGGAAGATAAAAGCAAATCCATCTAGCTTTATTAAGGAGGGCATATAAAGGTAGAAGAAAGATAAGCATATTACCACAATGATGGGAGCACAAGGACACGAGTGTTCTTATGGCAGGGAATCTCTCAGTCACCAGTCAAGATTCATGGGAAACTGTCTGTATCCATGATACTGATTGCTATTTGATTTTGGTGACTGGGAGCACTTAAGAAATGGATTAAATTCTTTCCAATTGTTACACTTCCTCACGAGTTGTAATGTTTCATGAGTATGAGGGGAGGCATTTGTCCATGAAAGGGCAACACTGAGGAATGAGGAATTACCTGCATCTCTTCCCTAGCATTGCTCTTATTGGCTGTGTGTGCAGACAAACTATCAAACTCAGTGGACCAGAAATAGGTATATTATGTCAATCTCCTATCACAAGGCAAACCATGCAAGCTGTGGCAGTGCACACGAAGCCTGTAAACCCACACCAAACAATAAAGAAAACATCTAAGGTTTGATTTCTTTCATTTTTTTTCCCCCTGAGATCCTTTCTCTGTTTCTATTCTGTGAAAGCCAAATAAAAACAACAAATAATCGAAAAATCCCTAAACAAACAATTGGGACTTTGACTTGCGAAACTGTATTTCCATGTTTGTTCTGAAGAGGTTCCCATAGCCCGGCTCTGACTTTTATCTATCCCCACAGGATGTACTCCTACAGTTTTTCTTCCAGGGTCCCATGCTTCCTGTGGGTGTTCTCACAGCTGCCAATTCAGACAGCTCGAGTCTGGAGTAGACTTTTCACAATCCTGAAGATGCTATTCTTTCACTAAGTCAAGTGATTCCACACAAAAATATGGCAGATGTTTAGCATCAGGAATCAAAACAGCATTTTCGCACCACACAGCACATTCTTCTCTTCCAGATACCTTTCATTTCCTCTCTACAGGATATGGAGCAATTTTCCTCTTTTGCTGCTGTTCATGTGAACTCAGGAATCTGTGAATTATACCAGGGCATGTGAATTCCCATGTAATCTTTTCTGAGAGGTAGTGGGACTTGGTTCACTGATGTTGCATGCTTCATTTTTTCCTGCCTAGAAGATAAATACAGAAGTAATAACACTGGATTGCTTCTTTGATTTTTCAACAAGACCTCCTGAATGCAATCTATACTTTAGAGTATGAGTAATCACGGGCCAGAATTACCTAAATGGATGTTAGTTGTCACTGCAGAGGGGTCTGCAAGTTTTGGAGCTAAAGAGAGCCAGATTCACAGATGCTGGAGATGAATATTCCTAATGACATTAATGGGCATATTCCAACTGAGATTTCAGCCAGCTGTGGCCTTGGATTAGCCTGTGGTATTTTCTTACGTGATCTAGATTATTTTCATGAGGTCTCATTGAGCTGTGCATGTGGCCCTCTTCACCAGACTTTTCACTAGCCCAGAGAAAGGCATGTGAGAGTTGTGCTGAGCCCAGCTCACACCAATCCCCACCTTGTCTCAAGTTCCTCAGTCCTGTTCAGTGCAAGGTTGCTGTGATACTGTATTGCCCCCTGGAAAATGTCTTAAGTATATATGTGTAGTTCAGGGTGGAACAAACTTGGAAAAAGTTGTGCCAATTCCAAGCAGCAAAGAGGAATTAATTAATTTGCAGTCTAATTCTCTGTCACAGAGACCCAGGGCTTTCCACACATTCTGAGTTCAGCACTGTGACACACTGTGTTAAAGCTTTAGACATAAAAAAATGAACACATTGCATAACAGAAGATAAAAGAACCGCATGGCTGTCACATAAATTATTTAAGCCAATAACTAAATTATTTTCTTTGCCCCCCATTCACTAAATTACTTCATCAAGAAATTACAAGCTCTTTCTCTTCTCCTGATGAGTCTGAGACCAAAATAAATAGGAGGTGCATTACAAACCCTTCACTATGTGAAATGCTGTTACTAATCCTCATTTTTAGTAAGAATTTACACTATGCTGCCTGTGTTAGACAAATCTTTAAAGGAATCTATAACTATTTGGAAGGTGCAGAATTCATGCAGAATTATCCTTACTACTTTTTGGTGTAGTTTGGGGATTTGGATTATCTGAATGCTTTTAAACTCAGCATTTTTAACAATGTAACATTTTACCAGAAAAAAATGCCCGCTCTCTCTGCAAATTTTCAATTTTGCTTTAGTAGATTTAACGTCTTCTGTAGACTATAGGTTTTTAAAAGCTTTACAGAAATATTTGGTCTTTTGCCCATTTTTTGAAAAGGAGGGGATGGGACGTTTTCAGACAGCTATGCAAAACAAGCCCCGTTTACACCAAACCCTTAACATAAACATATCATGCATAAGCTTAGCAGCTGCATTGAAGTCAGCAGAGAGAGTGGAAAGGCTTTTGAACTCACATTTCCACACTGGACAGATCTGCAGTGTTAGTACTGGTGGCGGATGAGGGATAGACAAGACCAAGCATACTTCTGAGGTTTGTAACTCTGTCTTGTATGGCTTCCCCTCCGACATCTGGAGCTGAGGGAGAGGTGCTACACAAACCTGTATGACAGATTTCCTACCCAAGGCTTCCCATATGTGATGGGCAGCCTAAATAGTCTCTGTTGGTTTAGTGGCGGACTTGGCAGTGCTGGGTTAATGGTTGGACTCAATGATCTTAAAGGTCATTTCAAATCCAAATGTTTCTATGATTTTATGATTCTATTCTTTGACCACACAGAGAAGAATGACTACATTTTTTACCATCAAACTAAAAAAAAGGGCAGCAGAGTTGCAGAAAGAAAATGTTCAGTGCTTGGCCTGAATCTTGCAGAGATCCCTGCATATTTTACCAGACACTTGCTGAGTTCTTTCAGGCTTCTCAGGAATGTCTCTAGCAGCAATACCACAGGCAGTGTGTCATGAAGTGTGAGCATCCTGGAGGAAAATGCAGGTCCAGCTTCTTCCCCATAGATGACTGCTTCTTTACTTTTTCTGCTCAAGGGAAAAAGAAGGACTGAGGATCAGTATTACACTTCATTCTATACATTTTTTCTAGTCTGCAAGATTTCTAAGAAAGTTTTCACATGTTTGAAAATCCAATACACTAGAGAGATTATAGTTCTACTCTGATGTACTCTATTGACACACTATGCTTCTGTACTTCAGATTCTTATACGAATCTGCTAGAGGCAGTAAGAGGAAAGGACCTTTCTCAGAGGCAGAGATTGCAGTTGACCTCATGCTGAGGAGACAGGATGCAAAGCACAAAGCTTCTGGGGTACTTGGCAGGTTTGTGGCACTTCTGTTTTGATTAGAAGTATAGGATATCTATATTCCTGGAGTTTGTTTGGCAAAACAAACATTTTAAAGCACATATTATTTCGGACATGGACTCATTAAAAATTAGGTGTGCATATTTCAAATCAGTTTTTCTTTCAGTACAGGCTTTCCAGGATGCAAAGACATATAACTATATTCTTAAAATTTCACTATTCTCTACAAGATGGTTCTTCAATAGTCAGTAGGCAAAGAGTTTTCTCTTACTGAAGGTGTAGCCACCTAAGTTGATTAATTGAATGTCCTTCAGGAAACTCATCCATTTTAATGTATATGTTGAGAAAAATGATTCACAACCCACTTTACATTGGAAATGAGGCTAAAAGCAACTTCAGTCTTCTTTCTGATGTTAAGTACAGCAGTTGGATCTTTCCTGCTCTTCTCTAAAGAAAGTGTGTAACTTGTTGACAGATTGGCACTTTAGCTGGTTTTCATGGTTCTTGCAAGTGGACATAAGGATGACAATGGAACTTTATCTGGCCTAGACCATGTAGCAGTTACACTGTCTTATTTTAGTAGATAGTAATATTACAAATAGGTCCTTAGTAATAAACTGGTTATTTGTTGAGCAGAAGTGCTATACTGGCTGCTAATTACAACCCTATGTTGGGTATAGTGCCAAGTACATATTCCATGTATTAGCCCAGAAGGCACTGGTTTCCAAAAGATAAAAGCTCTTCCAGTAAATTCAGTTGTGAGACTGGTGCCTGAGACTGATGGCACCAGACAGAAGCTTAAAAAAGCTGTGGTACCTCCTCCTTAATCATTCGGATGTCTTTTTCCTTAGATAAATTAGGGGTTATTGACTAACATACATGGGAACACAAACTCTGTGAACTACTTATTGAGTTTGAGTTGATCTATGTGGGGATCAGTCACGAACCAGCAAGGCAACGGCGTCATATATTTTACAAGATGGGAAAAAAAAGTAAATATTACTAAATAGCTATGATGCCATGGAAAGGGCAAAAGGTTATGAAAATTATTGGCTTGAGGAAAGAGTCATGTATACAGAGGGATGGAAACACTTGGCTAATAAGTGTGTGGCATTCCATGGCTGTGATATCAGAATTCCCAATATCAGGCAACTTCCTTTTTCTGAAATCTTCAGCAAATGCCTAAATTTCCCACAGATAAAGAAGAAAATCAAATGGGAAAGATAACCCTCTGTAAGTAGGAAAAGTTTTTGTACTAGAGAACAGCATCAGTATTCAGTTGCATGGACACAGCCTCCTCAGTGCAGGTTAATATTTAAGGACCCCAAAGAAGACCCCTGCTTTTTCTTTGGATACATTTATCTCTGTTACTTGGGCTGGACCAATTAAAAATGCCTATGGTGCTTTAACATAAAAGAATGAAACCTCAATGACTAATTTCTGTCCTGTTTACTGCCATCTGTGACTTTTATTGTGTATTTCTATTCACCAAGTTTCTTAATACTCTCTATTTTAAGGAAAAGATATTGTGGCTTTATTTTATAGATATGCTCTGGCTGGGTATGTATCTACTAGGATTAGTTATGAGGCCTATTTCATACATCAGTATACTGTAAAATATGCTGCTGTCTTCAACTGGCTGCTCTGAATCTTGATGTGCAACCCTAAAAGGAGACCTTGGACATAGCAGTTCCCTTTGTGTCTCTTGCCTCTTCTAGAAGCCTTGTGGAGAACTGCCCTATTTACTAGATAGAAACAAGGATTTTGCAAATTGTAGGAGTTATTTTGTTATAATATGTTTGTTTAAATTAATTGGTCTTGGATAGTATTATTGCATGGTGATGGGACTACAGAAAGTGCTTTGCCTACTGTAAGCCTTCCATATAATGTGAAAAGACTGTAGGTAGAAGGGCCTCAAAGAGGTAGCCTTTGATGTCCTAACTACCAGAGTAAATTCAAGCCTGTCCCCATTTAAGCTTGTACTGAGAAAAACATCTAAAAATATTAAAAGTGTTTTTTAATTTAGTGCATTGATGTGGATGGGAAATGATGCTCTGTTAGCATGGATGGACATGCTGTGGCTCTGTTTCCCATCTAAGAATAAGAGGTTTCACCTTATGGTCACTTATCCTGTTTACTTAATGCCACTTCTCCATGTTCCACTCATTTGTTTTGGAATTCCTCAGGCACTGAGTGTTCCTCTGAAATGCCAGTGAGCCTTGACAAAAGAAAAACCCACAAATGAGTAGTCGTTTTAAAAAGCTTTATATCTGAGAATCATTGGTCCTGCCATTTCAGCCACCTGCTGCCTGGTGTGGCACTGAGAACAACTACCTCACCCCCAGCCCATGTGCTCTTGGTTTAGGCAGCTGCAGTGAGAATTCTTCAGGCAGTCCAGCAGTGCAGGCTGCCAAGGTTCATCTCCTGTGTGCTAACCTACAGGGCCTCAGTGTGTGAGAAACATGAAAGTATGACCCCTTCCAATGGATGATCTAAGGAAAATTACATAAATGAAAATACAGCAGAGTTCGGTCATCTGTAGTTATAAATAACTTCTGTTGTTTGGTCAGCTGAAATCACACAAACATGCTATTGTTAAGAGCTGCAAATGTGTGCATACAGATTTTGAAATGGGAATAATGCAGAAAATGAAAGGAGTAATGAACCAGATAAGTGCTTAGTGTCTGTCTTACTCTGACCATCTAACAGACCCATGAAACCTGTAGTGCTATCGATAACTTGACCCTAGCCCTTCACCACATGCCCAGCTTGGCCAGTGTGGAGAGCTGCTTTGATTGTCTGACCTCCCAGAGAGCAACATCAAGCCAGGACTTCTGCAAAGCCAGACACAGTTCTTCCCCTCCCTTTAGGGATAGGAGTTGGATTAGAGTGGGGAAGAGTGGAACAGCAGAAATCATCCTTACAGGAGGAGAAAAGTAAAAGAGCCTTGCATCCCAGGTCAGCTTTTCCCTATGTTTCCCCCCACCCTTCTTGTGAACAATAAGTCCATTTGCTACCTTCTTTTCCTTCCCCTTACCTCCCTGCAATACTTGGCCTGGGAAGAGAGCGAAGGGGGTTTTTTGTAGTGGTACCCACAGCAAGCAAGAGGGTGGAGACCCTTTGTAGCTTTGGCCAGGGAAGGGCTTGGAGGAGGCTGCTTACAGACACCAGCTTTCTAGTCTGGAAGAAATGGAGTGAGGAATGTTTGTGATACATAGCAAAATAGGAGAGCAGTTAAACAAGCACTGGAAAAGCCAAGAGAATGCATTAGGGCTGTGTGATGGGCCAAGCTGCAATCTTTGTGAGGAAATGCTAGACTGAGTGCTGGACAGGCCTTAGGTGCAGGCTCTGCAACAACTCTTATCAGATTGGGGTCAACTTTTGCTCTGGGAAGATGCCATCGAATGCAAGAAATTAAAATGTTGCAATAGTAAGTTCAAGGGCTTCTCAGATCTGCTGCAGTGTGGTGCCACGTACTCGAATAAAACATGCTGCCTGTACCTCACTTGTTGATGCAGCCTTTTGTGCCTAAAAACAGACACTCCTCCTTGCTTCCCAAGAACTGAGAGAGACAAAGCTTGATGCTCTGGGAAGCTTAACACGAACCTGAGGAGACACAAAGGCTGCCTTTTTAGAAAGGAGCAAGATAGAAGAATAAGCAGATTTGGCCCCAGGGGATTTATATTTGTTCCTCTTCCCTTCTGCCTTGTGCTAATATTACTCTGTTCTCTTAATTTTGGCGTTTCTGCCCTTGCCTCGCAGACCTGTGGAGTGGGAAGTCAAGCAGGCAGCCCAAAGGCACCACAGCCAGAAGTGAAACAGGAGGAGGATGTGGAAATAATTGGAAATCCCTGGGTTCCAGAAAGTCAGCAGAGAACATGCCAGCGCCCTTAAGCTAAGGAGGGACCTGGGAGAGGGTGCAGTTTGCATGTTTGGAAGGAGAGAGGGAAGTGCGTGTTAATAAGGCAGTGTGAAGGTCTGTGAACTGCAGAAGAGGCATTCGAGGTGGGAACCGCACCCTGTCTCTAATTCCCTCATCTAATCTGGCTGCAGCAGGAGCCCACACAGAAAAGCTTTCTCAATCCCCTCACTGTCAGCCCTGCACACCGCTTTTGGGCTCTGCAAATAGCTAAAATGAGAAGCATGGGTGGTGTGTGTGTGCTGTGTTTTGTGTCAGCTTACAAAGCTTTGAAGTTGAAAACTTGTTTTTAAAATAAATTTCCTCATGTTGTAAAGAACAAAGCAGCAAATTTGCTACCTGAAACAGCCCTCGTATCAGTTAAATTATCAAATGCAAATGGCTTATTGGAGTAATTCAGGAAAAAACTCCAAACTACTTCTTAAGAAACAGGCATTTAAAAGATTTATATTCTTCTCACTCAAGAACAGTGCACAAACAATATGGATGCTCCCAATTCTGCTGGGTACGATGGATTTTATCACATTCTGACAGTGTCACAGAGATCTCCTATAGGCTGAGCTGAAGAGTTTTAGCTTGGTCTGCAGGACACTTGGCTGGAGGAAAGAAACTCCTTCATAGCCCAAGACTTCAGCGGGTTATTTCATGTGTCAGTTCAGTCAGTGCAGAGGAAGTGAAAATCACCCTCAAATGCCCCTTCTGGGAAAGTCCTCTGGAAGAAAGGGAACTTCCCAACTTTAGAGTATTGCCAGAACATCCTATTTCTGCAGACTCTTCTAGAAGAAATGCTTTGTAAGACTGTGTGCATTTCCTTGGGACGCTCATCTGGGAAAAATTAGGATCATTTCTTTAATCAGGCATTGTGGCTGGGGCAGGGAGAATCAGGGAGCCACATGACCTCTCTCTCATATGCCTGTCCTTTGTGGCTGCGTAGGATGGGGGGAATCCATCCTCTACTAATGTGCCATTGCAGGCTTAGCCCAATGAACCATTCTGTTTGCCCTCAGGCTCCTCCAACTTGAAATCAAGCAACAGAGCTACTTTCCTGCATGGAAGCTGCTCAGCAGGAGAAACAGGGAAGAGGTAGCAGCTGCTTAGAGCTCTCCCTTTTTGCATCCAAGCTGCTTGCTGGCCCTGAGGTGCAGGGAGGGGGAAAGGGTGATGGGAGGCAGCTGGGGAATGTGATGCCCTCTATCCTTCCTGTAGTGACAAGCCTTATTCAAACACTTCAGTTTGAAAAGCTGAGAGTGCAGCTCCAGGAGAATGCTTTCAATTCATAATCAAATATGGGGCAATAACAGATGGATAAAACAAACAAATGTGCGGGAGGATGAGGTACATTCTCAAACACTCTGGAGTGTGTTCTGGGAAGAAGACACCCACTTTCTACATGTTATTTTTCATTCAGGGAAATCTATGGGTGAGTGAACTTTGGGACCTTCTTCACTGTGCTCAGAAAAATTGCTGAAAGATGCACCTCTATATATATATGTCTATTTTCTTTAGTGTGGAAACAGTTCTCATGTCCTTGCAGGCTTTGAAGCTCTTCCTATCCCTGCTGTATTACTCCTCTCCTTCTTAGATGAGGAAACTGAGCAAGTAGCTTGTCTTTCTGATCAGCACTAATCCTACCCTGTCACTTTGCCAGGAGATGCAGCCTGTTGAGCCTGGCACAGCAACCCCTATGTGCATTAGTGCTCCATGGGCCTCATTGTGTTGCACTCCTCACAATCCCTGCTCTGCAAGCTCTGCAAGAGGCTCTTCTCTCCAGTGGTGCACTGGGTTCCCACTGCTTGTGCAGCCAAATCCATTGTTCTGTTGGTGATGATAATACATAGGCTCTTACAGCAAAGAAAGCCTCCATGCAAGCTGGGGGGCTTCTCAAGGCACAGCGGGTTGGTCACCAGTGAAACAGCAGAATGCTAGAGGAGTCTATAATGATTTATCATCTCATTGTGCTTGAGTTCCTATGGCTCGGGACTGCATATAAGATTTAAAACCTGCAGCAGACATGGGGACATGAGTATTAAATGAAAGACCTGACAAAAGGGTGTAAGGTGAACTTTCTCAGTTCAATCTTTTTAATGAGTACGGGGTTACTAAGTAGAGAGGGAGGATCTCTGCAGCTGGCAGGCCTGTGCCATAGTAGCTAGAAGTGAAGCAGGTCAGTGTCTTGGAAATCAAGTTTTTAACTTCATGGGGAAATGGCACATAGATTATAATAGCAGAATTTCCCTCCTACTGTCTGTGCAGCAAGAGATCTCTCACCTTTAATTTGTTTTCAAATGTGATCAGTTTCTGCCACCTGTCAGCCAGCCTCAGATGCAATATCATACTAGGAGGGAGGTAAAGGACAGAACCAAGTGTAGTCAGTTTGAGGAAAGGGTAATATACATTTCAAATCAGCAGTGGTAGTTTAATTCTAGAAACAAAGACAAAATGCTTTTTATTTTTTCCCCTGAGTTCAGTTTTAAAAAGAGAACATTTTCTTGGCATGCCTCTACTAATTTCTTAAATGTGCCAGTGGAGGAAACATCATGCTCCTGTGTCTTCAGCTTCTTTTTAATAAGATCCAGTTAAGCAACTAAAGATATTAAAAATTCATTAGAGCATTTCAATGGTGTAGTCAATGAGACCTGTTGTTTATCAAAGCATTTCCAGCCAAATAAAATGTCGGTTTTTTTTGTTTTTTAATCATATAGTGGAAGACATTTGTTCAGAGTGCTTTGTATAAAATTGATTTTATATTTATATGTAAATCATTTTACACTTCTCTAATGAAGTTGTAGGTAAAGTTAGGTAATAGGGCAAATCGTGAGAACATCTCAGCTTCAACTGCCAGATTCCCCTTCAGGTCAAACAGCACAGGTGAGTTACATCACTGTACTGGGGCGGTACTCAGCAATAAAAGAAGTTAAATGCTTCATTAATTGCCCTTCTCATGAAGCATTTTTAGGGTGCCTAAAGGTTTGCAAGTGAAAATATGGTGAACCAAATTCTGCTCTGATTTCCTAATGGTGTCTCAGAAAGAAGAACTTGGGTGATCCATATGAACTATCTGCCCCTAAACTATTGTGATACTTCTGATGCTGCTAGAAACATAGGAACCTTTGGACAAATCAAAATTGTATTGTTGAGGCAATTTTCCCCAAGAAAATAACTTGTCAAGTCTCATTTTGAGGACACTAGATTGTGTTCTATATAGATTTCTGGAGCAGCATCAGGTTAACTGGTACTTAATTTCTGTTCATTTGCATTGAATGTGACCAAATCAAGAGCCAAACTAGCTGATGCAGTTTCTTATCACCCAGAAACTTCCACAAGTTCTTCAAAAGCTATTATCATGGAAATAGCTCTGTTCAATGGGATTTCAGTTCTGCCTCTCAGTGTGGTTACTGAGAATGCTAGCTGGATATCTGAAAATAAACCACAATATCCCAGTACAAGAAAAGCTGAACCAATGCACTAGATCCGCATGACCTTTCACAGGAATCTAGATTGGAGGTGACAGCAAACTTGACAATTGAGTTAAGATTCATGTTGGTGAGGAAAAATTGTATGAGGCTTGTTGCAGTTCCCATCAATCTAAACGCAGTGGGGTCTGGTATTTTTGTTTGAAGAATTGTGTTATTCTTCTAAAACTATTTGAAAGGTTAATGGACATTTATACTTGGAAGACTAGGGACCTTTATGAATTTATGAGATTTCAGTATTTTAAGCTTTAAATTACTATTTAAAATGTATGCTTATCTTATGATATAAAATCTGTGGTTAAGCTTAGAACATAATGTTTCTCCAGATGTTTACATACATGAGCCAAACTGAGAAAAAGACTCAAATAATTTGATACCCAGCTTGGGAGAAAAACTTGATTGAAATCTTTTCTGAACTGTGAATCATTAAAAAGAGTGATCTTAAGTGCACAGTATTTTTCAATGGAAGTCTGAAAAGACTTTGTAGTCTTACAAGGACATATTTTATAAACACACATTAAATATGTACTCTTAAGCCTCCAAATAAAGATATATAAAGAGTACTACTTTCAATACTGTGATTTATCACCAACAGAACATGCTCAATTTTATGCATTTTCCCCTTGCATTTAGAAATTTATTCTTGTCAGAAGTACAGAAGCTTCCAAAGCTTCCTTTCCTTGTAAAGATGTGCCTGACCTTATCTTCTATAAAAAGCTCTATTTTGGCTAACGCTCTATTTACATAGGAATGCAAGCATAATTAAATGCTGACAGTGAGAGGTCTGTTTGGGTGAAATCTGAATGAATATCTTATAGCGATGTGGTTAACAAACCTTATAAAAATAAAACAGAGAAGCTGCGCCCTCACACACCGGGCACTGTTAGCAGAGGGTGTCCTGGAGTGGAGGTATGTAAACAACGAGGTGGCAGTGTTAGGTTTGTGGTGTTGACAGCAGCATAAACAGCATAAAGAACCCTTCTAAACAAAATCTCCAGCTGATCAGTGGAGCCGACCCACCACAGGGCTCCAGAGCTGCTGAGGTGCATGGCTGGAGGGTGCCTGTGTGTTTGCAGCAGGAGGGAAGGCAGGGCAGAAGAGGTGCTGTGAGGTGCTGTTCAGCCATGGGGTGGTGAGCAGGTGTGACCCCAAGAACCAGAGCTGACATGGAAGCTGTGGAGGGCTGGCACATCAAAGCACCAGGTCTTCTGCTGCCCCAAATTCCAGAAAAGGAACAAGTAGCCCCACTAAAATTAAATTTAGCAAACCACTAGACTTTCTCTATCAGGAAAAAACAGAGTGAGTGAAATCCTGACCCCCGTCAATTCATAGGGATGTTACAGCTGATTTCAGAGAGTGATAAAACACTCACCTATCCCTTTTGATAAGTCTCTCTAGCCCAAGCTGTCTGTGTGGTTTTTGAGAGCACAGAAAGGGAACAATACTCTGTCCATCTTTCTCCTTTTTTAAATTCTCCCCTTGTCTCCCTTTTCTGTTGGAGTCAAAAACCAATACGTGTTGAAATCACCCACGGATGCTTAAGAGCAGTGTGGCATGAAGGAAACACTGATTTGTGCAATGTTGTGGACCTTCCTAAGACCAGAGAGTGAGCCCAGGTACCTTCTTTTTTATGTCATAGGCCATGAAAAGTAGCGCTAAGTGAGATATGAACTGCCCTGAACGGATGCAGCTGGTGTGTTTGACTGTGATAAGTGGTGGAAAAGCATGCCATATCTTCCCTTAGGAATGTGTTTATTGGTTGAAATGTTACATCCGAGCATACCATTTTTTACTGGTAAGTTTAAATAGGGAATACATATATATTTGCAGCAAATGCTTAAATAGATGGTTATCTTTGTTTGCTCTTGTTAATGCAGTTATTCACTGTTGCCAATGTTTTAAAATCTATCTGTATAAACTCAGGCATTTAGATCCATATTTCAGTTTACAAAGAAGTGGTCTCATTTTCTAAAGCACTGAGAGATTAAGGGACTTCTTGAAAAATAATTGTATGAGCATTAGTTGAGGTGCTGACATGATTGCATGTGGATAGATGTGATCACAGTTGTTCATATAGAAATCGGATCCATTCCAGATTCCATTCTAGAAGATGTATAGGTGCATTAATTCAGTGCTAATGTGCTGTGTCTCAGCAGCAATAGCTTGTTAGTAAGTGACATCTGGGTTAAAACCAAAATAAACTCTTTTTGGAAGATTCCTAGGTTATGGTACTTCAAATTTCTTTGTAGCTGCAATTATACCTACTAAATAGTGAAGCATTTAATAGCATATTTTGTATCACCACCTTTATTCGGCTTCTAGTGTAGATGATTAAATTTAGAAGACTATACAGGCTTGTCCTTTCTTTTTAGTTGACTGATAGAAGTTATTTGTCACTGTTTCCATCACAGCCACAAGATGAGAGTCAAGAACACAACTGTGCAGATCTCAACCACTGGGACCCTTGCTGTGCACTGAGATAACCAAAAAAGGTAGAGACTGAAAGAAGACAGTGTGATTTGAAATTTATCAAGATGTAACAACTCCCTTCTGTAGGCTGTGGTTGGGAATTCTCAGCTGAGCTGAGTGTGCCAATGGCTGATTCACAACTGCTGGCCTGTTCCTTCTCTGACCTAACGCTGTGCTCTTCTCACAGCTGCTGAGTTGCTGATAAATCCTCTGAAGCCTAAAACCTTGGGTTGCCTGAGGTTAAGGGAGCCCTGACGGTCTGCACCAGTTGAAGACCAGTCCCTGGGTGTCTGAACCTTACAGGGAGCGTTTTTTTCCAATGAGCAAGATATTTAAGGGAACTGCAGGGACTGTGATCTGAGAATACTGGGGCGAAGCAACAGCCAAGACCCAAATGTTAGTTCCTTTGGTAGCAGCTAACACATTTCCTGACTGCAGTGCTGTCCATGTAACTTGAAAAGAATTCTGAATGAGTCTGTGGCAGAATAAACTAGTTAGTGAGATCATGGGAGAGGGCTTTTTTTTCCTTGATGACCAACCGTTGTCTTGTCTGGTGGTAATAAATATACAACAGCCACAAGTAACGGAAGAGCTTACAATTGACAACAACACTGGATCCCAGGCTTTCTTTTCCATGGGCCAGTGCAGTGCATGGGCCACACTGTAGTTCAGAGGAAGAACAGACAGGCTGAAAGCAAAACATAGATTTTCCCTTCCAGCGTGGGCTTTTGCAGTGCTTCTGGGAAAAAAAAAAAAAAAAAAAAAAAGCTCTCTGTAGAGTATTTCAGTTAATCTTTAGAGACCAGTAATAAAACTCAGGAAAAGTATGTAAAGGAAAAGATAGAACGATTTCCATAAGGATGGCTGGGCTTGGTAGGAAGATCTGCTTCTGATTAACATGCCAAGAAAGTACTTAGGTTGAAAGAGAATTTTACTAGACACTTTTAAAGGAAACTGTTTAGAAAAATGCCATGTACTGACCTCTGAGAAAGATCTCCAGAACCAGTGTTTCCTTCCAGTTCACTCTGAGGTTTCTACCTTTCTTCTCTGTCAAGGACTCAATAGCAGTAGTAATAATACCAATACTTTCTGTGCTGCAACACTCCCTGCTTCAAAGCACTTCACAAACACTGGACCAGATTCAGTCTGGTCTTCTACGGATATAAACTTTCTGTTGAAACCCTGGCTCTGTTATAGTGAATGGCAAATTTCCCACTGCCTTCAGTGGGGTTGAGATTTCACTCACTCCTTGTCAAAGAATTTGGGCAAAGGAAACCTTCTGAAAGAGGTGAATGTGATAGCTGAAAGGAGATGAAACCTCTCTTCATTTCAAGGAACACATAAATTCTCAAAATGGAGGACAGGCACATCCAGACTGTTAGGGGAGCGACAAAGGGAAGAAAGCCTAACCAATTATTCTTCTCACAGTGTCTCTTTTCTCCCAAGTCAAGCATTAGGACAGTTCTCTGTTTTGCTGTGCACTCAAATTTGTAAGTCTCTGGTAGTTATATAGATACAACTGTGGATAAACGGCCGCTTGACTTACTAGCTTGGTTATAGCTTACTGACTTCTTGATAACCATAGTTTTCCAGTACTTTTGCTTAGCATTGTCACTTGCAGTTGTTCATATCAGAACAGTAGGGCTTTATGCCCCTTTACATAGGACCAGACCAGTCAGCAGTCAGACCCTTGTTCACATGCGTGCTCAGATGTGTTTTACTTTTTAACACTTAAAACACTGCCAGTATCTTGAATATTTTTAGTCCTTTTTATCACATTGCTCAGGAAAGACAGCCTTTAAAGTCTTTTTGGGCCAAAGAAGATTACTGTATGTTTTCATAAGTGGTTGTAAAATGTTAAGTGTTTATTTTGTATGACTAAACATTGCTTTTAAAGTTTTGTGATCCCAAAGAAATTACTAACCATGTTCAAGGCTGAAGAGGAGACATGGCACCGAATATCAAAACTGAACAGTGAGGAAGATATTAAGAAATAAAAATGCTTTAAAAATTATTTGAAACATTGAGTGATGGTAGCCAAGCTATATTTGCTCTTTCAGATCAGGGCTCTGAACCTGAAATCCTTATTCAGGGTAGAATTTGTATGATGTTGCCATCTGTCTTTGCTTTTTAATGATCCTACTGAGTGTTTCTACTCTCCTGGGGTATAGAAACCCCATCTGTCCAACAGTGTCTGTTACCTGAGCTGCTCTCATTTTCAGCTTCCAGTTGGTACATCCTGAATATGCCAAAGAGCAGTCCGGACATCTTGGCCTTGTTTTTCTTTCTGCTCTTCCATGTGTGTATCTTATTACATGGAAGTATGCTGAGAGGTAGTTTGCCATGTAAAAATGTGATGAAAATTGAAGGAGGACTTCAGATTTTGGCCACAGTTCTTCTACATTTTTTTCCTATGTATGAGTCTTTACACCACAGCCAGAAGAGAATGTGGAAACAGCTGAAAAGTAAGTTGCTTTTCTCCTCCTTCGGTTTAAAGTCATCATTTCTCTGCATATTTTGGAAAAGCTGCTTTCCAAATATGAGCTTCACAGAGTTACTGTGGCCTTGTATTTGCATTCTGTGCCTCATCACTAGGAGCAGCTGAACTAGTTTAAATTCTCAAAAGCAATGAGAAATTCACTAGAGACAATAAATCATAGACATCATGAACTTCTGACTAGTGTGAAGTCATTCAGAAATACATTTCCCACCAGATCTCTGCAGTCTGTGGTATTCCCATCAGGTGATTAATCCTCTGTCAGGGTGCAAAAGGAGACAAGGAAATACAGCAGATAAGGAATACAACACTGATTATGCTTCCAGACTCTTTGGGTGATAGAAACAGACTGCAATCAGTTGTAATGCCTTGCATTGCATGCCTTTTAAAAATTCTAAATTATGACTGAAGTGATAAAGTGCTCTGAAGTATAGATGTGTGAATGCATGTAGGGGTCTGTAGGTGTAAAGAATAAAAGAAAAAAACCCAACACTGTATTGTCTTTCCTGACTAGCTGAAAATACATATTTTTGGATAGTTCTAAGGTTTTCAGTTTTTATTTTTTTTCCCTTTGGGCTGGGAAAGCAGTCCCTGTAGTGTAAGAGGAACACACAATATTTGAAATTGTCTGTTACAGTGATTACTGTCACTGTTGGCCTCTGAGTCTGCTTGCTCTCATAGGAAAACTTGGCAGCACTGGATGTTACCAGATGCTTAAAACTTGAGTAAAAGTGGAGAGGAGCACAGGTGTATAAACCCAGGAGAAAGAACAACTCAATGAATAGGAATTATGATTAAATACAAGAAAGAAAAGTGGGTTGGTGGTGTTAGAGTGAAAGATGCTGTTTTTCTGTTGCAGAGCTTGAAGAGGTTTTGACTGAAATCAGGGATTTAAAAGAAAAGGGTGGATGCCCTTAAACACTTTTTCCCTGAACAACTCTAAATGTTGTAGTGATTGCTGTTTGACCTGACTGGCATTGTCTGAATGGGAATGGGTGGGAATGATGTTTGGAGCTGTTGATAAGGAATCTGATTGAAATACTGCATGCCTCAAAGAAGCAAGGAATGGAAGGTGAGTAGCTTTTGGCTTCAATCCTTATCCCTTCTTGAATGGTTAAAAGGAAGAGAGTGCCATGTAATGAGAACTGACATTTAATTAAAGGCATGGAACAGATTGTGTGGCTCTCATTTACACCTGTACAAGTTTGGATTTGGTCCATGAAGCCCAACTAGACGCTGGTGGAACTGAGCCTGGTGTTTTATGCCTGGTCCCTGAATCTGGCAGCAGTGGCAGGTGAGCTGCTATCAATAAATAGGACATGTGTTTCTGTCCTCAGATCTGTGTGCTAAGTGCTAGGCCTGGCCTGACAGATGTTAAAGTGCCTCTGAGTAAGCAGGGAAATTATATACAAAAGTTTCCTATTATGGCTGGAATAAACAATTTCTTAACTTTTGTGTATGCTTGTCTTTCAGAGAGGCACAGTGCTCTCACTCTGCAAGAACACTGATTAATTGCCTCAGTTCCTCTGGATCCCAGCACCTCTGGAACCTGTGAGAAATTCCTTCTCATATTACTACATTGACTTCTGAAAAAAAGTTGAAGTGCTTCATAAGCATAAATTAATTCAGCCAAACATAATTTCTGTGATGTGGGAAAACCTGTGATGCCTACCTGACACCACTTACTTGACTTGCTTAATATTACAAACAGAATCAGTGATGTAGATAAATACCAAACTTGGGATCCCTACTTCTGACCTCCTTGCTTCATGCAGTGAATGCAGACATGGCAAACACACAATATTTAACAAGTGGTTGGATTGTGACTAATGCACCTTTGCAAGATAGTGCAAAAGCAATTCCTTTTATGAATTCCTCCTCCCATTTCAAAAACTACCTTTAGTGAGAGGAAAATGCTCTAAAAAACCCTTACAAATGTAGCACCAAACAATTTCTGCCCTTAAATTTTTTACCCCTGCATAAATGTGAGTGGCTTTATTTAACATTCAGAATCCAGTTTCTGACTTAGGTGGCTGAGTTAGCTGACTGGCCCTTAGATTTGGTTCCCTCTGGAGCCAACAGATAGGTGTGTACCTAGGAGGTTCTTCCAGAGCATGATTCAGAGCAGAAGTCCAAGTCAGGTGGTCAGATTTGAACTGAATGAGTGCCTAAAGCCTTGACAAACTCTTGTTCCTGATTGCAAAAAGGTGGAGCTGGGATTCATCTGACAACACAATATAAAAGAAGTGAAATATGTCTGACAGAGAAAAGACCAAGAAGTGATTATGTCTGTGCTATGTTTGTGCATCTGTGAGGGCTCTAAGCAATAGGAATAAACATACAGTGGAGACATCTATGTTACAGTCAACTGTCTGGCTGGATTTGCAGTTCTGAGCATAACTCAGAAACTATGCATTAGTTTTTGAAGGCTGATTGAAATTACCAGTTTTGCATTATTAATGGGACAACCTGTTGTCATTTGCCCTCTCTCTTACATAAAAACTTCTGCCAGACTTTAATTTTCCACTCAGGGAGAATAAATGCATGTGAACATTATCTGCAGTATCTTGAATATCTTTTCTTAAGACAAGACAATGACATTTCTCTGTACAAGTTCAAACATGACTCTCTCATGTTGCAAAGAACTGTCAAATTGAATAACAGGTACAGTGAAAGCTCTTCTTTCCCAAACTATTCAAATGAGCATCACCTTAAACAGAACCTGGCTAAGGGTTACATGAAAGATTTGTCATAGCAAGAAGTAATATTTTAATGATAACATCTCTTAATTTATTCATTATTTAAAGTTAGACTTTCAAATAGACCTAGAGCAGTCTTTCCCAGGTAACCCCTGAGATAAAGTTATCAGTCTATGTCTCTCATCTTCACTGCATCCTGCTGTAAATAATGCCTTTGCACATGGTATCTCCTGCCAGTGGTGATTGCAGTAACTCTTTGGCTCCCAGCAGAAGTAGTTGGGGGTGTGGTTTTAAGCCAGGATGCAGCGAACATGATTCATACAAAAACCTCAGACCTTGGACTGGTTGTAAGGGATTCCCACGTTTATTATGTGGGAAAGTGTTGAACATATTGTATAAATTATACAATGGAGCTGAAAGATTGGGATTTCCCTGTATTAGTCAGTTGGTTCCTACACTAGATTTAGACCATCATTAAAGAAGAAAATAAGAATCTTTCTTAATATAGACAGTAAGACAATATTCAGGATACTTTTTAATTAAGAGAATCCCTGAGAAATTAGAAAGTGATGCAGAAATTGGAGCAACAAGTGATTTGCTTTTGCAAATAACCACAACCTTTACAATGAAATGGCTTGAAACTTTTTTTTTGTTTTTTTCTTTTTTTTCTTGAAAGCAGAGTCCCTCTAGCAATTCAGATATATTGACAGAAGACATGACCTTTCTGTGGTATTCAGGGCGTTTACATTGTCTGATTGATTCTACATTAGTCATCTGTTATGGTGCAGTTTGGAGGAACCCAGGTTGCTCATACTGCCAGTACAGAGGAAGCAGGCATGATTCAGAGAAGCCAGGCTAAATGCCTAAAGAAATTTGAAGGAGATGGTGTGAATACCACCTGTGCTTCTAGTCTGAACCTCATTTTTCAGTAATTTGTAGTTTTACTGTAAAATTTCTCTTGGAGCTCAACCTTTGCACACATGAAATCAGAGACTTGTAACAGTCACCAATTTGTAACAGCTGAGAATCTGGCCCAGGATCTGTAATTTTGTTTTTAATAGCTATTTGGAAGAGATTATTTTACAACTTCTAATATGTACATTCCCAGTGGACTGCTCAGGTAATTACTTGGGCTGTAGTTCAAATATTCCACAGTTTGAAATATACTTGCAGAAAAATCTATTTTTCTATGTACAGAGGTATAGAGCAGTCACTTCTTTGGCATGTGTAGCTATTCCTTGGCAACCAAATCCAAAGTTGTAGGTGTATAAATGAATGAAGATGTAAATATTTTCAGTTTGTATTTAAGGATATACTTGGAAATGTTTACCTTTACACAGCAAACATTTGTTACCTGGCAACACACAAGGTTACACAGAATAAAGAAAAAATGAAGAAATTATCATGAAAAACGAAGTTTGACATTGAAGAACAGTCTTATATGGCATCTTAAGTGCTGCTGACTTTCTCAGTGGCTTATATGAGAGATATTTTCTACCTATAAATTTCTCTTATGTTCACAGGTCAGCAGGCTTAGTTTAAATTCCTATGCTAAACTTATGTGTATATTTACATTATGTATCTCCATAATTAATAAGAAGTTAAAGATCCCTGAGCCACAACAAATTAAAGTGATATTTCAAACAAGGTGTTCAAGCCTGATAATGTAGTACTTTAAAGATCCTCCCTGCATAAATGTGTAATTATTCTGAACTGGGCACACTGGATGCATAGGACAGCTTCATAAGTTAATTTTCCCAGGTTAGAGTCTTGACAAACTGCCTCCGTTTGTATTGTGAAATGTATTTCTCAGCTCTGCTCTTGATTTCCCAGGGAACCCTGCCCTTTACATTAGAAGTGAATAATTAGATCACTGTGTTTAATGTTATTATGCAGCTTGCCAAGGTTGGGTACGCTATCACTTGCTAGAAGGTGTTCTCGGTCACCCTCATGATTGTAAGGCAGGACCAAATCTTTACTTTCCCTTGGGAATCAACCTCAGGGTGGCGTCACTCAGTCAATGCATGACTTTTCTTTCAGGGTTTAACAAGCCTCACCAAAGACTAAATGTTGTATTGTAAAACCAGACCTGCAAAGTCTCACACACCTAACAAATGAGTCCCACTCCTTTTTGCTTAAGGAAAAATTAAAACAAAGGGAAAAAAAAAAGGGTCTTGCCTAAAGGGATTTCTCAGTGCTATTAGGAAAAAAAAATCAAGTCAAACAAATCATCTTTCTCATACCTAGAGACTCAGTGACACTATCTTTTGCATGACACCATAACTGTGCTTTGGTGGTAGTGATTAAATGCTGTTCAGCAGGCTAAGCCCTGTCTGAGAAGTTCTGTTTAAGAAAAAGGACTTTGTGTGGAATGGGTTATTTGGCTTTCTAGCAGTTTCCAAAAAAAAAAAAAAAAGGAATAACAAGAGGTCAGGTAATATTTTGAGGAAGATCTTTTATTACACAAGAAGTAACTTCAACCTAATTTTAAAATAAATTTTCCTTTAATCCAGGAATCAAAATGTGTCACATTGAAACATTGTTAAACATTTAAATGAATAAATACTATTACTACTTGAAATGTTTTAAAATATATTATCTTCCCCCTACACAATATAATTGGGTAAAATAGCTGTTTGTTACTCAGCACATTTCAACACCTCTATTCTGAAAAAGGACTGTAGCTTCAAATCTTGTATAATTTAGTCAAAATGACCTGAATTTAATACTGTCTCAGAAGACAAGCCAGGAATAGATTTTTTCTAGCACATCATGTGCTTTTACATGCTATAGGGTGCATGTGAGTGCTCTAAGGAGAGGATGAAAGTGGCTCTAAAGAAATTCACCCTGATACCAAGAGCATCTTTGATGCAAATGCCTGCTGCAAGTTACAATATCAGTGCTTTGTCTTTATTCCACCTGCACATTCATTTAATCTATATATAAAGTAATGAATATCCTCCTAATGTGAAATATTTAACCTCCAAGAACCCTTTGTAGACACAGCTTTACCTTTTCATTTCACACACCTAAACCTTCACTCATATTCTGCCATCTTATCCCCACACAACCTGTATGGGGCATCCACTTTTAAATAATAAGACACATAATTAGCCATTAATACACCAGAGGTTAATGAGTAGGTATAATCTCATTAACGTAATGGGAGTTACAGGTGTAACTTGTAGGCAGCCCTAGGCTGCTAAAGAGTGCAAAGAAGTTATTGCTATCTTTAAATAAAACTTAAATAAACATGACTCATATCTAAATTTTCTGCATGTACCTTGGCATTCCAGAAAGTTTTGATTTTAGCTGAGATGGTTAATTGCTCCAGCAAAAGGCTAGGAGACTTGTCCTAGCTGAAATTCCTACTCAGACTGATGCTGTTAGTAGGCTTTTCCAATGGGACTCAGACACTATGTTTTCCTTTGTATATTGCAACTTTTTGCTGTTGTTTTCTAGTAATTTGACTGGAAAATAAAATTTGACAAAATATCTATACCTTTATAATTCAAGATCACAGGAAAAAGTCCTGCTGTGTTGTAGTGCCCTAGAAAACTTAGGTAAATGTGACTTTCTGTGAAATATTGTGTGTGGTTGCTGCAATCAACATATACATTGCGAATATATTGCACTTTGGTGCTGTGATCTCAGGAACCATTTGTCTAAAGCCTGGTTTGGTTTGGTTTGGTTTGGCTTGGGGCCAGCAATGCAGCTATTTACCTCCCCAAATATGAGTATTAATGAAAAGCTCTTCATTTGTAATTGCATTGAACTAGTGAGCATCTAAATGAGAGTGACCTCAGACCCCAACACTACATACCAGCTATTTAGTCTTAATTTTTAGGCATAATTTTTAATAGATAACTTTTCATGCTTTTTAAAAGAAAAGAAAATCCTTACTATTCCTTAACTAATTTGATTATATTAATTGACCAGAATATTTCCCTGTGATAGCCAAAGGCACAGTATATTTAAATGTTCATTAAGTTCCACTAATTAATTACATAAATTTCACTAATATTATTGAGTGAGAGGTTTGCATTATATTACAGAAGAATCCTTTGTCCTATATTTCTTTTCTTAGAATGCCTCAGAGCTTTGTTTAAAATTATTAAGCACCACTTCAGTGGCAATTACAGTTTTTATCATGAAAATGCAGAGCATTTACTAGATTTTTCAATAGCATCTTACTCTTTTTTGAAGAAGCAGTGCAAAATGTAGCATGCTATACCTTTGATGTCTCTGGAAAATGAATAGTGACTGCAGGGCAACTCCATCTAACTATGGGTTGCTCAGGTCTCGTGGGAGAAAAATTAAGTCCTATTGCATCTGCTACCAGCTGGGAACCTGCTGCTTCCCTCTGTCTGCCTTCTCAGAGTGTTTCACCTGCTTCCTTGCCAATCCCAGTCTCTTCACACAGGCTATGGAGCAGCAGATGGGAGGTGGGGCAGCACAGCAGCAAGTGGAGCAGGAGATTTGCTGGCAGGGCTCTCTGAATTGCTCCAAGTACTGAAGCTGGCAAGGGTGAGGGTGAAGCAGGTGAAAGGGCGTAGTCACCTAAAAAGGAAGGATGGGTGGAAAAAAGGAGTGGGAAAAGGGATTAAGACAGTTAATTCATCAGAGATGGTTAGAGAGATGGTATTCACAAGTATATTCTTTTCCCTTTGAACTTTATTGCTTAACGATGAAGATACCTACCCTTGATTTCCTTAGAATTGTCTGAGAACCCAAACTAAAGACTGCCAGAGATTTCTTTTCAGTCAATAACTGCGAGGACTGGCTCCTTTTTCACAAATTCCTCTGCTATATATTTTGTTTTGTGTTCAAATGGCACTGTGTCTAGGCACAGTAAAGAGATGTAGCATTCTTCTATCCCTATTGCTGTTTTTTTTTTGCAAATGTACATATAAAGGTTTTGCCTAGTGTATTACACAATTGGCATACCTATTTCATGACTAAAGAAGCGGAAGAGTTTAAAGCTGTATTTCCAAATCTGACCTCAGTATCTGAAGAGACAGATTTCCAGTCAAATTCAGGACAAATTCAGCTCCCATCCACAATGGTGTCAGTGGGTGTTTTACAATGAATATGGGAATTTGAGACTGAAGAAGATCTCTAGGGCAACAGTCCTCTGCTGTCAGAGAGAATCACGGCTTTTTCATGAATATAGCTTCATCCAAAATGTATGTTAAAAGTTTTGCTTTCCTATCAGAAGATTGTACCAGAAGTTTCCTCCTTTATTATTTGGAAGCCTGCCTATAATTATCACATTGTATTTATCTCAGGGGGATCATGGCTTTTCTTCTAGGTTAACATCTTCAGAGGGGATATGCACCTGCAGCTTCCACTGATGAGCTTTCCAGTAGGTTTGCTCCCAAAGCTGAGAAAATCAAAAGCAAATCCCCCTATGCTCTGTATCACTAGTTGGACCTAAAAAGTGTTCAAGTCAGGAATGAACACATATTAGAAATTGTATCATATCACTGATGTCTCCTTTGCCTGGATACAGATTCAAATGCCTTAAGATTATAGTAATGAAATTGAGAGCTATCATGCATATGTAATTTTGACCAGTAAGAACCTATGCTGTTGACATTATCATTTAGTAAAATGTGCTGACTTGAGGGACGTGAATGCATTGTGCAATGCCTGAGAATTATCTCTTACTAATTATTCCCTCTTTGTTTGTAATCTCATGGGAAATATTTTTTCCTGTATGGCTGGAAGGAATATATGGATGAATCCTTAAGGTGGCCTTAGTATTTTATCATGTTTTTTTTTCCAATTAAGACAAATTTACCATGTACTTTTTTTTTTTCTGGAAGTGGGGGGGGGATCTGTAATCTTAAATCATTGTAACCTAAAACCTGGGTGAATTTTAAACAGAAATTCCCTTCTAGTTAAAAATAGGACTAAATAACTTCTATAGTTAGGAGCCTAGTTTGTCTCCCTTGGCTTTCTCCTTTCATGGATGCACTGGGTGCTGACTTTGCAGTATCAGCAGATTTATGTATTGCCTCAGGTTTAGACTTTTTCTAATTTTTTTTTTCCTTAGGCTTGTCGTTTACTATTAAAGGCTATATAACCAAGCCATTATTGGATTTTGATAATGAGAATAACTTCATGCAGATATGTAATTTCTATGTGTTGTGTGTTTGCAGAGTCAGAACTCTGCAATCATTAAACTCATCAGAACAGAGAATAGCCATTAATTTCTCACAATTAAAAGGCTTGATTCTCATTTTCCTTGAAGGACATCTGTATATTCTTCAACAAGGTATAAAGAAAAATAAAATCTTTAGTGCTACTGCTTTATTGCTACTACTGTAATAAAGATTAAATGTAAAATTATCCTTGTCTGCATGCTTCAATTGAAAGCAACTTGATCAACACTCCTTTTCTAAAAGAACTTTTCTAAACTGTCACCTTATAATTATTTTTTCCAATCCTGCTATATCTTTGATAAATATGGTACAAGAGACAGAACTGTCTCTAAAAGCCATTTAACTGTATTTCATGTTTAGAGGGTTTTCCCTGAAATATTTTCTCAAAGGTAGGATTTGGCATAGCAAGTTTCTTCTTATCTGACAGGAGCTGAGCATTTTCAGTCCTTTCCTGGAGACAGAGAGCTCTTCAGGGAGCTGGTCCACAAGCAGAATGGTTGTCTCAGGAACTGGTATGTAATCACCAAAATCAACATCACTTAGTGCTATTTTCTTGTCAGATGACCCAGTGGAAATTAGCCATAGTTTTCCCCCAAGAAAATTCCTGGTTTTCTCCTCAGTCATTATTAGATTTCATTGTAGATGCAAAAGAACATAGTGTCAAACAGCTGACTTTTTTTAAATTAGCAAAACTGACAGTGGTTAGGTGAGATGGAGCTGATTAATAAAAATAATTCTGAAAAAGATAATTTAGTTAAGTAATATGCAAAACAAAAAATACTTAAACATGGTTTCAGTGGTTATAGATCTGTTTTTCTTGAAGACTGTCAAAGCAGTTAATTGGAGTGTCTCAATATCTCTCTGAGATATAAATTCACTTTTACGATCATAAATCCTGAAAGGAAAGCCAAGCCCTTTATTTTCAAAACAGCCTGTGATTTTGGTTCATACCATTTCAGTTCACAAGTTTCAGACACACAAGGCCTGATTACCAGTACTAGTAAATAAATCCTGCCTTTGCAACACTTTTTTCTGTTCTTTTCTCTAAAATATAAATCATTAAAATTGGCAAGTGAATTCCCATTTCTACTCTTTCTATCTCTCCCACAATATCAAAGCAGGTATTTTGACATATTAAGATTAGTATAGTATGTTTCAATCTTCCCAATTTTAACATTTTTCTGTTGGGTATTTTTTACACTGATTTTGGGAAACTTGGCTATGGACCTTTTTTTGCTGTCCAAAACAATTGTTTGCAACAAACTTTTTTTCTAGTGTAATGTGTATAGTATTTTGGGGGAACATTGGCAGTTCCTTTCTGAACAATAGGAAGACTGTGTCTTGGAAAGCTCTGGAAAGGATTTAGAGGTCAAAGAAGACAAGTCACTCAACATGAGTTCCCAGTGAGATGTTCTGGGAAAAGACTGATGTGGTCCTTTGATATATAAGAAGGGGAGCTGTGAGTAGCATAAGGAGGTGTTTTTACCTCTATCTGACACTGGGGAGATTAACACTGAAAACACTGCATACTGTTCCTGTCTCTTAGCAATGTTGTTGTAACTACAGTGATCTAAGGATACGAGAAAGATTTGTAGCAAGGGATGCATTTTTGTTTATTGGACCAGCTCAGATGTTTGGAAAAATACAGAAAAACAGTAGGGCATATGGGCCCATCTTCATATCATGATGTCTTCTGTATTGGGAAAAATTACAATAATACAGAAAAGAGAAATAAAAGTTGTTCCAACCTGTGAAAAAAAACTCAATAGGATAAGAAAGAGAAGTAACTCAAGATGTTAATCATATTAAAAAGAATACTGAGTGCATTATGTTTTCAGTTCAGAGCAGATTCTGTATGCTAGGGGGTACTATGATTTGGAGATGAAAGTCATACTGGGGAGGAAAAGAAAAACATAATGAGGAAAACAGCAACAAACGTTTTAAAAGAAATAAGGCACAATTATTTAGAAAAAAATGCAAGTAACAATGCAAGCCGTGTGTATTTGTGCATGCATGTATTTGTACAGGTGCCTCCAGTAACTTTTGAACATGTTTCTCTGCAGTGACTCTTGGTGGGGGAATGTCTGAAAAGCAATTATGTTTCTACAGCTTTAACGAAAGTATTTGATCAAGAATAGGTGAAACCTCTCTTCGAGCAATCCTGACAGAGAGATCTATAGTGATCTGAACTTGTGTCAGGGCCATAATGTGAGGTGCCACATTAGTAACACCCAGAGGATCCACAAGGACTTGTTGGGGAAAAGACCTTAAAAATGTTCTGTATATGGGAAGAAACTTTAATCAGAGCTCACAGCTTGTTAGGCATCGAAGTCAATCAACCATGAAACACAAATCCATAGGGGACTAAGCTTTATTAGTCCCAAGCCTATATTAGTTGTGTAATACTTAGGGTGATTAGCTGTAGGGATAAACTTCCAAGGGAGAAGTGAGTTAGCTATCTTTTGAAGTCTTTGGATGTCTTTTTTGGAAGACAGTGAAACACAAGTAATTGGGTTAACAACAGGAGTAAGTGAATGCAATTGTATGGCCTTTGTAACAGAGAAGGAGAGCCTGATGACCTAATGATTTTTTTCTGGCCATAAAAATCTACGAATCCATGAATTACAAATGCAAAGCATCTCAGACAAGTCTTGTGAGGAACTGGCACAATGTCATGCAGCTAATTAACTCTATGGCTGCTGCCAAACGTATGCCCAGGTGAAAGCACCCCAGCCTGGCTAGCAGCTTAGCGCGCTGGGCTCTAACATCTTTCATTGTTGTCAGTGGAATGTTAATAGATGACGGCAGCACAACAGGGGTGAGGACAGACAACTGGGAAAAGTTTAAGATAATGTCATCAGAACTGAGTGCTGTCACAGTATAATGGTCTCCTGCTGGTACCTAAATGCAGAGGAACTCACGGAAAATTAAACATCAAGGCATGTTCATTTGCAAAGCTGGAGATACGGATCCTATGGCAATCTCCTGTTACAATGGGCTTATTTCTGCCTTACTGAATGAATGTGGAATCAGTGGACCAATATTTCTAGGGTTTTTTTCTATATGGCCAGAAGCCAGGTGTACTTTATTGTGTACTTCATTCAGATTACAGAACATTTATCTACTAAATTAAAGCTTAAAAAGTATAGATTCAGAATGGATTGGGATTCTTCTGTTAATTCTGCCATGATTATGATCCCCTTTAGCTCCTGAGTCAGGGACATTCTTGATGTCAGAACAGTCAGTGCAGAATAGGCACTTTAATTTAGAAGTACCTCACCATTTGGACATGGTAAGAGCACTCCTCCAGCCAATTACTATTACTTACTTGATAGATAATAGCTTATTAAGATGCAGCATCTTCATCAGTTTGGGTTGCATCTCCTCATGTAATACCTATTGCAGTGCAGGCCCAGGTTATATGCTAGAAGTTTGATGAAAATAAACCTGGAATTCCTCTGCAGACTATAAAGGAAGGAAGACAAGGTCCCTCTTTTTACAAGATGTAGTACTTTATTGTGAGAATTTGTTACGACATGCTAAAAGAATACAGACAGAAAGATGAGATTTGTATATATTCATATGACTCCAGGAACTAGTACTTCAAGAAAAATACTGATTATTGTAAGAGCTGAGCACAGAACAACCATGAGAGTTGGCAAGGATGAGCCACAATTAATAATGTATGACAGGTCCTGTAACTAGCAACAGCTACTTGCTATTCTTTTGTTAGCTATGAAACCATGTTACATTTGGATTTGGTTTCCATAAATATCTAAATGAGTATCTGGATCTAGAATTTCTGGCTTGGATTCAATTACAATTTGAATGTTATCTGACTAGCTGAATCCCTTTGAATCTGTATCATTTAATAAAGGGCAGGCACCTAGCATAAATACTGCTATAAATACTGTGTGACTGCTGGCATTTCAGTAAAGTATTTTTAGTCCCTAAATATTTTTTAAGACTTTCCTAAACTCGTCTCTTAATAGGTTCACTTTAAACCAGCAATCTCAACAAATTTTTTAAGAGATTTTCTGACGAAACCATGTCTCCCTTCTAATAGGTATTTAACTTTCTTTTAGTCATCAATGAATGATTTGACAAAGTTGTCACATGCATGTCCACCTTTGAGAATTACTGCAGGATTAATTTCTCTGGTGTATAATACTTCAGTCATTCTGTAAATTTTAGCAGACTTGCTGCATTGGTGAGACTGTTTCATTGGTGACAGTCCTACTTTTTTGTTTTCATATTTTCAAAGTATTTTTGGTAGGTTTTTTTCCCTAGCACTATGTATTGCTGAAAGTGGAAAAGTTTGATGGAACAGTAGTCTTTCAGCATGACACATCATATGTAATCTTTCACTAGTGTCCTTTGTCCTGCAACAGCTGACAGTGTACCTGCACAGCAAATTATGTTCTCCAGACACCAGTGAAAGCCTGATGTTATTTCTTAAGAATGCAGCAGCTACATTACAAACTGGAATGACACCACTCTAAAGCTAATTCCTCCACTGATTTCCCACCTGCCTCGCTGTAGAAACAGTTGCCCTTGCTGGCTGCAACAAAGCTCCTTTAAAATCAGCTCCTAATAGCTGTAGCTCCTCCATGAGCATGAATGCTGAGAATAAAAAATGCAGTCCTCAAAATGCAGAGGTATCGTTTAGGAAAATGCCAGGCTGAAAGTGCTAATTACATGTGAAGAAAGATCAGAATGCTGGAGGTGAGCCTGATTCTGCCAAGGTGTGCTCATTCATAAACATGAGAGCCACCTTTCACACTGTGCATGTCATATTTCATACTGGAGGTAGTGGGAATCATTCTGGTATCTTATCCTGTCAGATCTAGCACACGATTGAACAGGAACAGGACTGGCTTGGTATCAGAGGCTGAGAGTTCCTGGAAAACACTTAAATATTGCAAGAAATGCTTTCAGTAATAATTTCTGAAGTTTGAGAGGTGAATGCATCAGATTTTGTGTACTTCCTCCTTTTCTCATATTGTAGTAATGGATATTACTGTCATGCTATATCAAGATATAGACATCACAATGAAATCATCATTATGTCTGTACTAGCCCTCCTCATCTGGTATTGCAGGAGTGATATAGCTTAAAATGTTACTTAGAGCTTCAGTACTGTGGACAAATATTGTATTGAACTCCTGAGTGTGTATTTCTTTAAGTATAGGGATATGAATCCTTTTTTGCTTAACAGAACACCTCTTTGAATAATTGCATTTGCCCATCTAAAATCCACCCTCTCGCTTAATTTGAAAACAGAATCTCATTTAATTTCCCCCTGATACGCTACATATTTTTTTATCCAATAAAAAAAGAAAGAACATTTTGATGATGGTGGAATTGTAAATCCTAAGGCAGAAATATCCTTTAGGTTGCAGCTGCAGGAAAGCAGTTTGGATGTTTTTCACTGAAAGGGTAATCAAGCACTGCAATCCTGCTTCCCAGGCAGCCCAGGGAAGTTATGGGATCACCATCCCTGGAAGTGTTTAAAAACATGTGGATGTGGCACTTGGGGACATGGTTTAGTGGTGAACGCAGTGGTGCTGAGTTAATGGTTGGACTCTTGGAGGTCTTTTCCACCCTTGATGATTCTATGATTTTATTTTAAAGTTTATTCTTGTAAAAGCTCCCCTCCCATATTTTGATTCTGTATTTAAGTACCTTTGATTTCAGAAGGGTGCGAGAACATACCTAAATCTAAAATGTGTTAACTGCTCTCCTGAGTATTGATGTGTTCCTAATGCAGGACCTAAGGTTATAAATTGCATTGGAATACTTAGAGATAAAAGAACTGTTCATGTTTCATTGTGTCTTCTCCTTTAGGATAACAGCCATGCTACTGAATAGTAAGTAATAATAATAATACAGAAATCTATTAATTTATGTGGCCATGTTAAGACATATGAGCTCCAACAAAACAAAAAAAATTGATGAAAATTTGGAAATTATGTGGAAAACAGGTCAGAGATAGGTTTGTATAATATATAAATGGTCTGCCATGTTGAGAAAATTGCATATATTTCCCAAGTGCTATTACCTATATTTTCAAAATGCCTATTTAAATCAACCTGTAAAAAAGAGTTAAAAATCCTGAAATCCTTCAAGCAAAAGCTTTGAAATCAGAGAAATCACTCTCACCGGCCCCATCACTAAAGAGCAGTGCTCTGGCTGTGCTTGGAGCAGACAAAGTGCAGGAAGTTTAGAGCAGGAGCTGTGAGCGAAGGGCCCGTGACATGAGGAGGTGTTGCAGCTGATGCTATCAGGCACCGAGCAGCATCAGCGCCTTCATGTCCTGTGCCAGCGGCCCAGCTGCGGGGGGGACGAGCAGCAAACGCGGCTTTGGCTCAAAGCCCGGGCATTTTGGCTTCCTGCAGCTCTTAAGGCCACCGCTTTACCAGTGGACAGCATGGGAGCTCCTCACCAGTTTGACCCCAGGTTTTCCATGGCAATGTCTAAGATGTGCATTTCCATAAAGCCATTTATTCATGGTGCAGCAGCTGAGAAACAGCTCGAGCTACTGCCTCCGAGGAGGGTCCCTCCACCAGAGAGTCTTGTGACTGGTCACACTGGGAAGTTTCCGTAACAATAAAATGGAAAAACAACAACAAAAAGAGAGCATTTGGTGTGCCTCGTTTGAAGCGCTGGAGAAAGCCCCAGGGCCCGGTTCTTCCCTCGCACACACGGGGACTGCTGGAGCCAGCGGTGCTGCGGCTGACTTAGAGGCGATGCGAGACCAAACGCGGCCTTTAATGCGACTGGACAGGATGGGATTAAGTTAATCTCGAGTGCAGCCGCAGGGATTGGAGGCGATTTAGACCGGGCATCCCCGCAGGCGTGCGGGAGCCCGGCGGGCAGCGCGGGGTGCGGGCGGACGGGGCGCGATGGCCATTGCACTGGCCGGAGCACTGGCCATAGCGCTGGCCATAGCGCTGGCCGCAGCACTGGCCATAGCGCTGGCCATAGCGCTGGCCGGGCAGTGCCGGCGCGGCGCAGTTGGGCTGGATCATTGCTGACACCGGGAGCGCGGAGCAGCCGCGGCTCCAGCCTGTCGGCCGCTCGGCAGGTTGATGGATGTGCTGGCCTGCGAGCACTCGCCACCCCGGCCAGTCCAGCCCATCCACAATGAGTTACAGTTTCCCGGTCCCCCTCCCGGCACCTCCTCCCCCTCGTCCTGCCCGCCGCCGCCCCGCTAGAGCCGCGCTGCCCTGCGCGGTGCCCCGCTGCACAGCCCTGCCCAGCGCCCGGCGGGGCAGCGCCGCGGGCCCAGCCCCGGCTCTCCCGGCGGGAGGCATTTTCCTCTGTGCCTGCGGGTTTGACTGGAGGGCGGATGGTGCACTTGCGTGGCCCGTTCCCATCCCGCCCCTCGCCTCTGCTCTCCCGCTCCTCCCGGGAATGTGTCCACAGGGGAGCCCTCCGCCCGCGGGGCGTCCCGAGGAAGTGCGCGGCACGGCCGAATCCCAGGGAAAATCTGCTCCAGCCCTGCCGTGTTCCCACCACCATCTCTTTTCCTCTCCACGCATCTGTTTTCGTTTTCTTCACATTTATACTTTAAAGATGATGTTCGCCCTTCCACATCCCTTCCCTTTCCACCACCGCCACCCCTCCCTCCCCCCAGGAAGATGAATTTCATCTGGGGCTTGAAACAGGGCAAGGAACAATAAATATTTATGGGCACCAGGGGAAGGTTGAACTGTAAACCACCACTTATCCCTATGTCTCTTATGAAAGGAATTAGCGTTGCAAAATTTACATTAGGAAAAAAAAAAAGAAGAGAGAGAAGCATTTCTATGATGTGAAAATGCTATGCCTCGAACCTATTTAAACTGGAGCAAAATACATCTTCACAGGGCCAAATCTGGGGCATGGCCTTTAAACTGTAGTGGCCAAATTAAAACAAATGGCCAAAATTAAACGCTCCAGCCCTTGCTGAATGTGAAAGTTCAAGTGATGAGGAAATATGTGTGTAGCAGATCACTTTTCTACACTTCTATTTGAACGAAGTCTTAGGTAGATTTTTTGAAACAGTTTTAAGCGTATTCAGAGATACTGTACAGATAAAGATACATAAGAACATAAAAATACCAATGCATGCAGCCAAGCACAAACAGCTTATATACCTCTAAATCCAGAAGGGGCCATAATAACAGAGTGTTCAGTGTGGGTTGTTAGAAGCCCAGGCAAAGATAAAACTTCAATAAAAAGTATGTTCTTTTATGTTCAGTGTTAAAGGACAGGCAATGTAAAATAAGGATTTATGTTTGTGGAGGCAGGCAGAGGAATACAGGCTTTTTAATAACCTGGTGCTGCAGGAGAGGGAGCAAGCTCCAGCAAGGTTTGAAGAACTCTCTCTGGCAGTGGAAAAGGCCTGAAGGGAATCTGGGTCTTTTGGAGCAAGGCTGAAGGCTTGGAGCTGGGCAAGGAGTACAGGGCAGATTGCCTGCTTCCTGGTAAATCTTGGTAGAGCACCAAGGCTTAAAGACCTATTTTTTCATTATTCCTCACTCCAATCAAAGTAAATTTTGGAGTATGCTTCTGTTGACTTTTCTCTGAGCAAGGGTGATCCCCGAAGTGCCTTCACAGCAAAATCAGGTTACTGTTGCCTTTTGTATGATAATGTTTTAAAATGGCCTGTTCAGGTATTAGTGTAGACCTCCAATAGCTGGTTGAAGCGGTTGTGAATACTTTAGCTGGTGCAAGGAGAATGAACAAGGCTTTTTGTTTTCTGTGTTGGTATTCCCAGTGGAGTAACACTGCTGGTGATGGAGTATTTGCTATCATGACGGCCTTGGGCTGCTGGTTTCTAACACGTAACTGAGGCTGAAACTGAAGTTTCCTCTGACCGAAGGATGGAAAGTCTCTGCTGCTTCCTCAGAAGAGGAAGAATTGGAAGGAACCTCAGTTTCTCAGTAACTTTTGCCCTCTGTTTATTTATCATACTTACTCATAAGTTCTCCCCAAATTTTCTTATTACATTCCAGTCTTTATAAATGTTTTCTGGCTTCTGTGAAAGGCCAACTGAACAGAAACAGACACCAAATAAGTCAAATTTCATTGTCTCAATATGAGATCGATAACAGCATTTTCAGAGGAGAATGAGTCACGAGAAGTTGCTGGCAAGGGTATGGGGGTTGTATAACATCATCCTAAAAAACATGGAGTGACAAGGTTTCTTTGTTCCTTCACTTCTCTCCCAGAGACAATCAGACTTGTCATTTGTTCAATGGGATTATTAAATTAGTTATCCTCCTGAGTAAGAAAACTACTGGTAAAATATGCTCTTACACTAAGTCTCTATAAATCATTTGGAGGATGGAAGAGGAGTGGAGTTTTTTTTTTTTTTTTCTGTCTTGACTCCAGCAATTTTTATCCAAGAAATTTCTTGTGTACAATAGGCTCCAACAAGCCTTATGAAGTGGAGCTTCTGGAAATTCAGTCCATGAAAAGGAGCTGAAGCTGATATGGATGTTAATAAAAACCATAAATGACAAGAAAACCTTGGAATAAGGTCCTATGAACCAGAGTTTTTGAGTACTGTGAAGGCTGTAAGTACACTTTTATAAGTGATGGTTTGTTCTCAGAACTCTTAGAAAGCTCCTGATTGCTGCTACCTTTAATTGTAGTTGCCCTAAACTGAGGGCCAAAAGGTATCGGACGACCCTCTCACATGTGTTTATTTTTTTTCCTCATTCATGCTGATATGTTAATATAGGGTGGATTCTCCCACAGTACATCAAAATTCTTCCCAATAGTCTTTTCTTTGGGATAAGAGAAAGACAGTATCAGGAATTGCTACATAGGATTGCTTCTATGAATAGTAGTGGGGTTGACATTCCTAAGCTTAGGCTTTCCCAGACTTTGGGGGTTAGCTGTGTGTAAAAACTCAGCTCTATCTCCAGATAGTCTACTGCTACATTTAAAGGTATGGAAGAAGAGCAATAAAAGTCAAGGAATGGATTCTCTCTGTGTTCAAAGAGCTTTGGATCAAGACCTGAAAGAGTTAAGTTGAAGTAGCCTTGAGTATCTAAGTAGCATTGAATTTGGAGGTGTTTGAAATTTTTGTACCAGAGCATATTTGTATTGTGTTGTGTTATATGCTTTAAAAAAATCTAACAAAATGGCAAATTTTCATTTATTTATGATACATAATATATAGTAGTTTTAAGTGGTGTGTTTTGTATAAAACTAAGCCATTTCTGGAGCAAAACTGTAATTTAGAAAAATAAAAATAAAAATAAAAATGAAAAGCATAAAGGAGTAGGAGTTTATGATTTGCTATTTTAGGAAAAAGACAGTTAAAGACTGAAAAACTAAATTTATTAAAATTTTAAAATATTTTAATCAAGATTAGGGAAGCAAATGGAGATTTAGGGAAAATAACTGGTGAAAATAAATTTAGTTTACTTATGCAAAGTATAAAATGAAATAGCAGCTTATAAGAGTAAAGGAGTCTCTTTGCAGTTAAATTCCTCTGCTCATGTTTTAAGATATGTGGGACTGTGCAAGAAGAAGTTTCCAGGCAGTTTGATATTGAGAAGAGAGAGAGAATGCTGTGAAGTGCCTTGTGCAAGAGGCTCTGGCTGCCTGGTGTCATTCCAATGTCCTGGCAGGGCTGGGGAAGCTCCTGCAGCTCCCAAGTGCTGCAGTCAGCAGTAGTTCCTCTGGAGGTGGCACATCCTCACCTGAGTCAGTGCTCATGTCTCAATAGGATGTAGGGAACACTGCTGATGCAGGTAATATTTTTCAGAAAAGGTATTAAATACCTTCTTCACAATTACTGGTCTTAAGTGTTCTTAAACATTTCTCTGGCAGTAGCAACTTCAAGTTGCCCTAATCCTGGTTCCACCTGGGATCCTTCTTGTTTACCTAATCCCCTCTGAACCTGCAGGTTGGATGTGGCATTTCCTTTGCTTTCCTGTTCTAATCTGTTTGGTCTTGTTGCTGCACATCATGACACATATATAACTATCCACTGCAAAGAGGTTGTGTTTCATGAGTTAAGTCTTAATTAGAGTTTACCAAAATGTTTTTTTCAGTCTTGGAAAGCAAAGTTTTAAGTTATCACTATAGTAATATTTACTATTTAATTATGCTGTCTATAATGTTTTGGTTGCTCATCTTCTTGGGAATAAAAATCGCTCTAGATTTTAGTGTGATTTTAGATCCTTGGTAGGCTACTTGTCCTAGATCCAAATCCCAGTGTTTTCCACATTGTTGCACACTGATCCATCCCATCCTGTAAGAGTTTATTAAGCCACAGAATACCCTAGAGAATTAGAGAACTGCCCTGTATTCGATGAAAGGCTGAAATGTAGGCACAAGTAATGTGATTTGTTGGAATTTGTCCAGCAATTCAGTGGCAGAGGTGGAAACAGAGCCCAGGCTGGCTCTTCTGGCACAGAGAGGGCTGGACTGTACCAGACCTTCACAGATGTTTTCAGCCTGACATCCATGGGTGACATTTAAGAGATTCAGCACAGGTAACTAAAAAGAGCCAGTGTGGGCAGATAAATGCAACAGGGAATGCATGCCTGTCCTAACAATGATGAATGTTCAAAAGGTTGGAATTATTTGGAATAAATGAGTTGTTAAACTGGATACCTAGGATACTGGTGGCAGTGTCTTCATCATGGCATGGACCTTAATACAAAAATATAACTGTAGCATACCTAGGCAGGCCTGCTTCACTAGCAGGGCTAACCCTAGAATATGAAGTGCAAATACTAGGGAAGACTGTCACTGTGCCATCCTGAGACTTTTGATAAAGCAACTTTAGAAAGCTGATTCTATGGATAAAGAAAAAAATATTTTCATGTGTTTTTGATAAAAACCACAGCATGAAATCAGGGTGGAAGTTAGTCACATCCTCACCTGATAAGGAAGTTTTCTTCAGTAAATGAGTTGTGAAAGCCTGCTTGCAATTAGATGGAACAACTCCAGCTTCTACAACTACTCTTTCTGGGCCCTGATTTGCTGTTACCAGATTTGATCAACGCCTCTCTGAGCACAGCAGCCAGGTAGGGATTGGATCCAAAACACATGCTGAGGGCTTTTAGCTCTGGATAGTATCAAGAGGATTGGACTAAGATACTTTGGGAAAGGGCTTGCTATCCAGATAGGAGAGGTCATAAAAGCTATATGGAGGGAAAAAAGCCAGAGGATTGAGCTGGCTTGCAAGTGAGTTTGCAAGGTCAGAACATTTTATTTTAAAAGCGATTACAAAACTTGTTACAAATGCTGAGGGACCTAGAAAGGGATTAAGTGATCTTGTTAGTTGTACGAACCCTCTTAGGACAGCAAATCAACCCATAAGCTAATAAGGCTTGGGTGACTGTAATATCTGAGCAGAGTGCAGAGTGACTCTTCCCCTGCAAACAATGATAGGAAAAATGTTGCTTGGCTTTGAAGAGAGGCTCATTGTGTTCAGTCAGATGCAAAGCCATCTTGTTTAGATTCTCGAAGGAAGAATTCGTATAGGCTGTGAGGCTGACTGTGAGTCTGGGCAAAAACAGTGGGGGAGGAGGCTTGGGATGCAGACAGGGGCAAAACATCCTTAATGGTAAAAGCAATAGAAGGAAGGTGGCAAGGGAGGAAAGACACTTAAAAGTAGTTATACTTTCAGAAATATATTTGTGTGTGTACACCATGTGCATGCATGTGGTGCACTTGAACTCAAAAGTTGCCTATTTTTCCTGTAATTACTCAAAGGTAGATATCTAAAGCTCCTTAGTTTCAAAAATCACAACTATACCTATATATCTTGTACCCTTACATGCATCATTAAATTTGTCTTTTCTTCCCTTTGTACATGATTTTCCTTGGTCATAGGACATGACACCACCATAATTTTTCCTAAGTCTTCCTTTTAAAGTTACTCATCATTTTCCATAAGGCTACATTTTTTTTTTTTTTAGTTTTTCCAAAATTGATCTTGGCTAAAGAGAGAGTATTTTAAAAATTTGAAAAGTACACCACAGGACAATATGTGTATTTTGATCTCTATGTACATCTTTACATCAATCTGCATGTTTATATTTATTTCTTTATGGGAATGGAGAGCAGAATGGAGACAAATAAATAAAAAGAAACATGACATTGCTAATATAAATGACCAGGCCATTACTTCAGTGTCAGAATGCAATTAGATCTGACCTGGGACTGGAATTCGCTTCTCAGCAGGCCTGCTTAATGATTAGTTTTATTGTTTCTTCATCACCCCTACTGGGGGGTTCATTTTTACTGGTAATGGAAAAAGACTGTTGCCCCTGGATAAAAAGCTGAGCATGGAAGACAAAGGGCTGATTGAGGACTTGTGAGGCTTTTCAGCCTGCATACCACCTCTTCTTTTGCTGTCCTGGCTGACAGCAGGAAAAACAGTGAAAGAGGTCAGATCTTAAAGGGGCTTCAGGGTAAGGAGCATCACGCTGCATTCAGAAATTAGCTGGAGAGGCTTTTATAGCTTAAAGCAGTTCTGAGCACTGTTGTAAGATGAATTGAGTGAGAATCTTTGCAGCAAGATAATGTGCCAGACATTGCTAGTATGGTATGATTGGTTTTGAGTCTGAGACATGGTTAGCAATGTAACTGTGGTTTGCAAACACCTGCTCACACTCCCAATCCCAGCATGCAGGTACAAGTACACTTCAAGCAACAGCTAGAAATTTCCCAACAGCTGCAACAGGTAAAAACTAGTTTAAATCCTTGGCAAAACTTGTGTGCTGGCTGCTACCTGTTCGGAAGTGTTTTCAAAGGGGTTTATTATAAGCCCTGGCATAAGTAAGAAGAATACAAATAGTTCCTGTTTGTTTGCTTTAGTTCACTGGGTACATGAAACATGTAGTGTGACTCACAAAGTTGTAGGATGAGTCTGAGGTAGAATTACAGGCATTGTGCTATCTCATATTATGAGATGTAACAGGTGTCTGTGAAGGCAATTTCTCCATATGGAAACAGCGCTTTGGGGAATTTAGGCTGCTGGTGGAGGACAGGCTGGTTGGTTTACACTAGTGATGATAGGTGAGCTACCAGAGAATTGGAATTGGTGGTTTCTTCAGCTAATTATCTATAGGCTGAGGTGTGTATTAAAACCACAGTAACTAAATGTCTGAGTTTGCAAAAACTTGACTGAAAGCTTAATGAAAACAAATACAAAGCTGAAAGCCTTGCCAAGAGCAATGACACTGCTCTCTCCTCACACCAGTTCACCTGGAGAGAAATAAAAATAAAATAAAGCTTTTCAAATATCTTGATACTGTAAGTATCAGTCTACCTATCCACTGGTGCAACTTATTGATCATTCAAGGACTTCAGTACAGCTACACTGATCAAATCAATTGTGGAACTAACCTTTGGTGTTTAATACTGTAAGAAATCTCTTAATAATGAACATTCATTTTTAATAATAAATCTGCAACAGAGCAAGTCAAGAAGGAGTTAAAATTACACAGTATGCTTGTGAAGAAAATGTGGTCAGCTGTGAACCTCAGACTTGCTCTCTCAAGTGAACTGTGAGTAACAATGGTCTTTAAATTTGACTGAATTCTGACTTGGAAGTGTGGGACCTCAAATCTGAACTAGCCAGGGACACGCCAGCATCTGCAGAGTGTGTGATTCACCCAAGACTTGAGTCCTCAGAAAAATATACTCTCATGATCTATTCCAAGTGGGTAATTATGCCCTAAATATTCCTAATTTGTATAAATAGTTCTTTAGTTCTTATAGATCATAATCATGGTGTCAGTTAGGGCCAAGACTTGGTGTCCCTAGGCTGAGTGAAATTCACCTCTTCAGCCTGCTGGCAAGTTTCAAGCAATCAGATTTGGGGTGATAGAGCTGGGAGGGCTGGCAGGAGCTGAAAATCAGTGTTGTGCCTCGTGGCAAATTCCCCACGGCACTTCTGAGGTTTCTGCTGTGTCCTGCAGGCAAAACCACAGCCACCATGGTGGCCCCTCCGCATGAAGTTTTGGAGCAAATGAATCCCCACAAGGCAGGACAGAGTAGAGGATCCCCTTTTCTTTCTCTTCTGCCAGGGGGTGACTTCAGGGGGACCTCTGTGCTATTTCCTCTATGTCATCTGCCCAGAGCCTGGCTGGTCACTCCTTGCTTTTAGTTTAGAGGTTTCCCAGGACTAACAGAGAATTGTGCAAGACTTAGACACAGATGCTGTTGACACAGATTTGACAAGACATCTATGCAGAGACATGACCAAAGAGATTTCTCTTGATGTTTCCTATCTTTTGCAAAGCTGACATATCAGGATTTTAGTAGTGTAAGCAGTTGTGAGCTGCCTGGCTGCAAGGCAGGTCAGAGTGGACAGGGAGGCTGTTTCCCTTGTCCAATGCTTTGTGTGAATTCCATTGGTGATGTCTTCAGTCTCTACCTCCCCTGCATATGCACATGTAATAGTCTGAGGAAGTTGTCCATTGCTCTCCCTCTTTACCTAGGCTTTGCCATGTGCATGGGTCTTGGTGAGTCCCCTTGATCCTGTCTGTCTCTGTAGGCTTCTTACAGGGAGACAACATCCAAGTCTTTGGGAACACAGTAAAGAAACAAGGCCCTGCTTGTGTAACACAGAGCAGAGTTTTTGGGAAAGAACAACCCTTTTCCATGAAGATGTTAAGGCACATTAAGCTTGTGCAGGCAGGCGTTTACTCCTCTCTCTTATGTGAGCTGCCTGACATAATTGAGCTGGAGTCTGCAAGCTGTTTGACCCACAGTTTCCTCTTGGCTCACATTTTCCCTTCATGCTCCCTGGGTTCCCATGTGCTAAAGGGTTGGCAAGTGGTGTGAATTGTGTGGGGCTGTATGTTATGGGTGTGAGGTAGGCATAGTGCACAGGGAAAGGTAGAGTGGAAAGCACTGGAAAGTGGTTTTTGGGGATGCCACCAGATTTTGTGGGACTGATGGCATGCCTAAGTGTGCTGTAAGTGATTATACAATGGTGTGCTCCACCACTTCTGGAGTGACCTAATAGGGCATGTTTTATATAGCTGAAGAAGCTAAGGACAGTCTTCAAAATTATTTGTACTTTTGACTCAAGTAGTGTTTGGTGTACAAGTAGGAGAGTGCTAAGTATGTTTTTTGGGCCAACCTCACGTGAGAAAAAATGATCTGTGGAATAACTGGAGGTTAAACTCTGGTCTCCAGCATCTTGAATGACTAAAGTCACATTCCTTTTCTGTATGCAACAGTTCATTTCCTGGGGATGAAGAGAGGTAGTAGTTGAAGGAGAGCTATGAAAGCCACTAGAGAAGAAGGAAATAGCTGTTGTTTTGCAGATCTCTTGGGTGGTGAATGCAGCTAGTCCTAGCCTTACACAAAAGGATGGAGACAGTGTGTATAAGTGGTGTCTGTCTTCTCATTTGGCTGAATTACACACTAAAGTAATTTATAACAAAGGAGAAAAGGTATATTGTTAGTAATTGTTATGTTAAAGAGCAAACCTAGCTTGCTGATTTAACATCCATTTCCTCTTATAAAAGAAAGAAGAAAATGACAGCAGAGGATGGGGAGACTTGGGAACAGTGGAGGCAATAGGAGCATTTCAGAATAATTTCAGCCAAAATTCTGCTAGGTTTGGTGGCTGCATTCTTTCATCTCTTTTCTTCTTATTTGGAGTGGCAAGCCCAGCATGCCCAACAGGGACTCCACATTAATTCACCATGGGACATAGTGTCAAGCTCAGGGAGGTCTCTGTAGCATGTTTGCTGGAAAGTGTGATGGGAACTGAAGTAGAATAATAGAGGACTTTATGAAATATTCAAATACAGAATCAAAGTGGATGACATTAATTTCCTAAACTTGGTTGAGTTGCTGCTTGGTCCCCTAATCTTGCATTTTATGGTTATTGTTGGCTTGTCCTCTGGCTTGTTCTCTTGCTCTGGTTTGTGCACAGGCTGCACTGTCAGAATTGTTGAGCCTGGTTTGATGAAAATGCAGCCCTGGAGATCACATGAAGGTAACTCTGCCTGAGTGGGAACTTCCTCCATGGTGCTGATGGCATTTCTGAGTTTATGGGCATACATGCTGCTTTTATGAGACCCTGCAAGAACCAGATGGGGTTGGTGGTGATTCAGAATGTCAGTGTCGTGCTGGCCTGACATGAAAATCTCTTGTTGACGTACATGAGGACCGTCATACTAATAAAACAGAGGATGTCTGTAGCATGCCATTCCAGTGCCTTTGCATCAGAGGAGGAGTCAGTCAGAAAGCATGGCAAATGTGAAGAGGTGCTTGCTGATCCAGAACAGTTTGTTTGTAACTTTTGCATTGTTAAGTAGTGCTGTGTCTGATGAGCTCAGCAATCTTTTCACCAGATGGGAAACCATCAGTCTGAGTGCACTAGACTGTACACCAAAAAGTGGTGATTCACAGGGATGAGTTGGAAAACCCTCACAGTGAATAGCCAGATGTCTAGAGTGAGCCAGGAGGAAGCACTGAACTTTAGCTAGGAGGTGCCTGAAGTCATAGCCATCGCCAAGCCTCAGCAGGGCTTGTGGGAAGATTCCTCTATCTAGCCATTACCCAGAGCCCAGCATCCTCTTTGAAGTGTGCAAAAGCAAGCGGGTAACTTCTCTTCCACAGAGTAACCAGAGGGAAGGCTTGCAGATTAGACTGCTTGTCTGAATGGGGTAGACATGGGCTCCATCTTCTCCTTAGTCTCTATGGAGGAAGAGGGAGGAATCAAATCCTCCTCTTAGACTCTCCCCCAAGTGTCCTTCTACCCTGTGCAAGATGGGATGACCTGGAGTAGTTTCTTGTTTGTGCCGCCATTTGGTGCACTTGTTTGCTGCTTGCAAGGACCATGAGATTCATCAAAGCAAATTGAGGAAAAAAGCAGTGTGAGTCTGTTGCTTAGTGCTTAGGGTGCTCTGTTGGGAGGGAGGAATCCTGCTTCCAGGCCCAAGTCTGTGTATTATTAACCTGGTGTTGAATGAGAAGCACAAAGATATCAATGACACAAATTCCTCCTCCTGCTTCATTTAAACACAGTGTCCACGACTGACTTTTTGTGGAGTCCTGTTTATCAGTGTGTGCTGAGCTTGTTCTGAAAGTGCTTGTTGAATTTCTTTCCTTGAAGGATGCAAACTAGAAACCATGTTTCTTAAACATGTCTGTGTTCAGGAATAAATTATTTATCAACACAGATTCTGGCAATCTTGCACTTTTGTAGAAGGAATATCCTGCAGCCTGGTGTACTTCACATCAGGAAGAAGTCACTGGAACTTTAGCCATCCTTAAGGTTAGGCTTTTTTGGGGGGGGGCAGACTTTTGCATTTAGCTGTTGCATATCCACCCATCTCTGACTGCAAGATTCTGTTTGTTCTAAGGTATATTTATACAGTCTTTTGCATAAATTGACTGCAGTTTAGGAGTTTCTTTGGCTTAGGAGAGTATTTTCTTATCTTATTATGAATCTTTTATTTGCTGTTTGTATTTGAATGAAAGAATCAAACTGAAAGAAAAAACTCTCATCCAAAGCACAGTGTATTTGTCTCCTAAAAAAATCAATTCAATGGAAATGAGGCTGTGAAGTGTGTGGATGTTTGAGTTAGCTACAACTCCATCCACAGAAATACTACAGAAATAGCTTTCTCAGCTGAACTTCTAACATCAAACAAAATTCACCATCAACTGTTGGTAATCCCATTGTTTAAATTTTAAGGGAGGTATGCTGTCAGTTTTGGGCTGTATTGTTAGGCCTATATTTTCTTAGAAAAAGAGATATCTTTTTCTCAAAAAAAGTCAAAAGAGACTCCTGTCCTTATTTAAAATATGGATATAGCCCTGTAAAAAAAGATCTTTAAATTTTTCCTGATACTGATAAGAACTTTTGTGTTCTTATTCCTTTCATTTCCTTAGTTAAAATGATAATAATATAAAAACCCCAAACCAAAACACCCACAAGATTAAATGATGCATACACAAAAATGTGAAAAGAATGTTCTAAATGACTATTATTTTCCAAAAATCATGTAATTCATTGACTGACTCATGTTTTATAGCAATTTAGGCAGTGCAGGCTGATGGCTGTCAGGTGTCAGTAAGCTGGCAGCTTAAAAGTTGCCTCTTTAAGTAGTCCCAAACAAATGAATTGCTCACTGTGTGTGGGGGTGGATTCTGGCCCAGTGTTTGCTGAGACACTGTTGGTTGAGGCTCTTATGATACTGCTGGTGTCTGGCTCTGCCTTCTGTGGTACATTTTTCCCTTCCCTGGGCTGGAAAAAGTGGTTAGAGGTAAGACTAAGAGGGGGTTCCAGAGAGTCAGCGAGTCTGAGGCCTTATCTAAACAAAAATGGTACCAATTTAACTGAACCTATTTAGACACAGAGGTTGCTGAATTAATGCCACCCTTTTTTTTTTCTTTTTCTTTTCTTTTTTTTTCTAGACCAAAGTCTGAGGAGAAGCATTATTCATGCTAGTACAATTTATACTGTTTCAAATGGCTATACTTCCCCCTTTGTACTGTCAACAGCACTTGTTTTGTAACTCTTCTGTGCATATTCCAGGATATTCCTGGATGGCAAACCAGAAACTGGGTCCCTGCAGATTTTGCTTTTTCATTTCTTCCTTCAAAGGTTATTTCCTAACCCTTTTAGTGATAGTCTGAATATTTAGCACAAGTCCGTTAGTATATTCTCTTGTGTGTTCTCCTGTCACCTTGTTTAGGGAGATGTTTCTAATAGTTTCTTTTAATTTTTTGTGCAATATAGTGTATGAAGTGGAGGATTCTACAAAAATTTGCTGCATCACATGGCAAAATAGATGTTTTTCATGCAGAATTTTCCCTCATGTATATTTGGCTCATGTCATATTGGCTCATGACTGACAGTAGGAAAAAGCAAGTATTGCAGAAAATTTGTGTCAATATATTCCAAATAAATCAAGAGAGGGAGCTAAGCAGAAAAGCATAAATATAAGTTAATTTTCTTCGTTGCCAGAAGCATTCCTGGCACCTTCAGTAAGACTTGGTAATAAGTGTTGGTAAGGATGAGCCCAAGAAGCATCCCTTGTGAGCTGACTTGCGTGTTAAACCACATGACTTGCAGGTCTCAGAGAAGGTGTGGTTTCGAAATGGAGAAATCACAGCAGCAAGCTAAAAGATTGACTTTTTCCCCTTTGTAATAATAATGTCAGAGCCGTTATTACATTTGGCCCCGGGAACAGATTGGAAGTGTTTCTCAGAAGGGAAGTGCTTCCAGCTCCGTGTCTCTCTCAAGCGTTCCATTCCCATGTACTTGCTGGAAGCCTTTCAGGAAACCACATTCCCTTTCCCGTCCCTGTTCAGCAATGCAATCCTTCCCAGCCACTGTGGCTCACACACTGACTGCCTCATCGTGCAGGCCTGGGAAAGGAATGTGACAACGAGGGGGCAAAAGTGCTGGCACTTCCAATCCCATCCCATGCTGCCTTTCAGGAGAAACCTCTCCTCCTTTGCCCTCCCTACCTTATGAAAGGGTTTTCTACATCCATAAGCATGTTTAGAAAGATCTGCAGTCTCTAATTTTCCAGTTTGTGGTGGGGGAAGAATGTAATTTTAGCTGGAAACAGTCACACGGCCAGATCCTCAGCCTTGTGCGAATCTGCCCGAAGCTCTTGAGGTCACCCTGTGCTGTGTTCATTTACACTGACCCAGTGTCTGGCTCCCAAAGCTGCCCCTGATAGCCCCAAATGATAGCTGGTGTCTGAGAGCACCACATGTGAATGAAACAACACTGCTGTGCAGAGGAAATGCCCTGAAACTGTGCACTGGTGCCATTTTCCAAACAATCAACAATTCAAAAAGACAGTAGGTGAAGAAATTCTGTTTATATTACAAGTTTCAATAATTAAGATAAAAGGGGCAGGAATAAGAGAAGGGATCAAGAAACTGTTAATGACCGAGAGGACAGAATCATATTGGAGACAGAAATGTAAACTTGTTTTGCTATTGCAAAAAGCCCAGGAGATGCACATTTCATTCTGCAGAGAAATATTCTGATCAGTACTTCTTTTCTGCCCTAGCAGCAGGGAATGGAGCTTGGATCCCAGACAGCCTTTTTTATCCTCTCTTTAAACTAAACAGTCCATTAAAAGAGAAAACAAGGCAGGAAAATCTAGACAGTTCTGTTAGTTTTAACAGAATGGGTTATTGGTCAATGCCATCATGGCACAGAACAATCCCTCCTAGCTTCTGTGCCACAGGAGCAGTTAAAGCTTCCAAGATGAATTTCCAGCCATTGCTGTTAGGATGATTATGCTGTTTTCTTTTTCTTTAATTTTATGCTGTTTCATTTGCTTGTCATTTTTTACGGCTTGCATTGTGTGGTGCATGAGTGGTAATGATTAGATAGTGATTCTCAGCACAACAGTTTCTCTTGAAGCAGACATTTGTCCACCCTGAGACAATTGCTCTCCAAAACTGAAGGAAAAAAACGTGGGACGGAAGCCTTACAGCTACTGGAGTGAAAGAAAAATCTCTTACTGACCTAAGTGGGCAGGAAGACTGGGAGACAGATTGCTATTCTTTCCATATTTTGAAAGATTTAAGAAGCTAAGGCTTGGAAAAATTAGGATAAGTAGGTGACCTTTGGAAAGTATTTGGAAGCTGCAGGTGCACAGTAGCTCTAAAAATTACAATGCTTACTTAGGCATCAGAAATGGCTTTAGGGGACACAGTTTCACAGAAGGAGCTTAATTTTTATTTTGATTTTTTAATCTAAGTAGTTTAGACTGTGGACATTATGGTTAGATGGGCAAGGGTTGGGAAACTGAATTTTATTCCAGCTCCCAATGCTCCTTTAATACGTCCCCTTGCAGTAGCTTTTAACCCTGTTGCACTTAGGAATCATCTGTAAACTGGGAATAACAGTGTTGCCTACTTAGGATTTGAAGCCTGACTAAATAATGTTTGTAAAAAACTATGTGAGGCCAAAGTCATTCTGAGGCTAATCAGTTGCAGAGATGGAGCTGACACACAGGACTGTCAATAATTTGACACCATATACATTTCCTTTACAGAAGTGGTTCCCAAACTTCACTGGCCCATGGGAAGCCCAGGGAGAAAGTAATGTGCTGCATATAACATATGCTTAACTCCTTTCCAGTGATCTCCATTTTAACTCTTTAATTTCCAGCAGCCCCCAGGAATAGAGAGGATTTTAGCAGCAGAATGGAAGACTGCTACTTCATAGGGATTTTAGAAACAGAAATGTTATCCCACTTTGTGTGAATTCATGAAGTCATTAAATAGAGGTTAGGAAATTTTTTTTGTGTGTGTGCTCTCCAGGGGGAATTAATTTTCCACCAGAGATTCTTTAGGGAAAAATGAAGGATTTCTTTTGTTTGTGTGTGTGTAAAACATATTGTTTAATATATCTCATGACTTTCTGTGTTAAAAAAAAGTGTCATCACCTTTACCTCATTCCATTAACTCAACTTGTTTTCAGCTTCAGCTGTGTAGTGTTTATCACCCTCTATTGTCATATATTACACAGCTGCAGAATGGCAAGGTTTTTTTAAAAAAAAAAAAAAAGAAAACAGTAAAGCCAAATCCAGCCCAGAAGTGAAGCTCCTGGTAGGTGTGAACAGTACAGTGAGTAAAATGTCATTAAGAAGAAAGTGTTTGCTGAAGGATTGGAATTTCAAAATTACAAGTTTATTTACAATATTTCAAATATTAAAATCAGAGGAAATGTTTGAAATGTTCACAGTCTGAAGTGTCAGTAAAACTTATTTCCCATTAACAGTCACGATTATGTTTGTATTAAATCAACAATCAGAAGGCTAAAAGTGAATTGAAGAGCAGGAATTCTCTGCCCCTGGATCATGGTTTGGCCCATCTGAAAGGTTGCTGAACTGTAAGATATGAATCCTATAATCTTTTTGCTGTTCTGCCATTCACATGTGGTAGCATATTAAAGATTTACCATGTCCTTCAATTTAAATCACTTGAAATTAGCAACCATCTCAGATAATCTTGGCCATAACTGCTCTCTTCCTTCTCTCAAAGCCATCACAATAATAATATGTAGCAGTTACTGCTTTGAAGTGATTTGAAACCTTCTGGAAAGTATGTGCTGCCCAGGTAGTCACAATTAAGTGAGCAGAGCCATCAGCCACGCTGAGCACTGGGGCTGGGGTCTGTTCTGAGCACTGCCAGCAGTGCCAGCAGTGCCAGCAGCCACCACTCTTCTCCCAGCACGTGGGGACCCCTACCAGAGGCATGGCCAGCTGGCCAAAGGGAGGGGGCCACTATCAGAGACTGGGCATTTTCTCAACTATGAGGGTTTGTTCAGCCTGTGTTCTGACATTCTGGGTACTGGGGAGAAAACCATTCAGCAGGACAGTGAAAAGTTGGCATCTTTTATTCCTGTCCCATCCCATGTGTTCTGAGAATGCAGAACCTCCTAGAACACGAGGTGAATAAAGAAATCATGTTCATCAGTGATTCCAGTGAGAGAAAATTATCAAACAGTATTTGCTGTGAAAACAGATTGATATTTGTAATTTTAAATGGTTACAATATCCTTGTTGGAATGAGCTGTAAAGTTTGTGCATCTGTCTCGGGAGTAAAGTGATATGCCACCCATACAGTGGTAAGACATAAATAATCATGCTACAAGTCATGTCTTCTATTAAGGAGTCTAATATCACCTGTTTCAAACTGAGGAGAAATAATCTGTGAAAAACAGGATTGGTAGAGATCTGATGTTAAAGTAAGACTCCTGCTTTGTACTCCTTTTACATCAACCAGCTTGTTGATCTAACCAATTCAGCAGAAGCAGTGTTTAAATCACATTTGATTACGACTTGCAAACTTGACTTCTGACTCAATGCACAGAATCTGCATTGCTATATGTTATTTTTGAATTAAATTGGATAACATCTTTTCTTCATGGGATCCTTTCTTATCCTCTGACTCTTCCCTATATAGTCTGCATTTGAGCAAAGACATGTCCATATTTTAGAGTCAGTAGTGGCACATGGATATAAAGCCCAACAAGCCCAGCAGTCTCTACTTTATAGTAAATATATAAATATAGGTAGCCTCCAGATCTTTCCATCTCCCATTCTCATTAAACAAAATCCCTGAAATTTGTGCTATGTTGCTGCCTTCTAATATGCCTTCTAAGTGGTGCAGTGGATGATGCATGGATTTGCCTCCAGGGGAGCTGGGTAGTATTCCCAGCTCTGCCATTTGCGGCTAATATCCTGCAATGCACTTAATGTTTCTGTGTCTCAGTTTCTCCCAGTGTGACAATGAGGCTAGTGGGCCAGAATTTCTCACTGAAATCAATAATAGATTCTTACTGAGTTTGGTGGCACTCTAACACTCTGAGATTTGCAAGGGGAAAAACAAACTTAATTTTTGCTTTTAATAAATTTTCCTTGGTTGTCTTTCATTAGTTTTACTTCACATGTGCATGATTTAGATTTATGCTTAGCCTACTCTTTTACCAGGATGAAACATAACCTCTCATACAAAGGTTTACCAGGATTTTATAACCATCAGTTCTGCTCAATCCTTTCCTAATGTTTCATAAATATTTTCCCTTAAGTTTCTACAGTATAATGCAAACATAATTCCTTACTCCCATGTAATGGAATACAAACGGAAGGGACAAGACAGTATTATTCAAAAATGCTCAACTTAGGAAATAAGTGTTAGTTGACATGCCCCAGAGAGACATGACTGACCAGCTGCTCTGGGTGAAACAAATAAATAGAAAAATCCTTTATTAATGATGCATTCTGCAGTAGATTTTATCTGGGGAAATTTCTACAGAAATGGACTCTTTCTCAACTCCTTCCTATATATGAACTAAGGAGAAGACTGAATTCCTGGAGGTTTGGTAGGCACATAAGCAGTGTACAAATACATATGGAACAGTCACACTGAGGGAGAATTTCAACTTTGGTAACCACTACATCTTGAATTTTCTTTGGCTTCCTTCAGTCAGCTCAAGACTGTGGGTGAGACTTTCCAAATATAGACAACCAAAATTCTGACCAAAAAATACACACATTCTCAGGAGCAGATTAAAGCAGGATTCATGGATTTGGGCCTTAGGCTTGGAGGGGGCCTGTATAACCACAATGTTTGAACTGAAGTATCTGTCAGCTTGGGCTCTGGTGTTAGGGCTGTGGAGCTGACAGGCTACGGAGGTGGTTGAGTCATGGGAATTTTTACTGTAGTTTGGATGGATTTGGTTATTTTATTGCATTGCTCTAGCTTGCTTGAGGCATGCTGGTTGGCATGAAGGTCTTCTTTAGTCTGACTCTGCCCCAGCAGTGGGTCACTTTGTCCCAACTATTGTATAGTCACAGAGAATGCACTTACTCTCTTTCTTATGTGAGATGGAAGACAGGCTAGCCACAGTAACAGGAAGTTTTGTGTACTAATATAAGCTTGTTGAATAATTTAGGTTGTGACAATGGTGCTGAGACCCTCTCCTTCAGCTCTTTCTTTTCCAGGCCAAATGAACCCAGTTTGCTCAGTGATCCTCTCAAGTCACGTACTCCAGCCCTTGGTCCACCTTGGTGGCCCTCAGCTTTACTTACTCCAGTTTGTCAGTGTCCCAAAATTGGATACAGTACTCCAGATGTGGTCTCACAAGTGCTGAATAGAGGGGAATAATCACTTCCTTGACTTGCTGGTTATTTTCTTAATAAAACAGCCCAGTATGAGGTTGGCTTTTAATGCTGCAAAGACGCACTGCTGATTCATGTTCAGTTTTTCTTCCAGGAGCCCTGGATCCTTGCTTTGCAAATCTGCTTTCCAGTCGGTTGTTCTCTAGACTATCCCAGATGCAGGACTTAGTATTTGCCTTTGCTGAACATCATGAAGTCATATATACCTTTAGCTACAGATGCTCGTTTTGCACACACAATGCATTATTGCAAATACAACTATCTGCTTGCACATGTATCTAACAGGTTTATAGACACAGATTGCCAATGTTTTTGTTGACAGCCTTGTGGTTTCCAGAGACCAGTAAACCAGTAAAATTCCTAAACTTCATATATATGCAGGGAGATTTCTCTTAGAACACTTCTAATGAAAAACCTCTCTGTTAGGTAGGGTTCTATTCTGTTTGTCGCTTGCTCTCCTTGACTTTTCCCATTCTCAGATAAAGGCAGGGAGGACTACATGAGGTATATTGATATAATCAGTAACACAGGCTTGTCTGGACCTCAGGAGATAAGTCTGTACTGTATCAGCAGATGTCCCCTAAGAATGCTTTTCAAAAAAAAAAGTTTCCTCTATCTTTCAAAGGAAGCTTCCTTCTGTTGTCTTTATTGGAGGTCAGATTGCTGATCTGCCTCCTCCAGAGTTGGAGAAATTCCTCTGAAGGCCCCTTAAACAGGAGGCTGCCGTTGCAGGATCATTTTATTTCCAAGCCACCCTGTGGCTTCTCAGAGGTGATGTGGTTTTGGAATCCCCATTTCAGGTAAAAAAGAAATCCCTGTTCTGTCAGCCTCCAACAGACATGCACCTGAAAAGGCGCATCTAATTGATTTACAGAGAATCAAGTGCTCTCTGTAGATAATGTTTGCACAGTGTAAATCTCTCACAAATTAGGCATTCCTAGGAATGTGTTTATCAGCAAGGAGTTACAGGGCAACACTGATCTTTAATGGCCAGTAAATATAAAAGACAAATAATACAAAATAATTTGATGTTACAGACTTTAAACGTTCAAATTTTTATTTCACATTTACAATGCAAAATAAGTACTCTACTTTTCAGATGTGCTGGTGGATGCTAAGAATTTCAAAATAGGCTGATATAACAGTATAAGTGAGATGTTTTGAGCTTAAATGGCTTTTAAAAAAGGAAGCAGATCATAGGGTAGAATGAGATGGATTGAAAATACTCCAGGATGATTAAAATGCCAGACCCCACTCTGGGTTTGGGCCATGTGTAAATTTTGTTTGGTCTTTCCCAGGTCCTTAAGAGATGAAGTCGCTGGCATTCTTGTGGGAGACCCTGTATTTCATACTCTTTGTCATTCTTTCGGAGATCTGGAGTTTGTCTGCTATTTCCTGCAGAGAAAACCTTGGTAAAAAGCGCCCAGAGAATCTCAGTAAAGGAGACTGCACTTTGGTAAAAGTCAAATGAGAAGTCTTGTTGCAGTGATTTAATAAAGGCAACAGGTTATATCTCTATTGATTCTGGCTTATTTCCTTTACATAAAAGAAGACGTTTTGCTGCCTTTGATAATAAAACATATACCAGACTCTTATTATTTTTTTTTGGTAGAAGCCCTTGCAGTATATAACTGTTAGTACAAGAATGAAAAGTTCTGGGTAAAAAACTTGAGGGAAAGATATGAATGGAAGTTAACTTTTCTGAAATGTAATTAATATATATGAAAACACAAAATGTTTGTTTTTCAGTCTCCTATCACATTTTCCATCTGGTATCTGGAAAGCTTTTAAACTTCCATTTCCTCTGGGCAGTTTTGCAATATTCCTATTCACAGGAAGTAAGAGGAAGAGCTTTATAAGGGATACATTACAAATAGAATGTATGTAGGTGTTTGAACAAAATAGCTAGGCTCAAATCTAATCTGGTATAAACTGAAGACCCTTCAATGGAAGTATGAAATTCAGTTTGTGACCTGCTGCTTCCTTCTGGATTATTTCTTGTACGAATTACTGTTGTTTTTTTCATGGTGCTTTTCATCTGTGATCTCAAAGCACCTTATTAAGCAAGAATGAAGGTCCTTACAGTTTTTAGACTTGGTAACTGTAAATACAATCTGTGCCTAAGAATTGCTTCAAAGGCCAGGAGTTGGTAGCAGACTTCACTGATTTGCTGAGCCAGGTCCCTTTATTCCCAGTTCAACATACTATCAATACACTGCTTTCCAGTGTAAATGAGTGTTTCATAAACAGACTGAAGAACAGCACAGCTCTCAACAGCTTGTGAAAACAAGAGTAAAGCAATCAATTATAGCTTTGTGTCTTGATTGCAAAAAGATTGGTCTTAGGACTCATGAGTGTGACAAGAACATAAAGGCTCTGGTGAATTGCATTGTTCTGCTCAGATTTCCCTCAACAACAACAGGAACCCAAGATGCCACTGAGGAGTGGCTGATTACTCGCATAGTTTTGTAAAAGCAGCACTGAGGTTATTACAATGTACATGTTACTTAGCAAGGCTGTAGAAGCCTACACAGCCATTCTTCCTTTTTTTTTTTTCTTTTTCTTTCTTTTTTTTTTTTCTCCTCCTATTCATTTTTTCCTTTCATCACAGAAGGCAGCTAGAGCCTTCTAGTGTGAAATTCAAGAGGAGAGCCAAGCTTCCTCTCCTTTAAACATTCCAAACGATTGATGAACACAAAATCTGCTTCAGGATCAACATCCAAGTTTTGCAAATGGTATCTATCTTACTAATTAGCTGATCCAAACCTCCAGATTTCAAACTACAAATAGAATTATCCCATGACTTTAATCAATCTCCAGTCCAGCTACAGGATACTTATTCTGTTACTCATTTCTTACAAGCTTCACTTCTTCATATAACTTTTCAGAAAAGTAAATTAATTTCCCTAAATGCAGAGTGATTGAAGTTATTTATTTTTTTCCTGAAAGCTTGAAACAATCCATTCGCAAATCTTTCCTCCCTCTTGTGCCTTCTCCTGCCTCCCCTTTCCCAGCCCACAGGTAAAACAAAACTGCCTTGCAAGATGAGCCTTGAAAGTCTATGAGCATAAGCTTGTAAATCTGGCTCTTGAACAAGCTCTATTATTTTTAACTGCTTTTGTGTAAGACAGGAGGCTATGTAAAGAACAGGATGTTTTGAACATTGAACTCTGGTGCATTACGTAATACTGCTGCTACAGATTTGATGTGATTTCTCTGCAGGTGTCAAAGGCATCCTAAAGAGCATGCTACTGAGATGTTAAACATTATGCATATAAAAGCCCAGTGGAATTACTGACATACTTTTTTCAACAGCAGAAATGCCAAGTTTGCAGTTATATTCAATTGCAATTACAACACAGCCTATTCTTGCAGTCTATTTAGATTTTACTGTATTTTGAAATAACTGTAAACAGGATACTTAACAGACTTTTGTTAGTCTCCACTTTTTTTGGAGATGCATGAGGTGAGCCACTTCTGTCTTTCTGGGGGACCTAAGGCTGCTACATTTTCCTTAAGTAGGGAAGGATAATCGTATTTGTATCTACTCTGCACCATTGCTCGGCAGCCTCAGGTTCTCAGTTGCTCTTCTTGCCTCAGTCCCTCGGGGAAATTCAATGATACAGAAACTAATCCTTCCAAATAATGCAGGTGTCAGGGGTCTGTGTGAGAGGAAGGCTTGGCAGAATCTCCTGTGGAAATTTACACAACATCTGCCCACACAATGGCTGGACAGTACTGTTGTTCCTTCAGTTGTCAGGTGCATTGGAATGTGTATAGAAGAAAACCAAAGAAAATAGTAGATCCAAGATTCTAATGCATGAATAAAATGCAGTTATTGTTGGAAATATGAACCATGATTAATTTTTCAAGCAATTTTTCTTAACTCAGTACCTTCTGTCTTGCACAAGTGCATTTTGCAATAATTGAGCCATCAAAGAAAGAGGATATCACATTTTAGTAAGATAATCAGTTAATTTTGCTATTTTTAAACTTTTGTCAGGGAAATTTGCCTTTCTGACCACCAAACCTGAGCTTAAGAGTCTCCACTTATGATACACATGTAAACAAGGGCTTGATTTTACATGGTAAAACCGTGGCTCAAACTAATGTGGAAGAACAGTGTTGTAGTGAGTTAGGAGCACAATACTGAGAGAGACTTCTCTGAAGAGGGAATGCATTATTTGTCTGCAGTTCCAATCTCTCTCACCCATTCAATTTCAACACTCTCTTCATGCTGCACTCATTTTGTGTCCTGACTTCTAGATACATTCTTCCATGGTCACTTAGAGTTGTCTGATATCATCTTCCCATCATACACGATGCTTTACAGACAACTATTATCAGCTTTACGCTCACTTATTCACAAATTAGTGCCATTATTGTGGTAGATGAGCTAAGAACTGTGCTGCTCTTCGTGTCCTCTAAGTATCACTTTTCCCCTGGGCCACTCATTCAACATGGGGTGGGAAAAGTCACACTCCTTGCTAAATTCAGCTATTGTCTAATGAGACCCATCTTCGATGCCTTTCTGTGTGGAAACTCTGGCTCTTGGAAACACCTGTTCGATCACCCAGTTCACATTTCTGCCTGCTTGAGGGAAGTCCCAGTTGTATATTTACCAGTACTTTGGCCAGCCTAAAAAGGGGCATTTTTTGAGGTAATTTTGATCTTAATCTTGCTGTCCTGATTTGATACACTTTTTTAGTGTCCATTTAGTCCTGACATAAATGATTGTACAAGGCATAAAGCAATGGTGAGCTGTCTTTGGGGGCTGGCTGGAGCACAGGCTGGACACTGGGATGAGAAGAAAAAGTTGGAGGCAGTGCCCTCCTTCTGGTCCTCACAGGGGAGCTCATAATGTGTCAAATATACTTTGTCCAAGGACTTGTTCTCAGTAGCAGATGTGTTCCTGCTTGCTTGCCTGCTGTGGTCTTGTTGAGCTTCTCCATTGCTCTGCATCTAAGAGAATGATCGCAGTGCCTCCAGTGATGAAAGCCCAGTATGAAAGTTATGCACAGGAATAATCATATTTAATTATTTCTTTGTCCATGATTACAAATGTCCTTCACGGTCAAAATCAAAGCACTTTTTACCTTACAGGAGGTAAAGGAAGAGAGGGAAGAGCTCACTACCCCATTCCGGCCAATGGAGTGCTAAGGAAAATCAAATCCTGTAGAGAACTGTATATTGTATTGCCAAGTATTAAAGTTTTGTTTCAAATCTAGTGATACTTGATATTTTTACACCTCCGTTCCTTAAGTCAAGGGATACTGTGAGAATCTGAACATTCCTTTAAAAAAAAAAAAAAACTTTAATAATTTTACACCGTCTTGGGAGGGTTTGAAAAGTCACAAATTAGGAGACAAGAAAGGATGTGGCATATACTCTTTGAAAAATCTTATGACTTTTTCTCCTGCAGCCTTGGGATTTTTCTGCTTTGATTCACAATTTCTGAAAATTTGGAACAGCTGACAATATTTCTGTCCTTTTAAGGTGCTGCTATTTAATGCAGATGGTACTCTGAGGATAGCTTCTCTGGCAAAGGAGAGTTTTCAAAATGCATAGCTCATCTTTTTAGAGTGCTTGGCACAATGGGGTTGTGAGCTTTCACTGAGAATTTCAGGCACAACCACAGTAAAAATAATAAATAAATGAGACATCTCATTCTATCCAGAGATGCTGTATGGAACTGCTGTTAAAGTACACATTTGCAAATAAAAGCAGCCTAAATTTAACTATGACTCAATTACACTAAATCTGACCCATTTTTGTTCTGTGTTTCAATTTAACACTTATTTGCATTCTTAGACTTGGCGCTGTCGGAAGAGAAAGGAGGGGGAGCAGGCATTTTCATCCTCGGAATTGCTATAAAAAAATGGTGATTAGGAAAACACAGCTACAGTCAGCCTGAAGCTGGGTAGCTCATTTGAACCCACTATAAAAGAAAAGATCGTTTTCTCATCCTATTAAAACTGAGTTAGCAACGGCTGCGTAGGCGGCAGGAGATCAGAAATGAACGTCCAACTTGGAGTTCGTACAACTGGGGTTGGGTCCAAAGCAAACTCCCTGATTAGTGAAACAATTTGTTTTTTACAATGACAGCAAATAGGTAAATCTTGTGAGCGTCAGGAAATCCTGGAGGATTTTGAATGGGAGCACTGACTGGTTTGCAAGTCACACTTTGATTAGAAGGCATCGTTGCCTCTGGTTTTTGTGCTCACGTTGCGGGGACATAAACAAGAGGGACTCAATTTGCTCGGGGCATTTATTTCTCTGTCTCTTCCTCTCTCTCTCTCTTGTTTTTACAATCTACGTGTAATGACTAATTGGCTGTGTTTTCCCAGCTATTTTATGTTTCTCTTGCCCTGGTTACAAGTCGTACTAAAGCAGTATATCCACAGGGACCTATAGGCAGCCAACACTGCCAAAAGATATGCAGCATTCCCCTTTCTCTCTAAAGTGTAAAACATTTACAAGTAAATTTACAAATGCATTAAGAACATTTCCTCAGTTGACTGTTAGTGTTTATTTCTTCCCCTTCTCCTCCCGGGAGCGGACACCTTCCAGCCCCTCAACTTTCACACACTGCTGTCCCGTTATTTGCCTCCTTCCCTCCCTGTCCCCCCTTTTCCTCCTCCTCCTCCTCCTTTTCCAGTTCAGCGGCGCAAATTTCTGTTTGTGCCAGTGGGGCGGCCTGGCGAGACCGCAATTGCTCTACCCCACAGATTGACGAGCCCTCAGATGCCGATTTACTGTAGATGGCAGCCACGCTGGAGCCGCGGCACATCTGGAGCGGAGTAAGCTGACTCAGAAACGGGGGCCAGCTCCAGCCGGAGCCAGCGCAGCCGAGCGCCGCGCTGAAAGGCAGCCTCCCCTCCCGCCTCCCCTTCC
>VXBI01005373.1:0-21475 GCA_013397375.1 Toxostoma redivivum
ATTTTGAATTGTAAGTCAGGACAGGACCATTGAAATTTGAAGAATATAACATGTGGTGGGTAGGATCTAAAAGCTTTGAAATGACTGTAAGAAAAAAAGGTTTCCTAAATAAAAAATGAATCCCAAAATTAGTTAAACAAATATGAAAATAATGTGATCATCAATAAATACTTATTGATCAATTGAAATCAATCCTGCAGAGGAAAGAATTGAAAAAAATAAATTTAATTATAGTTAGAGTTAAAAAAAATCTAATTGAACTTCAATTAGATCAAAAAGTATTGAAATAATATTTTCTATATTAAATGAATAGGTTTTTTGTATTATTCCATTAAGAAAAATTTGAGATCAAAGACATATGTTCAGTATGAAGAGTCTCTGAATGTTCATATATAAAATGGTAAGAGATCAGTTTTACTTTCTCAATATCTTTGGAATTTCAGGCCACAAAGGAATAGCAGAAATAGTTTTGACACGAAAACAACAAATTCTACCTTTATTCCATAATTTTCAAGATTTGTCCGTTAACACAGGAGAGTTTGGGCATGTGTTAATAGTGAGAATAAATAAATCTAATCTGCATTCTGTGTCTTAATAGATGGAAATTCTTTGAAATATTTTAGAAAGAGTTAACTCTGATAGGAAAATGCTCATTATAACATCTCCTTGTCTGATTTATTTTCTCTAAGAATTCTAAAGTTAAATAATCCAAAGTTTTGAAGTATTTATATTTGCTAAAATCAAACATTATATTTGAAACAAACATAATATCTGAAAGATGGAAGGCAAACCTCAACAGAAACGAGCTCAGGGTTTCCCCTCCCACCCAATGAACCCATAACTAATGAAATTCTAATGATTCACTTCTGCATGTTTTATAAGCTGAGTTTTTCTTAGAGAAAGATAAGCTACTGTTAGAACAAAACGACTTGAAATCTTGGAGCTAGTGGGATTAATATCTCGGACAATTGTCCTAACAGCTTCTATATCCAGCAAGCTAGATTCAGATGGTCTCTTTGGCTGAAAGAGAGAAATTATCTAAAAGCCTTCTTTTAAAAACCTGATGAAAATCCACCTAAAAAACCTGCTCTATACATATATGCATATAGATAGATATATGCATATATTTTGTGCATATTTAAATAATGATTTCACAAACTGGTAGAAATTCATAAGATTAGAACAGCATTGTGCTTGAATGGGCTCTTCTGAAAAAGAGTTCTAGCTTCTGCTCACCCACTTAAGCCTTAGGAAGTGATTGGTGTATGAGATGAAATATTTCTCATCCTGTACAGAGCTGGATTTTCATCCATTCCTGCAAATCTTGTTTATTTTGTCTGTCCTCACTTACAAACTCACAATATTTTACTGCTTTGCATATCTATACATGCTTTCTGGGGAAAAAAGGTCAAATGTGATGATGATGATGATTACGATGATGATAATGATTTAAAGTTAATGGTTTCAGCATGTTTTGATTCTCCAGAAAGAATTAATGAAGATTTTTGTACTTAAAAACGATTATGCTGATGCTGAAATGTTTCGGTGGTACACTGATTAAATAAGAGACAATAAATAAAAATGCTTATTTTCATGAAGTAGCAATACTTTAAAATGCATTGGATTTCTCCTACTTTTGTTGTCTTTCTCATTATCATAAATTTTCATTTAAGTGATCAGAAGTTAAGATACATGCATTGATCAGTTACTCACTGTCTGGGTTTGGAGTCAGGGAAAACTCTTAATAAATTTAAATAACATTAAAACCAGAATTATATATATAAAAAAAGTGAAAATACCCTCAAGATACCTGTTGACATATAGCAGTCTTAATACCCCTTATTATTATAGAATTATGAAACCACGCAACTGTTCTGTAAAATGATGAACAGAGTAATGTGGTTATTATTAGTAGCAAAATATTTTTGCTACCATGATTCCATTTTATGTGCTCATTTCTTTAAATAATTCAGTATTTTTTAACAGCAATATTGGATTTTGAGCCATCTGTCAATAATCTATTAACATAGCTTTACATAGATAAGCAACACTTGTTTTGAATTGCTTATACTTTAAGCTAAGAAATAATAATAGAAACAGGAACAATAAAAAAAGAAAAAAGAAAAAAATATTAAATAGGCATTTTGCTTTCTTAGAGAATCTCTTTAACTGTAAAATCTGAGAAAACCTATTACATTGTTTCCATTCGTGTTCAGAGAGACATCTAGCGAGCTAGCTTGGAGAAGTATTTCTCACAAGTTTGAGTTTTGCCCGGTTCTCAGGGTGATAAGGAGAAAGTTCCCAAGGTGATAACATGGTCAAAAACAGGTTGGAATCCGTGAAAAACAAGTTGGAAAAACAAGAAGAAATTCACAAGGACGGACACCTGGTGATTTTCCGTGGGATACATCCTGGGAGATGTTTTCCTGGGTGCTTGTCCCAGTGGACCAATGAACCACAGTTTTGTTCCGTGCATCAGAACATGCTTTAAATATGAGCTGTCGGTTCAATAAAATCGGCTTCTTTTCCCAAAAGGAATCCGTGTGCTTTGCTGTTCCTTTTGTTCTTTTTCTTTTTCTTTAGGTCTGATACGACATCCATTGTTCTTTTTTTTTTATGTTAACAGCAGTCTCAAATTAAGAGCAGGTAACTGCACCTCACAAAGTGGCATGTGGATTAGCAGCACTAAGATTTATTGCCTGTTTGCAGCACTATTTTTTTGAGCACTGCTTTGTATTTTTTAATTCCAAAATTGTTATTGCTGAGTTCATTGCTGTTACTTATCCATACCAGTGACCATGGGCAAATCCCTCTCACTCAGCCTAAAGGAGCAACCTCGAGGGCCATCCTACTCAAGGGAGTAATCTTCACACACACACACACACACCCCCCCCCCCACACACACACCCACACCTAGAATGGGTGCTTTAGAAATTAAAAGAGGTGTTTGCCTTTTATAGTATAAAGTGATTCACAGTCAGATGTCTCCAGGCTGGTATCATCAGATCAGCAGCACTAGGTAACATAATTTAATTTATCACTTAACTGCTATCCCTTTTTGGTCACTTTATCAGGAACTTTGTCTGCCGCATCCTCACCAAAGCCAGTTTCTGCCAGGAAACACTATTTGCCATATCCTCAGAAAGTTTGAGACTGATGAATCAGGCTGATCTCACCATTCTTCAATAGCAAAAGCAGCATGAGGCCCCTTCCCCATCCATTATTGATAGCTTTGCAATGAGGGTTTTCAGGAGTTTTGTTACTATGTGTTACGTTTGCTATATATATATATCAAGTAGCCAAATTCTTGTTTGTATAATAAGTGATGATGTTTTTTTTTAAGCTCCAGGTGTACCTTTCCAAAGTCAGAGTGAACCTGTTGTTCTGAAGGAAGTAGAGAGGCATACTGAGGCTGCGCTTATAGTATCTTGTTCAAGTGTCAGTGAGCCCTCTGAGGATCACTGTTATATTCAGGTTACATTAAATTCTGTGAGAATTTAATGGTGGGTGGCCAAGCTGTCTTAGAGATCTGTACTTTGTTTCTTGATGGTACTTTTCTCTTGGTAATTCTTCATGAAAAAAACATGGAAAATTGACACAATTTTGCTTCAAGAAAAGAACACTGATGAGCACATTCACCAATTTTATGAAGATTTTTAATGAATGTTACGATCAAATTTTCAAACAGTTAGTTATTTGTCATTGCTGCCAGAAACTTGTGCATACATCTTATTTTTGCAGAGGGAAATGAAGCTACATTTAAGGTGAATAATACACTAGGACAGTGTCCATATGAAACTTTTAATAGACTTATCACCAACAAACTTGTTCACTTTGCCTTCTGCAGTTTTCTGCATCTTGATATCCCCCTTTGTGATTTCTTCACATCTGTTCTAAGGAATACAGAGTATTACCCCCAGTGATTGAGACATGATTGATGAGTTTTTCTGTATGGCACTGTGCAGCTGAAGGACATGTATGAAACAAGTATCCTCCTGCTGGAAGACGTACACAATGGCATCCCAAACATGTTGAGAATCTAATCTTGATACACATCTAGCATATTTCCCTTAAAATTATAGTCAGTGTACTAATACACTTCACAAATTATAATTTCTACTACCAAAAAAAAAACAAAACCAAAAAACAAAACCAAAAACAACCACCACTGTACAGGACATTTTACATTTTATTCAACTGTTTCACTATGTCACAATGCAGTTCTCAGTGTACATTTATTTCTAAATTTTCTGAATTATCTTTCAACAATATCGATGCTTTACATTAATCTCAGTAAAGCCCTTTATCAGCCTACGATGCTGCTTTTCTGAGTATTTCTTAAGTCTGTTTCCACCTGTATGTTTACTGGCTCCATTTTTCCAAGTATGGTAAATTCCACCAGGCAGACAAGATAATCTCTTCCAAACCACTGATTTACAAAGTGAACAAAATCAGCCCTAATTTTAATGCTTATAGTACCATTTCAGTCAAATTCTGTCACAAACTGTTTGATTTTCTGTGTCTAATAGCCATCTAGATTTTTAACTGTTTCAAGATTTTCAGTCCTCATAGCATGCCAACTATTTTTGTCCACTTGTCCTGTTTTGTTTCTGAGGTAAACTTCTGGCAGGGCTATTTCACAGAAAGATGTCACAGCAGGCATTGGTAGCAGTGCCCTTACCTTCCTTCAGTTCCTTAGAAGGACATCCTGGGAGCAGAGTTATGTCCGCGCTCTCATTGAGTGACTAGCCCTTTTGTGAATCTGGGCGGTGCAGAAGAAGGAGACCAAGGAGAACCTTTATTGCTTCAGCCTCGAAGGGATCCAATGATCCAAAGGAGCAGGGCAAACAGGGGTTTATATAGGAATAGTGAGGGTTGGGGAAGAGCACTGAGACCAACGGGATGAGGGCACAGGGGCAGAGCAAAGGGGAAGGACCAATGGGGTGCAAGGAATCAACATAAAGCAGCAAAGGATTCCAGGGGCAATCTTTTTGCTCTCCATAATCACAGGGTTATGGCTTAGGGATTGGTCCTCCAGGAGAGGCTTTTCCTTGGCCGGTTCTCTGGCCCCCACAGAAAGACATGGGGAAGAGAGAGAAACTAATGGGAAATATAAAGAATTAGTAAGAACCAAAATTGCTAATGGTCTTTAAAGATAATTGAAAATAAATGTGTTGAAGGACAAGGAAAATGTAGAGGCTTCATGGATCTTAGATGAGACAACATGCTGTTTTGCGTGGAGCAATTCATACTGACTTCTATATTTTTAAATAAAAGGTTAGAAAAATTCCAAAAGGAAGGTTGAAGATTAAGAATGTGACAATGCCTATCATAAATAAGAGTGATGGATGTTTGGAAAAGCAACATAAAGCAAGAAAAGAAATATTAAGCCACAAGCTGGTCTCACTCCTGCCATCCGTTACCAGTGATAAACTCTGTCACACGCTGCAGCCTGAAGGTATGAATAGCTGGGTTGCCACACCTATTCTGATGAGTGCAGAAAATGTGTTGTTGGGAGTTGGTTTTTTCCTTTCCTCTCTGCCTGTGGAATTTTTTCTCATTGACATGCTAAGGGACACTGATGGGCTAGGTCCTTGAGACCTTGAGATGGGGGAAGGACAGCCTCCCTACTTTTTTGGGGAGTTTCTCTTGAAGGGCAGGGGGAAGGGAGGGTTAGAAGATTAGAATCAGGAGGCTGGGAGGCAGTTGTTCACTCGCTTGCTCACTTTCAGAGTCGGAGGAGGATGGCCGCTGCTGCTACTTGCCTACCATCCCAACGCTGGGAGCTGCCTCTTCTGGACCCCACACTGCTGCCCTGCTTGGATGCCTTCTGCTTCAGCTTGCTATCTCCAAGCATCCTGTTGGAGCACCGGGACGTATGCTGTGAGCAAAGTCTCTCGTGCATCTCTTTCCCATGTGGGATACTGCTGCCATCACCCCCAATGCCCCTGCAGTTGTGCAGGGATCTGCCCCTGTCTGCCACCAGTAACTGTAGAACAAGGAATGGTGCCTGCAGCTGAGAAGGCAGTTTTGTTTGTTGTTAATTTCATAGCTGTTGTTATTTTGTTTGTCTTGTTAGATATACTAGTAAAGAACTGTTATTCCTATCCCCATATCTTTGCCTGAGGGCCTCTTAATTTCAAAATTATAGTAATTCAGAGAGAGGGATTTATTAGCTCCATTTTGAGGGAAGGCCCTGCTCTTCCCTAGCACACACCTGTCTTTCCAAACCAGTACAGGTGTTCACTGCCTATCCTATGTGGACACCATCACTGAGCTACTTCTGGGAGGGTGATGACCAATTGAATAGATGCTTTGGCCTGATACAGTTACAATAACTCTCCATTGTGAGCTGTACGGCCATACCCAGTTACACTGCTCTGTCCACAGTTCCAGTCATTTGTGCTTCTGAGGCTGCTCTGTAGAGCAGTGGGGTCAGCTGCAGTCCCTTAGGAAGCAGCACCAAGTCCCAGTCAGTGTCTTTCCTGAGAGATGCCTCATTCCAGCAGGTCTCTCTGCTGCCCTGATGCTTTCCTAACAGGCCTGCCCCAGACCTGCTTACTACAATGACTGACTGATTTAACAATATGCTATTTTCATTTTGATTTCATAGCTGTTTTGCATGAAAAACAAAGTGAAACAAAGTGATCAAAAAGAGAAAACTTCAATTCACAGGCTACTCTTCCTCAGCCTTCTGAATTTTTCCCAGCACTTGTTCCAGTAACTTGAGAGCATGCAGCTGTTTGAATGTATCATGGCGTGGTATTAGCTAAGCACAGGAAGCATTGTTTGGAGTGAAACCTGATACCATCTGTGTTAGCTTTGCATGACCTGGTTGTTTGGTAGTGGGAGTGGGAGGGCACAGAAATAGGGAGGGGGATGGGGGAGAGGGACTTCTGTGAGAAACTGCTGGAAGCTTCCACCATGTCCAACAGAGCCAATCCCTGATGGCACTGAGGATGGACATGCTGCTGGCCAAAACTGGGCCAATGAGGGAGGCTGGTAACGCCTCTGTGATGACATATTTAAGAAGAAAATCAAAACATAGTGGGGTGCAGTGTTAATTCCAGCCAGAGGAGGAGGTGAGNTCTCCTGGAGCAGAGGAAGAAAATGTCGGTGATGAAATGAGTAAAACCCCCAAGCCCTGCAGGTCTCCCTGAGCTGCCGGTGGGAAGGAGGGAGGGGCTGGGGGGAAAAGGTGTTTTAAGGGCTTATTTTGCTTCTAATTATCCTCCTCTGACTTTGTTAGTAATTAATTCATTTTGTACTTCTAAGCTGAGCCTGTTGTGCCCTTGAAGCATTTTCTCCCGGTCCTTATCTCACCTCATGAACCCTTCTTTAAATTTCTCTCTCCACTGCCCAGCTGCGGCAGGGGAGGGTGAGTGAGTGGCTGTCCTGGGTGCCTGGTATTTGGCCAGTGTCAAACCATGACACTGTCCGACAGTGTTGTTTTATCTGGGAGTACATTTTAACCAATGTGCTTGCAAAGAACAGAAATAACTACCCTATTGAAGAATTGTAATAGCATTTTTGTACTAAGAAGAAAAATTGAGATAAAGGAGGTCACATTTCAGAGTTCGTAGCCTTTCTGATGTGGGAGTTTACACAGAGGAAAAATGAACCATTCAAGGAGGCCTTCTATTTTGATATGGCTTCAGAAATAAACGCATTAATAATACATTATTATTATATTTTATGTTAATCAGATCATATTCCTCTTTCTTCCCCAAAATATGATGTAACTAACTAGAATGACTATTTGTATAGCTAACTCACATAATCATCTTTGCTGAGGCTGTTCAGGCAAAACAACTCCTTCTCAGGTGATCTTTTATCTGCTGATTCTATAAGTACATGCTTATGTCTCAGCTGCTGCACATGAATTATATTCTCATATGAATGTGAGAAGACACCATTTAAAACCTTTTCAGCTTTAAGAAACATGTAAGAGAAAATATAGTATTTTTATGTCATGAAAAGTTTTAGATAGATATTAAGATTTATGTCAGCATAACCTCAGTTCTTTCATTGTAAATAGTTGTGTCATGCATTATTTATTACTCTAAACAATGTTTATGATGCCAGGAACTTTAAAGTTATCGCCAAAAAAAATTAAATTAAACTACAATTATTGCAAATTATTATCTACTTTACTCAAGTGGTCTACAAAGTCTGAGCTAACAATGAATTATCTGCCCTTTTTCTAAAGACTCACATTCCAGGCATCTCAATAAGGAATTTTTATCTTTGAAAAAATTCCAGGTAATTAGTAAGAGTGAAATTTCTCTAAGACCTCTATTTTACATAAATGTTTAAATTATTTTGTGCTATCAGATAAACATTACTGGGTCTCAAATGTCAGGTATTTAAATTCTGATTTTTAGGAAACTATTTTCTAAAAGTATATTGAATCTGAGGTTTATTGCTTTGAGTATAACTTTTTAATATTTTATGGAAAAGCCATGAAAAAAAATAATTTTCTTTGGCAAGCAAAATCACGACTATTTAACCATCACTAAATACTGCTGATGTAATTAGTAGCTAGGGTACATACAGGTCAGTTTATAATATCTAAATTTCCTGCCTGTATGGATTCAACTTACAGGTCTGTTGTTTTTTAGGATTATTTTTATTTTGTAAATGAATCGGAAATCTTAACTTTAACTGTCATTTATAAGCTAATTTTTACTAAGGACTTTTATATTTTTGTCACATCTCAAACTGCTTATTTGCACTTTGATCTGTAGATGTTTGATCATGAATTTTGGCAAACCCATCATTCTCACTGCAGGAGGGATGAGAGCTCACAAAGTCACATGGTTGGCAGGAAAAATTTCTAAAAATAAATGTTTCAATACTAATAGATATCCACTTATGTACTGTGGCAGTCCCTCAGCTGAGAACTACTGGTGTTTGCAGCTTTATAGCTTGTAAAGCATGCCTTGAAAAGCTTGCTGTTTCTGGGGAAAGAAGATCATTAAAAATCTGTGAGTTAGACAGGATCATTTTTGGGGTAAAATAAAACTTGGGGCTAATGCCATCATAACCCTCACCATCAGTTTTGTTGAGTACATTTTCTGCAATCACAACTTTTTTAAAAACCCTGTCTGTGTTCAAGTAGCAGCAGCTGCCAGAGTATCAAGAGATGTGAACAGATTTCTGATACCTTGCAACTGACTCTTACAAAAAGCTTGTGTAGAAAATCATAGGTATAATTTTCCAGTGTATGTTGCTCCTCTATTTCATCATTAAATGGTTCTTGAGGAGTTAAAAAGAAAACTGTGAGCACACTCCTTGTTCAGGAGCCAATCAGCACACGTAGCTGAATAGCATTTAGGTCAGAAGCCTTTGGGGATAATTCTACACTACCAGCTAGTGCCCCTTCTTCCTTTCACACCATTCTTAAATGTCAATAGGCCAGTCCATCTCTGCTGATCCTGGAACACATCAGTTATGAAAATGCATATATTTACACTTTTAAACTGTTCCCTGAAAACACTTTGAGTGATCTTCAGCTGTCTTAACATAAGAAGCAAGATATTCTCATTTTTCAGACAACTATGTGGATGGTATTATACTTTTTTGTCTATTCTGACATACAGCCAAGACATTGTTAGGGATCTGAAATAGCTTTAATTGTTTATGTTTAAGCAACAGAATGATAGTAAGTGTATATAATTACTTGTACAATTTTTTAAAATCACAGGTTTTGTTTTGATTTCATTGCAACTATGTATTAGATGTATTTGTGTGGAGGGTTTTTAATGACTCTGTAACTAAAGTGAACCCAGTCATCAAGAACAATAATGATGTCAATAGAATAGAAATCTGTTTTCCTCCCAAATATGCTTGTTGATTTTCTGTAGTATTGTTACAGACAGCCTGGAAAATTATTCCAGGCCAGAGCCCTTCAGCTCTGTTCTCTAAACCATTTCTCAAGCAGATAAGCTGTTTCAGCTGAAGGCCAAGAAGCCTTTCCCAGGAAAGAAAAATTGGTCAAAGCACAGAGGAATTAATAATAAAGACACCTGTTTGTTGTTAAGAGAGCCTGGGAATGGGGTGTCTTCTCTCTGGACCAGTCTTTACTCTGTTCTCGTTGTTGCGAGTTGTATTATTTAAGCAGTGAGCTTTTGAATAAACTTCGTCTTCTCTTTCATCCTGAGAATGACCGTGCGACTGTGTCTCTTTACTCCGCCTCAACTAAAGGGTTAACATCCTAACACCACAGTCACAATTTTCCATTCATTTCCTGGAATTATTTCACTTAAAGAGGTTGTACTACCTGTAAATATTACCCATTATCTTTAACGGAAGCTGCTCAAACATCTTTATAGTGGGCACATGATTGCCTCTGAATGGCAGATAGCACATAGGGGTAATGACATGTATTGGCATCACTTTGTTACTCTCCTCCAGCAAAAGTGACAGTTCAAGTAGTATATGTAAACTGAAGGATCCTATTGCAACCAAATGGATTTATAATTCCTTGCTTTTATACTATTGCAGAGGTATTTATATTAGAATTTATATTCTGTCTGTCTTCTATGCAATGTAAGTAACCATATTGATTGCTCTTTACCCATATCTTCCTTGAATAACTCTGCCAAATTTTTCCTGAGAAACTCAGCTAAATTTATTAGGGTCTTCAATACAATGGCCATTGGCATCAAGGTTCCTCTTATTCACTTTTTTTTTAACGTAGTCTCACATGAGCATTTAACAACTCTGACACTAATCACTATTTTCTGTACGTATTCTTTAGATGTTGGCTGTTACCAGCACCTTGTGACCAGCTTATTGAAACTGGCTAGCCAGCCTAATCTCCAAATCTCATGGTGTTTATCTCATGCTTTGAGATAACTGCAGGCTGGAAAGTTCTGGGGAAGATTATTACGAAGATTTATAATGTTGCTAGTGTGCTTTTGGTATACAATAGATGTAGCATGGCCACAGCAGCTGTGTTGGAAGGTCAGTTGTTCCCTTGTCCTATAAGTAATGGATTTTCCAATAATCAAAATGATCTGCTAAGTTCATCAAATAAAAAAAAAAAAAAAAAGAAATGTCCATGGCTTTAAAAATCCATTAACCACAGACAAGTACTCCACCAGTTGGGTACATACAGTACTACACACTTAATAACATTTTTTGTTCCTTGTTATGGGCTGAGTCTTCTAATAATTCCTTCTTTAATTCCTCTGAATTAAAAGATGCAGTTAATGTTCTGTGTGAGTCAACATTGGCCCTCAATTTTGCTTGGCAATGAAATCTCTGATAAAAATGATATCTGAACACAGGGACACAAAAAACATTGTAGTACATCTGGACTAGTAGCATATTTGATAGAAAATCTGTTCTGCTTTCTCAAAAACTCATTTGATGATTTTAGCAACCACAGATTATACTTTGGAAAAGTGATTTGGGAAACCTATGGGGGAATAATTATATCTCAAGTCTTAAAACAAAATTATCATGTCAGAAGTTGCACCAATAGAAATATGAATGTTATGCTATGGAATTTTAAATTTAGGAGAGAGGTCTCTAGGCTGCATTCATTTTGGTACCTACTTTATGCTGTGATTGAAAAAGAAACACATTTCCACCACTTGTTAAAATTTGTTCCTACCACAAAAGGAAGAGGGAGAATCTCAAAATTTTGTTACTTCCATGGAAGGTGCAAAGATTGTGAAATACCGGTGTTCCATCTGTATGAAAGACATTTTTAAAAATCATTATTTTTGAAATTATTTGTGCTTCAGGGCATAGTAAAGTGTTACCTTTTCAAAATCAGGATAGTATGATACATTTTTCTTTTTTTCTTTTTTTTACATAGTCACTGAATAGTGGGATTACTGTGACTTACTGTCCTCAAGAGCCATCCTCCTGATCTCACAATGGCTGGGAAACAGGGCAAGCTGGGGTGAGCCAGGGCAATCTCATCCCTTGAGATCAGGTGCCTTCAGGGGGATGGGGACAAGCTAAGATCCAGGACTGATACCATGCACCATCCAGACATTGCCCACAGAAACACTGGGGAATGTTTGCAGACTGTGTGTGATCTGCCCCTTCAGACTTTATTGATTCAGGAAGGAAGTGGCTCCTGATACGATTTAGGTACGCTTAAGTTACTTCTGTACCCCATGCAGCTGGTGGCCTGGTCCTCCAGGTGTTCCAGTTGGTGGTTTGCTAGATGAGTCTGTTCCTTTCCGACTGCCTGTCAACATGCCCCAGGCATGGGAAGCCTGTGGGACCAGGGTCTGGCAGCTGTGGAGAGCTATGAGTCACAGGTCTTACTCTTGTTCCCTATGGCTGCAATTATGTCTCTTGCATCTGCACCTGGACTGTGTAGGAGATGGTGGTTTTCCTTGGGTACATATGCTGTGGCATACTTCTGCCCAGCCACAGGCATGAAAACTTCCTTTGGGTCACCACAGTCCTTTTACACAGAAAAGGGAGACAAAGCCGTTATATCTGGTATATTCTGCTATGGTATAAATAATTCTTTATTCATTTATACATTCATAATTTCTTCTACTTTAGAATCTCTACCCTTTTCCAACTTAATGGAATATTTTGTAAATTTGAACAGAGTTGCGATTTTTCAGTGTAGCTCAAATAAACACTACTCCTGGCCCTAATTGGCAGAGGGCAGTAGTGCATCTGGTAACTAGGACAGACATGTTTATCTAAATTACATCTGTCTAAATTGGGGGATTATATTCCAGGGTGCCTTACTGACACCAGAGAAAGAGAGAAGAAAAGGGTTTTTAAATAGGCTTACACAAATAAAAGCTGGGGAACACATCTGTTATCTGTCCTCTTAAGTCAAACTGATAGTGGTTGTAGTGTTTAGGTAGCTTACTGCATCTCCAGTTGTATAAAATATTTAATTTTAATTCTCTTGTTATACTCACCCACAGAGAAGCTTATCATAATCTCACTTCATATTGTGTCAAGGATACAAACACCACTTAATGTTTTTCTTCCACAGAAATACTGGTCACGAGCATAAACGAGGCTTATTTGTGTTGAAGTCAGTGCCCACTGCAATCAAGGCTCCCATATTTTCCGCAGCAGTACAACTAACCTGAATTCTTTGTTTAGAATCCTGAAGTCTGTAACACTTCAATATTGCAGACTGGAGTTCCACATAGTTACAAAAGAAAAAAAAAGGCTTTGAAAATGGAGGCTGTGACCTCGAGGTATTTAATTCAATTACATCATGCGTTGCCCCTAGCTTTATATTTCTGTTGAATGACATATTGATTATCTAAAGTAGCAGAATAGTTTTCTGTGGGGAATTTGAAGGTTGCATAAATACAGAACAAAAAGAAGAGAACTTTACTTGGTTATGTTTCAAGGATTGCTTGAGAATGACTAACGCTTTGTGAAAGTGGATAGCACTGAAATAATTGTCAAGCCTGGTATTTCAAAATTATCAAACTGCTGACAGGAAAGACACAGTTAATTTTTGTACCAGAGCATCTACAGATTCATTAACCACAATCTGCCTATCACTTGGTATGCTTTTGCATTGTGACTTTTACAAACTCCTCTTTGTAGTGGCAAAATGTTTGGTACCTAGAAAATACGAAACTATACCAATGTCAACCTGGCACAGTGCACAATGGAAACTTCTGCAATGGAAATATCTGTTGATTAATCAAGTTCAAACACAAAGTACTAATGTATCAGCAAGTGTATTTTACTAACCCGTTCTTGATTTTAAAAAAATTTTAAAAACCCAGAAAATAGCGTGTTTTCCTATGATTTCTTTATCTCTTTTTGTTTTTTTTTTCCCTAGCTCTTTGCCATTTATTCATTTGTGGATTTTGCAATTTTCCCTGCTTTATAGAAGAGGCAATAAAATTAGTATTTTCCTGTTTGACAACTAGATGAAGTGAAAGGCGTTTCTTTAAAGCTTCTTCAGAGGAAGGTCTGACCTCATTCAGCTGCTAACCACTACATATTTATGCACCAATTAAAGTTTGATGCTGAATTAGCAGTTCAAGTTGGTTTTTAACCTATTTTACAGGACTTTCCATTCCATCTTTTAGTAGCATTATTATTCCAAATAACAAAGTAATAAATATGTTACTTATCTACTGGCCTTTTTTCATCCTCTGTTTTTGTTTGTTCATTCATTTCTTTTTTTCTTTTTTCATTTCTTTTTCTCAAAAAGGCACCAAATCAAATTTCATTTCCCTGATCGGGAGAAAAATTCAATGTGGGCTCATAAATCATATTAATGATTTCATTAAAATTCCATCTGGGAGATATTATTATTATTAAAATAGTTTCTCTTTATCAGCAATTGAATTGTTTGAAAAATGCTATATTTTAAGTAATATTTCCAGAAGAAAATCCTTGTTTGGAATGCCCTGTACAGCTGTATAAATGAAGTCTTGCATATATATGCATGGCTTCACTGGAAGTGGGGAACTCACTGCATACTGGAGATTTTTACTCTAGTCTTGGCTCATCTACGAAAACCTATTGAGAGGCTACTGCATGGGCCATCTGCAGCAGATGCTTCGGAAAGACCTTCTGAGATGTGGTCCATAAGTTTCTGCCAGTTTAATACAGGCAATTGATAATAGAGGCTATCCTTTTGTATGCATAAAATTATTTCTCTCTATAGGAATGAATCCCCTTCCTTGAGTTCTTCATGAATTCATTATTTTACTCATTTTTGCCTTCTCTTTTCTTTTCTCCTTCTGTCCAGTCATTTTTTCCGCTCTCTGATTTTTAGATTGTTGTGGCCTGTGCAAGTTTTCCTCTAATTGCTTCTATCAGTTACTTAGTCATGTAGGTATAAAACTTCTGAGTTGAACTTTGGTAAAAATAAATTGGTTCCCACCCTAGAGGGGAAAATTGAAATACTAGGTAATGAACATACACTGCCTACTCAGATTTGACATTTCAATTAAAAAAAAAACCCACTCTTTTCCTAATAGAGACAAGGCTGCTTTCACAAAGACTCCTTTGGCAATGGTTGCTGTCAAAATGCACATATTGATTAGCATTCTCTGTGAAGCCCATTATATGCTTTGAGGACCACTTCATTAAAATGTGTCCTGCTTCTACAGTATAGAACTTGTGAAGATTACTGAGGTGGTAAAGAGTAATATCTTAAAGGTTCCTATAGGTCTGTATAAAAGTAGAAAATTTCTCACCACAAAGCTGTGCCTTCTGTGGTATTCCAGAGTTTGCTAAAAGTGATTTTGTTGTTGTCATTTCCATATATGGCTGTCATGGCGATCTATTCTTTTAGGAAAAATAACTTTCCTAGGAAGGAATAAGCTAATTGATAATCACATACAGACACAGGCAAATACACACATATATGCACATACCCATACTGAAATGACTCTTCTTAATCCGTTTTCTTCCTTTTAAACAGGCACTTTTACATTCTTTGTCTTATTTTTACAGGATATATGAAGATATCCTTATTTCTATCTAAAGAGGACTAAAACACAGTCTTCTTTACTCTGGTAATTTAAAAATATTAATACTCTACAAGTAAAAAGTCTTGCTAGGGAAATCAACTGACTGAAAGTTGTTCTCGCAATTTTAAATGCTACCTTTGGAAATCAATAGGTTAAATCAAGATAAACTAATTACACAGTATTCCCTAAATAAATTGCAAATGATCCAGCAGAGTGGTCAGTATTTCAGATGGGATTTTGATATCTCTACTCATAGAGCGGCCAGTTCACCAGTGGATGAAATGGCAACTGATGATAAAACCAATAATTATTGAGAGAAGCATTCAGAACACACAGGTAAGCACTGAATGCTTCTAAAAGATTTTTTATTCCATGTTTCTAACCAAATTTTATTCTACTATTTATCTTTAGAATAATTTGAAAACAGTCTTGTTCCTAGTTTTGATTGTTTCTTTCTTTTTCATAGATGGCAAGTAATGATGTTGCTCACACAGACAAAACTGATGCAGTTCCAAAGTGGTGGCTTTGGAGAAAGATGGTGGAACTTGGCTGAAGACTGAATTACATTTCATTTAAACAGTTTTATTAGATTTTAGCAAATTAAAATATAGTTTAAAATAATGTAAAAAACTCTTGTTTTATTTCTCCTTGAGAACACTCAATTCACATGAGAAAACACAATTAGCAAAATGGACTGCTATGTATGATGATAGCAGTAAACAAATATTTAATTTGAAACCTAGGGAAACTAAACTGAAAATTTAGAACTATTAAAGAAAAATTTGACAAATCCGAATCAAAAGGAAGTATATCACATTGAAAAGAAAGGAACATGACTATAGTAGAACAGTCAGGAATTTTTAATCAGGATGCAATAGAATATAAGATTCTGATTAAAATCCATTTTTGTTCTTTAAAAAAAAACAAAAACAAGGATATGTATTCACATATTTTTGTGATAGAGTTTTGTTACTACATTAGAACTAGAGAAATTCTCAAACAGGAATAATTAAAGTGGAATAATTTAAAACAAGACTTTAAATTCAGTAATTTCCATATGGTGTTTAAGGATTTAAGGAAGAAGTGCTAGAAGGAATTTAAATGAGTTTATTTGATCTCAAAACCAATTATTATTAATGGTGTGATAAATGTGATTCGTGCTAATTAAATTGTAATTATATTAACAAAATTGTATTTAGATCAATAGAAGGCAATTGTTACAGAGTGAGGGGGGAAGATGAGTGAGACAGGACAAAGGACATCTTCCAGATGTTGGGAGCCAAACAAGTATTTTGGAAGGGATAGTAGAAGGATATAGGTCTGATAACTAGCATCTAGAAATAGAAAGTTTCAACCTTGAAATGGGCCAAAATGGAATGTTTCTAAGACAAGACGTAATTAGAATCTTGTTATGGAAAACATCTGCTCAGTTACAGAGTGCACCTGCGCTACCTGCGGGTCACACCTTGCTCATTGATGAAGACGACGAGCCTTCATTGGAAATGAGACCCTCAAAAGGATGAGAGACCCCCTAACTCATTAGCAGAGTATGCGCCCTGCAACACAGTGACGTAGATTTTAGAAATAGAAACTATGAGGAGTTTTCTAGAAGCTTCTTTAGCATATAGTATATAAGTGGGATTGTTAGCCTTGATGCTTTGGTACATGAGGAGGGATGAGTCCCTCTCCGTATTCCCGGTCGGAGGGGGAGCCCCTCCCCAGTCGGTTTTGCTTATGCTTTATATGAACCCAAATTATACTAAATTTTTTAATGCCAAATTTTGTATATTCTCAAATATATGCACTTTGATTGTATTCATCTCCAATACTTTAATTGTATCTATTAATAACTGTTACTATTAAAAATTTGCTGTTACATTTAATCTTGTTGTTTGATAAACTGGGAAAATAGAACATTCATAACAATGGGAATTCCACTTATGAAATTTTTGGAAGTGGAATCTTGAAATAATCTCAGAGTGCTGCTTTAAACTTTTTACTGCTGTTTCTTACAATTACAAGCATAAAAAGTGATAAAGTTCTACAGAGAGGAAAGGGAGATATTTTGTACTAAAACATAAATGGTAAATATATAAAAAAAGAAGATATTTCTCTATGATTGTATGTAAAGTAAGGTACACAATGTGACATCTGCACAGAGATGTGAAGCAGAAGAAATCTTCTTAGAGAAGCAGAAAAATCAAGGTTTAAGGACATCTGCTCCAAAGGATGCTAAAATGGAGGACGAGCTCTCCACAATGTGCTTTCTGCTGCTGTGGTGTGTGAGGCTGAGCAGCTGTCCCAAAGGTATCATTACTGACATAAACATGTGGAGGGTAGCATTTTGACCAGCACTTTTGGAAACCCGAACACAAGGAGTTTGGACAGGTTTCTGCTCCTCTTTCTGGTGAGGACTGCCTTTTCCTACTGAAAAACATGAACACCTTTGTTCTCTTTATTCATACACACAGAGATGTGCGCAATACTTCATTCTCTCTATTAACCATGTAGAATTACCCCCTAACCACATGCCAACTCAAATCCTGACAGCTGAAAGGTGTAGCTTCTCTCCTTCTTGCTGACTGATCCAAATGAAGTTCATTCACAAACTGTTGGAACCCTGGAAAGTGGGAGTTTTGAACTTTCTGTGCTGTCAGGCACTGACCCCCAAAACAACACTGCTTTTGACCTGAGGCCTTGGAAAAGGCCTCCAAAATTGAATGACAGAACTAGAATCACTGGTGTGTAGTTTGAACTGTGTAATATCGCATGGTGAAGAATTTGGAATTTGGGGTTTTAGAATATAGTAATAGGTATAAGGCAAGATGGAGGTTTTCAGAAGGAGGTTTTCTTTCCTCTTCACCTTTTTCTTCTTGAGTCTAGGTAGTACTTTTTAATTGTATAGAAAATGCTGCACTGCAGGTCATGGATGTTTTGATCATGAGTCAAAAGTAAAAATAATTTAGGTGTTAGTTTTTCACTGGACAATTAAGCCTTAAAAGACCTTGTAATGAGAGACATCGCCATTTCTTTCATTTTTAGCTTGTTAGTTAGAAGGGCTGTAGCCCTCATGTACTTTAGATACGAAACATCTGAGTCCAAACACAAAATTCTGTCTCTCAAGCATTTAATCCCAACTCTGACTGAAGAGAAAAAAAAAGATAAAAGGCGATAACAATCCCCACTTACAGCTGAGCAGGCTCACATAGAAAGCAGTTAGTGGTGGGGTTAAATTGAAGACAGGGTGACTGCAGTGACTTAGCAAACATAAAGGACAAACAAACAGATTGCCCAGCAGCATGTTTACCCACAAGACAGACCTCTTTTATAGCCACCCCATCCCATTTTCCTCCCTGATCAACCTTGATTCCTCCTTTTTCTCAGCTGTGGCCCTTCCTATAAATATCCTATAATCGATATTGATCAGTTTCACAGTTTCCTTATAACACACTGAAAGAAGTCTTGCACAGTCCACAACCCCTGTGGGACTCAAAATACTTTCCTTTTCCTTTCCTGATGCAAGGATCTGCTGGAAGATCATTTTTATGACCAGGTTTGTGGGGTTTTTAGTGACCCATCAGATGAGAGCTCTTTTTCTTTGCTGATGTTTCCTTCATTTCCTGTTCCACAGAGCTTGTGCATTCATATATGAGTTCATTACTTTTACAGTATCTTTTGGTAAGATTTTAGGCTGAATAACTAATAACCACAGACTCTCTGAAAGCAAAAATGCTTCCATTCTGCTTATCTCCACATTAATTATTAAGAAAAACCTGAGAAAAAAGATCACAAATACTACAAATACCTATGAGTATTTATACCCATAGGTATTTGGGGATGTAGAGGGATGTATGAAAGAAAACACAAGATTTTGATTAGTTGCTTAATAATTAAACATAAGTGGACAGGCAAAGGAGTATCAAGTAATGATATAAGACAATCAGGGCAGAGCAGTAGTCCTAAAAGATACATAGAAGCACTGGAAATTACTGGTTTGACCACCTTCCTTATTTTTTCCATATTTTTCCTTCAATGGGACTCCCTTTCTTGTTTCTTTGAGTGCTTCTATCACTGAGTCTGGAGTAGAATTTTTTTGAACTACTGTTGGTTGGAAGATTAATTCAAACAAAATAGAAATTGTAATGAAAGAAATTTAAAACATTCTGGATCTTTTTCTTTGCAAATAACAAGACTATATACAGGCAGATCACTGGGATTTCACTGCATTTACTGCTTCTCCTTACTGGACTTGATGCATATCTCTTCATTTTTCATATTCTTAGTGATATTGAAATTTTAATAATGAGTTTGTAAGAATGCTAAACTTCCAAAAATCTACGGTAGCTGTGGTACCTATAAACGATTGTCTTTATACAATCTGGTTATAGCTTCACAGACTGGGGTTTTTTTGGGTAGTACCTTCAAATGTCTTATCAATCTTCTGTAGGCTTTGTGGTGGTCATATTATTAGTGTTTTCATAATATCCGTAGTATATAAATAGACATTTCCTTGATTTCAGGTAATTTTTCAATTATCTTTTTTTTTCTTTCTTTCTTTCTTTCTTTTTTTTTAATATTTGTGGAAACTATTTGTCCCTTTTGCAGTTTCACATTAGTATCAGATATGAGTCAAACACTTAATTCTCCCCCTTGGAGTTGTCCAAATTTTATTTTCACTGAAAATTTTTCAAGGATTAAAACTTAATTTCCCAGTGTAAAATACATTGTGAAACAGTTTATGGTCTTTGAAAATACTATTTTTTAATATTGTGGTGGTTTCAGAATATTCTTTAGATTGAAATAGCTATTTTTATTTAACTATAGCATATCAGTCCTTTTTCAAAATCTTCCTGCCTTCTGACTGATCCTGATAATTCTGGAGTTTTCCTAAATACTGATATTTGTTTATTGACTCTTTTGATGATAGGTTTTCTGATAACAGAGTAAACTTGCTCCTATTTCCTATATTATAATTTACCTAAAAGTTTATTCCTGGAAATCAGCTTGAAAGATGCACATCACAATCTTACACCTTTTTAATATTTTTCAACATTTCATACATCCCCTTTTACCATTGTGTATTTCTCTTCTCTATGCCAAGACTTTTTACTCAGGCAAAGAAATTACACTAATTTTTTAGCCCTAGAATTTGGATAATTAGAAAAAGTGTTTACATTTATTGTTTGGTTTGGATTTGTTCTTAGCATTGGTTCTTCTGGTAGGTGAATCTATCAGGTGCATAGAAAGCTATAAGTCTTTCCACTATAAGAATATGCAGTTTGTGGGAAGGTGTCTTTTCTTTATTAGATACCTGTTTTAAAAAACTGTTAAACTAGAATGTTGCAGCTCAAGTCGTAGTGCAGGCTTGCTGGGCAAACTCATTTTGAGGGGCTTATTTGTGCCACAAATAATACAATATAATTACTTTTTTGGGCTTTATAATGATGAATATTAACAAGTGACATTTGCCCAAAAAAAGTAAAACTATTTTTAATAAATCAATAATTATAACTTTTGTATTTCATTTTGAACATTCTGCAGCACTGTAAACACTGACTTCAATGTAAACTTTAACACCATCTAGTAGGATCAGTCTTATCCTTACAAGACCTATTATCAAAACTTGAGATGCAGTATTATAATCATTTTGTGTTTCACAACAAAATTTGATACATGGCATTCAATTACATTTCCTATAACAAGTGGAAGAATTGTCTGTTGACAATAAAAATATTATTGTTATACTTTGATTGCATTTGAAATGTTATGGCACAAGTTTTACTGGAAAAAAAAAGATCGCTAGACATGTGTTTCAAAACTAAAGGATGCCTCACAATAACTGAGTGAATTTGTCTTTTGTCCATGTTGTTGGGGGGGTTGGTATATCCTTTCCTCTTTGCCTGTGGAACTCTTTACCATAGACATGCTAAGAAGTGCTGATGGCTAGTTCCTTAGGGGTGGGGGGCACGGGGAAAGGGGAACGTCCCTGGTGGATCCTCTCTGTTTTTTTGGAGTTCCTCTTGGAG
>VXBI01005373.1:21532-31580 GCA_013397375.1 Toxostoma redivivum
AGCGCCTGCGGCCGAGAGGGCTGAGCTGGGTTCCTGTTCTGGTTGGTGTCGATGCCACCGCTGGAGTTGTTTGTGTGCCTTGTTGTATGTAGTAGTAAAGAACTGCTATTCCTATCCCCATATCTTTGCCTGAGAGTCCCTGAATTTCAAAATTATACTAATTCAGAGGGAGGGGGCTTACTTTCTCTATTAAAAAAAAATTGGAAAGGCAATGGTGGGGGGAGGATGCCCTCCTTTTCCTAGCAGACACCTGTCTTTCAAACTAGGACACATATTCCTCATATGCTTTTATTGTGCTATATTGAAAATTGACTTTGGATTAAATTAATTCAAAGAAGGGAATTAGAATATTCCACTATAATAGATAGAAGGATTATGAAGCATCTTTGCATGTCTTGATTGAAGCTGCTGGGCTATGTACATGATAGCAGAGCCCTTCTCTCCCTAAGCATTTAGGAAAGTCATAATTTAACTGTGAATAAAAAAGTTTTCTTTGTCCTCTTTCCAATGCACTTCTGACTTAATAAGAGTATGCAGCCATTGAGAATCCTGGTTCTGAACAGACACAAGCAACAAAGAGCTGAGCACATGGATGTAAACTACCAAACTTAAAACACTAAATTAAATATTTAAATTATGAAGAATACTGTTCAAAATATATATACAACTTCACCGTAGTATCTGTATGGAGATTTTATTTTTGTCATTTTCTGACATTTCTCCTTATTTAACATATAATCATGTCATTCAGTGTATTTCTCTGTGATTTTAGTGCTGATTCATTTACCTCTCTCACAGCTTTTTAATGTAAGTATTCTGTCTGCTGTCATCTGCATCTGGTGCTTGAGCAATTATAGAAATAGATGCCCTATGCTATCCTGGTTTCCTTGTAGCAAATTTATTTAATGCGTACATGATCTTACAATAATATTGCTTCTTTTCAAGAAAAAAATATATTATCTACCAGACTGCTGGAGATGTATGCAGCAAAACTGCTTAATTTAGGTAAGAGTCACATCATCATTCTGGTATTAGACAATATAAAAGATACGTCTATTTTTTTTGGACCCTGAAATATGTTTGTTTTCTCAGGATTACTAGTAAGAAACAAAGATACGAACAAAAATTGTGAAAATTTATGTTGAACATTGCATACAACTTTTTACTGAAAATTCCCTGACATTACCTGACTCCATTTTCAAACACATATTCTGGAATTGTTAATGCATTCCAGTTAATAACATGATTGACCTTTGTATTCCAAACTCTTGGAGAAAAAACAAAAGAACAGGAGTTAAATATAAAGATAACACATATAAAAGAACGATTATACTTCCTATATATAGGATTTATGAAATAAATATATGGAATTTAAAGTAAGAAAAGTATCCAAATCAGTGACGATACATAGTGTACAGCAAATGTCCTCCACAATACAAAATCTGCTATTTATGTTTATTTTATACTTGTTTATTCTTGCAGAAATCCACACTTCAGCTGGATGAAGTCCAGAGCATAATGCTCCAACTTTGGAGGTAACTCCAGCTTTTGCAGAGAATTGGACCTACACAGATGACCTACACAGGATACTTACAACATAAATATTTTTATCATTCTATCCTAAATAGAAAAGGCCACATTTTATCAATACTATATCTTAGTAGATGTTTCCAGTTTGGTAATATAATAGATGAAGGAGTTTAGGTGAAGGTGTACACAGGACTGAAGTTTGTATGGTCTTTTAAAAAAACATCATTAAAAATTCAGCAGGACCTCATAGCAGTCAAAGTGGACTTTTTCAGTTGTGTATTCAATAAATGTAAGAGACGTGTAGAAAATATATTGACAACACTGGAAACATCTGAAGATAGACAAAATTATTTTTTCCTTTATCATCCTCATCAACCTCCTTGAAAACCAACCAAACAGAAAGAAACAAGAAAACCTCCACAACCTTTGAAAAGGTAACAAATATTTCCTAACAAAGTCTTTAAATAAACTGAGACATAAATGTCCAAATTGTGCAAGTAGGCTTTTCCAACTAAAAAAAAAAAACAAACCACAAAAACAAAACAAAAAAACCAAAACAACAAAAAAAAGAACCCAGTTAGTTTTACTGTCAGATTGTTTTTCCTGACTTCTTATACCTGTAGGAGACAAAATTTTTCAAATATTTTGCACTGTTTTGGTTTGGTTTGGTTTGAGTTTTTTTGAAGGTTTATTTTGTCATTAATAGTTGCATTTTTCATTAAAAATATCAGTCGTCACAGATAACAACCTTAATAAGAGCCCTTTTGGCCAGTTTCTTCTGGCCAGTCTCTACCGTCTGCATTCCTGTATGTCTGGACCCCCTTCTCAGTATAATTTGTTGGAGGGAAAAATAAAAAAAGTCTACCACAGAACCTCAGAGACAATTTCACACATCTGTTCCTGCAGATGATATTTCATTCTTTTTCATTTATAATTAATGAAAAATAATGGTGCCGACACAAGTTAATTACTATGAAAAATTACAGTTTATGCTATTCATTATTTTAATGGCAAATTATTTGAGCTTTTCAAACACAGTACCTAAGCAATTAGAAGTGTTCATAAGGATTTCACCTGTGATTGTTTTTTGTATGACTTTGCACTCTGTGCAGTGAAAGGAACACACAGTGTTTTTCATTAACTGCTGAGGTAACACATATTAATCACTAGTCCTGTATCTGAGGAATGAAAATTAAGAACAAACAGAGCATATGTTGTTGTATCAGAGGTCAGTCAACAACACAGAGAAATATTCATCATAGGTAAAACTTTCTCAGCTTATCTACAAGAAGTATTATTAAACCACGTGATTTGAAAAAGATCTAATATAAGTATTCTGGAAATACTGTCATATCTTCACCAAAACATTAAATATTACATAAAACATTACATCTTTAAAAAATAGAATTAATATCCTCCTAATTAACACATTACAATTTGAATAATTTTTATTCTATATCTTGGTTTTCTTATAAATATACAAATCAAAAATGTATATGTGATATTTCTCATATAGTTATAAATAATGTATGTTTGAAACATAATGAAGAAGTCTAATGTATGTATGAAAAATGACTCATCCAATGACTGAGAACAGGCTGCTTTGCTTTTTATTTTAAAAAATGGATTGAAAAGAAATAGTTTTGCTTTTACTGCACATCACTGGTATACTTTGAATAATGCGTGGATTAACACAAAAACTAGCTCAAGAAGTGCTGTTAAACCTTCTTATCTTTCATCTAATTAGCTTTTAGACAGATTAAATCCTACCTCATTATTCATCAATCTACTGCTACATTAGCTTTATAGAAATCATATTAGTTTCAGGGCAAGGATTATCATGAATCACAGAACACAAACTGTAAAACAGCACTTCAATATACATTAAACATCTGATCCCCAAAACAAAACCAGACTGCCAGGACAAGATTTTGCAACATAATAGAAACCACAGGAAGCATGAAAAGTAGTACATGGAATTAAAAAAGAATCTAGAATTCCATACTTTAGAAATACTGTAGATAGTAAGTACTATGATTTCCATAGATATTTTACTCCTGATTGGAATGCATCACTTGAGTGTATCAATCTGATATACAAGAAGTTAGGAAAAGATAAAAATTTGTAGCAGATCAAAAGTACAAAGGGAAGTAACCTGTCAGGAATTAACTAACTTTTACACATTTGTCAAATTATATTTCTTTTGGAATATAAAAATAAATTAATTGAAAACTTTTAAACTATATATGTAATACCTCTCACGATTCAGAAGCTAGGATTTATCTTAATTATTTTATTTAGTTATTTATTTGTACATTATAAACAAGACTTGGTAAGAGCCAGGGTGCTTATTAGATCACCAGCAGACTGTAAATATAACTGAACTCTTATTTTAAATTTGTGGCATTGCTGCTAGGCATTTCCAAAGCAAATGTCTGCAAACGACAAACAGGTTGTGCCTTTGCAATTCAGACCAACACTCACTAGAGACTATTGCAGTACCACTGAACTCATTCTCATTTGAAGCTAATAAATACACGAATTCACGTCTTCAAACCTTGGAGTCTATTATCTAGACATTTAACTATCTGTTCCTTCACATCTCTGTTGATTGCTTATATTTATGTAATAGATTAAATTCAGCAGGGATACTCACCACCCCTGCCCCAAAGAAGGAGAAAGGTATTCATTTAGGTTCTCTGTCTTCTGATCTTGATTGATACTTTACCAGAATATAATTTAAAAAATAATTGGCAATCAAGAATATGGGTCATCACATCAAATAAATAATGTCATTTATGTCCCTCTCCTTGATGTAACTAAGCTTGTGACACCTGTGAACTGTGAAAGATGGGAGGATCCATTACCTTTTACATTGCTGTGATTTTTTAAATTAAAATCGTTAATGGGTATTTCAAATCAGTAAGTGTGGGAGCAACAGAATAAGGGCAAAGGATAACATTTTTTTTAAAAGTTTGATAGCATGAAAAACTTGCACAAATGGTTTCAAACAGTATACATAAAGTAGGACCCATGGAGTATTATAAAGCTTAATTCATAGTTTATATTTAATATCTTCTAGTGGGCCATATTTGAAAAAATTGACTTCTAATAATTTGAGACTATTGTAGAAGTCCACCTACAATCTCATTACTAAAGGCAATAATAAAGAAGATATGACAATCAGCACAGTGTGTCTATTACACATTTATTTGCACATTTTAAATTATTTACCAAAAATAACTGAACAATAAAAAATAAAAATAAAATCTAAAAAAATTAGTCAAATGATTAACTGAAAAGTGCAAAGGTCAGACAATTACACTGTATGTAATGTTTGTAAGTGAATGAGTCTATTAACTGGTTATAGATCCAAAATAAAGAAGTCAGTCCCTTTTTTATCTGGACTTTAAAATAACATGAAAGATTCAGGGAGTTGAGAGTACATCATGTTACTTCTCTTCATTATTTTTGTTCCAGATTAAGACAGAAAACAAACAAATAAACAAATCAGTTTTTTCCAGTTTGGTAACTTCTGAACATCCTGGGTTTTGTCACATGTAGAATGTGTGTAGAATAGGCTGGAGTAATAAAAGCCTGCTGCCAGTGGGTCCCAGAACAGGGATCTTCATACTTAGAGGTGGGATTCAGCATTTTAAACCCACAAGGTCTGAGATCAGATAATAGTCACACAAATGGAAACAAATCTGAAAAAAATACATGTTATTATATCTACCTCTGTAAAATAATCTCAGACCTTTTCAGCTATTTCTCCCCAAATAGTCCAAGAACAGAATCAGACAATTTCAATATGCAATTTGTCTCATTCTAATGTAATTTTTCTAATATAGGTCAGAAGAGATGTGCCCAGAAGTTCATGATTTATCCCTGTGGATTACAAAGTGAACCCAGGGCAAATAACTCAAGGACTCAATGTAAATGACATTGTAAATGTCAAAAGGTTGGTGAGATGAATCCCTCTTTGTGGTATGAAAAGTCTTCACAGCCCTGCTATAAACTGAGACAGAGACACCAGCAATCAGAAAGAAGCCTGAGAGAAATTATTTATGATTGCTAGAAAACATTATCTATCAGCTGAAAGAATGTCTCCTGCCTACTACCTGTCTGCAGCTTGGACAACAAAACATGAGCCATCATCAGTCTTAGTCAAAGGGGAGTTTAACAGCTGGCTGAACAGTTAAGTCTTTCCCCTCCCATTAGCTTCCCTTAGAAAAATATCTTAATTGACTCTCAAATTCCTCTTCTTCCTGTGTTATCTACGTGGAAAATAGAAGTCAAGCAAATTTGTTTTGAATTTCTAGGACTGATACCAACATATTTTCTAGCACAAAACACAATCAAGAACTGCTTTTTTCCTTCTTTTTCCTGCTTAAAGTTCTCACAAAATGATGCTCAAACTTACCTGACTCATTTTGATAGGCAAAACAGGAAGGACTTAGATAAGCAGCAGACACAGAACATCAATCAGGAATTCACAAGTAGCAAGTCACAAATAGATAGAGAGGTGTAGTTAAATTCCTCTTAAACGTATTTGGATAAAAATGTAGTGAAATCATGCTTATTGTCTTGCATAAAATTAATTGAGTCCTTGGCTGAATTATATGCAGACTGAATTTCTCTGCTGAATTGCAAAATTTTGAAAATCAAACAGAAAAAATAATTCCATTTCAGTATGGCAATTCAGAATCTGTCTGGCTGATGAATCCCATTTTAAATTTGCAAATATCAATTTTTTTAACAAGACAGAAATGTAACATCTTAATCCCATCTAAGAAAAAGACAATGATTCCTTGGACCTGTGTGGCTTTTATTCAGTGCTCATTTGTTCTGTTCTGGTCTACAGTTCAGCTTAAGTTTGATGTATCATATTAATCTATGTTGCAGAAGTTGATCAATTAACTTCAGAAAACCATGTGTGGTGTTGATTCAATCATATAACAAGCATAACTTAATACAAATCATGCATCAGAGATTGATTTTTCTCAACTGCTTGGTAGAATTAGCATCACTAAAAGATGCAGCCAACAAGATTAAGGATAAAATAAATATACTTGTTAGATTCACTTCACAGTTCAATTCAAGACCATGTGACTTGAATTAACTGGGAATGCTAATATAAAGATGAACTTATTAATGGAATTAGAAAAAAATTTTTTATCCAGTAGTTATTTTTTAGTTATATAAATTTCAAGTTCCCAGAATTACTGCTGCTAGTGTTAATATCAATAGATAATGTGGGGGGGAAAAAAAGCCCAAACATTAAAATTTCAGAATAATTCAAATGTTTTTGCTATTTAAAGCCAGGAAAATAGTTTTCTATTTCTTCACAAAGCATCAACAATTTGTTCTGGTTTTTTTAGCACTTCTCATTTATATTAAGAAACCTAGCAATCATGTGAAGCTTTTAGATTCTGGACCAGAACAATAGGAAACAGAAGTTCAGTATAAAAGAAAAAATGATGGAACTGTTTATGAAAAGAAATTATTAGAAATGTCTTCTGTTTTAATTTATAGCAGATCTAGTGAATACTGAAAATTCTTGCTGACTCCTTATCAGTGGTCAAATTTCATTTGTTACATTTCTGTTCGTGTATTTTCTGCTTGAGTGTGTGTTTTGTTTTCGTTTGGGTTTAGTGGTTTTTCTGTTTTGCTATTCTTTTTTTTTCCCCCAAACACTCTAAAAAATCTCATTCTCTGCTGAAAACACTTGCCATGGCACAGACCCTGCTCTGCTCTCTAGTGTTACCTCCCTGGAAAGTAGAAGTCAAGCAAATTTGTTTTGAATTTCTAGGACTGATACCAATGTATTTTCTAGCACAAGTCACAGTTTTCAGAAGGAAGTCAAATGTTTAGGTTACCAAGCTGTAAAGAAGATTCCTTGTGACCACAGAGAGTTATTAGAATTTTAGACTGACCATAACTCTTGTTTACTATCATGTTATGAGCTATTGCAGATATTCTGTTTCATGGCATCAATGCTCTCATTGCATTGAAAGTTGCCTAACTACAGTGTAATTTTTATAAAGTTTAATTTCAAATGCCTAATGGATAAGAAGGACAATGTTGAAGGGCACAAATGGAATCAATAATGAATAATATTTTGTATTTGGTGATAGAAAACTGAATAATTCTTGCAACTACCATGTCACTTTGATACTACATACCAAACACAAAGAATTGTTTTCATACTGGTTAAGACTTTTTCTTAGCTATTTGTTGGAAAGTAATTTCAAAATGCTAATTGCAAAATACCCAAGTGCTTTGTGCACAACAAATCAATTGCTTTTTTTGAGTGTTTTTTTGTAAGTGAAGTTTTGAAAGTTTGTTTTCCATATGCTTAAGGAACTTGAATGTAGTGGCAAGATGCTACTGTTTCTGAGATCTTCAGCAATGGCAAGATAAGTCATGAAGCAACATTGACAGCTGTTTCATTAATTTACTATAATCTGGACTAAAAAAAATCATTCATTTATATGTTTTTTTAATTTAATAAACAATCATAGATATAGATAAACAGTGTATCTTAAACACCACTCTGCACTACTTCTATTTGTGTCAGTGATATGAAAAAAAATAATAGAAAAGTCTTGGCTTTCGATTCCACAGCCTACACAAACTACCTAATCAGTGTAAAATATCCATGAATATTCATTAAAATTCTTTACTCTTTTATTATTCCTATGGTCATAAGTCAACTCCCCCACAACAAAACAAACCAGGGAAAAGCAAAAAAGAAGTAAAATTTGAGATAACAGCTTTCTGAAATTTTTGTTATATATTTCTTAGTTGGGCAAGTTAATCATCTCCACTGAGCAAAGACAGGGAAGAAGTTTGCTTTGTACTCAGTCAAATGTTGAAGATTTCAAATGTCCTATAATGCCAAAACTGATTTGCTTTACCAGCATTGTCTTTCAATACACATTTTAGGACTTTAGTATATCTTGACAGTCTCTGTTTTTTACAACAGTTTGAAAAGTTTCCTCTACCTGACCTCGCTATAATATTAAAATTTGGCTTGCTTATAGCAGTATGGTTGAATATAGACTTTCCAAATTTTCCCTAGGCAGTAGAATAATTTTAATTATCAATTTTGAAATGTAAAAGGTTCTTTTATTTTTTGTCATTATAATTTTACTCTTTATTTCAAAATATTAATTGAAAGAGGATCGTTTGATCAAAGACTGAGCAAGACAAAGCTTTTAAAGGAAAATACCAGAAGCTACAGAGATTTCACCCACCACACCAAATCCATGATGTCACAATTTTTCTTTCAGACCTTAGCCTGAGTCCTTAAGACCTAAAGACATTTACAAGGCAGGGTAAAGAATTAAAGAAGCTGAGTGAGCTGTTTGTTGGAACCTGTGAGTGGAGAGATTGAAAGTTACAAGCAGGAGACAAAATAAAAACAATCTTGTAGTTTGTCCTTCCCAGAGGCAGATATCAAGGATAATTTTTGAAGGCTGAGTAAAAGGATAAAAGTCCGGAAGATTTCCTTCCTGAAGACTGTCCCAACATAGACTGCTTTTCCATTCAGGATTGCATTCCAAAAGACTCTAACAGCTAGGCCACTAAATATTCTAAAGTTTGCCCACCAGAAGTCCAAGGTAGCAGTTCTGCTGATCCTGGTTGTTACTTCTCTGGCCATTGAAAATTCTGTCATTTAAATTCTGTGTCCAAGACAACCTCCAGTCGTCATGTCACCTATAAATCCTTCTCTATTTGCAAACAGGCCTGGTGGGGCTCTATCCATAGATTTCCTTTCACCAACTGTCAGGAAGTATCTCCCACACAGAAATGCTCCCTCCAGGCTTCTAGATTGTTTCCTCTTACATGTGTTGCATTTCCAGCAGATAGCTGACAAGTTGGAGATCCTCACAAGGGCAAGAACTTGATTTCTACCAGCTACTTGCAGAATATTCCATTCTGTCTCTTCATGCTGGTTGGATGCTTGATAATAGACTCCAACCAGGATATCTGCCTTGCTGGCTGTTCCCAGCTCTTCTAAACACTTAACCCTGTTTTCACCATTGCCAAGCTCAAGCCAGTAAATACACCTCCTAGAATAAAAAACAACTCCCTTATGCCTTCTGAGGAGTTTGTAGCCATCTGTTGCAGCATTCATGGTGGGATTCCTGAATCACCCACCATGTTTCTGTGATTGCAATTATATAGTTTTCCTGCTGCACAGTGGATTTCAACTTCTCATGTTTGTTGTCCATGCTGCCATGAGTTACTGTAGTTCACTCTAGCTGAGCTATTGATCCCATCATCTATTTGGATGGAGAAGCTCTAATTCCTATGTGAAAATTCTCAGTTTTTTTCTGTGGTTGCTAACACATCAGCAACAATTACATCTCTGCTGCTGTGTGTATCTCCATTCCATGGTTCCACTGAGGTTACTATGATGCTGTGGACATTACTAAAGGGACATTTCAAATGTGTTCCTGTGTACTCAGCACATGACAGAACAGACCAAGTGTAGTATCCTTTTAGAGAA
>VXBI01005377.1:7745-18475 GCA_013397375.1 Toxostoma redivivum
CCACCATTCCCAATCCCGCAGCATCTCCCGGCATCCCCGGCTCTCTTTGGAGCGGGAGGGGAGGTCCCGGTACCGGGGTGATCACGGCAGAGCTGGAAGGTGTCCCCCACCCCAAGGTTCGGGTTCCCACCTGGATCCATCCCTGTCCCAGCTTTCCCTGAGCCTCAGGTGTTCCCTGCATTCCCAGGAGTGTCCCAGGCTGGTTTCCTGGAGGAGGTCGGGTCACCCTGGGACAGCTCTGAGGGTCCTGGGGCTCCCGGATCCCAGGCTGGGATTCCCGTAGGATTCCTGGAATGGCCCTGAGCTTCCCTGAAATCCAAAGTGGGGAAGGAAGGGAGGGATTGGGGGAAGATGGAGCTATCCCAGGGGTCTCACCACCACCACTACCCCCTCTCAATTCCCACGGGAAAACACCGGTGGTGGTTCTCTCCATGCTGGATTTCCATGGAATAACACATTTCCAGGCCATTCCATGAGCAATCTCAGCATCCCACCTCCATCCTTTAAATCCTCCTTGAAGCCCTTCAGTTGATTAATTAATTATTATTCCACTTTCTGGTCGCAGATATCTGACAGGAAGCTGCCACCATCCAAAAATTCATTATCTCTCCTTAAAAAAAAGAGGGGAATATTTTTCTAAGCCTTTCTCTTTCATATTCTTAAAATGCATCAGTTTTCTTCCCCTTGGCAGCACAGTTGACCTCCCCAAAACCTCATGGGGGAAGGAGGGGAATCCACCCTTTCTCTGGGGCTCCAAGACCCCCCCCCAGCTCCACCCTGAGGGATTTTTCCTGGAAAATGCGGCGTTTTTGCCGGGAAAGGTCCCAGATCCAGTGGCAGAGCCACATGAGGGCAGCAGTTCCTCCCAGAAGGAGGGAAGACTGGGGGAATTGTGCATCCAAGCCCTCCTTCCAGGAAATACCCGTTTTCCAGGAGGGTCACAGCATGTGCCTGGGTGTGTTCCCGCAGGGACAGTTTTCCTGGTGGGAATAGCAAATAAAGGGGGCTGGGGGGTGGCTCAGTGACTCCTGTCCTCTCGTGTGTCCCCTCCCAGTGGCTCCTGTCCAATCCTGGTGTCCCGTGTCCCACTGTGGAGCCCCATCCCACCCCAGTGTCTCCTGTCCCTATCCCAGGTCCTTGTGTCCAGCTCCTCATATCTCATTCCAGTGCCCCATGTCCCATCTTGTGTCCCATCCTGTCACTTCCTGTCCCCTCTTGGCTCCTCCTGTGCCACCTCCTGTCCCATCCTGGTGCCCACATCCCTTCCTGGTTCCTTCTGTCCCATCCCAGTGGCTCCTGTCCCACCCTGATGCCCTCTTGTCCCATCCCAGCACCTTGTGTCCTCTCTCAGTGCCATATCCCATCCAGATGCCTCCTGTCCCATCCTGTCCCCTCCCAGTGCCTTCTGTCCCATCTCAGTACTCCATGTCCCATCCTGTGACCTGGTGCCTCATGTCCCGTCCCAGTGACTGGTGTCCCATCTTAGTGGCTCCGTCCCCTCTTGGCTCCTCGTGTCCCACCTGACACTTCCTGTCCCACCTGCCATGCCATCCCATGCCATCCTATCCCATGCCATGCCATGCCATCCCATCCCATCCCGTCCCATCCCATCCCATCCTCATCATCCCATGTCCCATCTGTCACCTTGTGTCCCATCCCAGGACCTCCTGTCCCCTCCTGGTGCTCCGTGTCCTCCTGTACTGTTTCCTCCTGGCTCCTCCTGTCCTGTCTCATGTCCATTCTCAGTGGCTCCTGTTCCATCCCAGCTCCTCCCATTCCATCCCGGTGTCCCTTGTCCCACCTTGTGTCCCATCCTGTCACCCTGTGCTCCATCTCAAGGCCTCATGTCCCATCCTGATGGCACCTGTCAACTCTTAGCATCCCAAGTGCCATTCTGATGTCCCAGCACCTCCTGTCCCTTCCCAGTGTCCCCCATCCCAGTGCTTTGTTTCCAGTCGTGGCACGTCATGGTGCCTCTCAGCTCCTTGAGTCCATTCCTGTTGTTAGATCCTGGTGGCTCTTGTCCCATCACAGTGTCTCATCCCAGCCCCTCATGTCCCATCCTGGTGTCCTCTGTCCCATCCCAGTGTCCCACGTCCCATATCTTAGTGCCTTATGTTCCATGTCAGCTCCTCGTGTCCCATCCCCATGCCCCATGTCCCATTCTGGTGTTCCCAGTCCCATTCCAGTATCCTGTGTCCTACCCCAGTGTTCCCAGTCCCCTCTGCCTCTGCCCTGTTCCTGTCCCTGCTCTCATTCCACCTGTTCCCACTGTCATTCCCTCCCATTCTCACTCTTTCTGACCCGTTCCTGCTCTCATTCCCACCTGTCCCAGCTCTCATTCCTGCCCATCCCCACTCTGATCCCACTGTCATTCCCGCTCTTTCCTGCCCATTCCCACTCTCATTTCCTCTCATTCCCATCCATTCCTTGTCTCATTCCCCCCATCCCCACTCCCATTCCCGCTCTGATCCGTGTCTCCGCTCACTCCAGCGGCAGCGAAGAAGAAGCCAAAGAAGGGGAAGACGCTGACGCTCACGGATTTCCTGGCGGAGGACGGGGGGGGCGGGGGGGGCCCCACCTACATCCCCAAACCTGTGAGCTGGGCTGATGAGACCGACGACCTAGAAGGTGAGTGTGACATTCCTGGAGCCAGGATGGCATTCCCAGCCCCCAGAGCAGCATTTCTAGAGCCAGGATAGAATTCCTAGCCCCCAGAGCAGCATTTACAGCTCTGGGATTGGCATTCCCAGTCCTAGGACCAGCATTCCCAGAGCTGGAACAGCATTCTCAATCCCTGGACACCATTCTGAGCTCTGAGATTGGCATTCTCAGCTCCCGACTGGCATTCCTGCTTCAGGATCAACATTCCCATGCCCCAAAGGAGCGTTCCTGGATCATGGAAGGCATTCCCAGCTCCCAGACTGGTATTCCTGGCTCTGGGTCAGCATTTCCAGCTCCTGGAACATAATTCCCACCTTTCAGATTGGCATTCCCAGCTCTGGGAACTGGCTATTCCTTTTCGGAGGAATAATGAAGCTGGGAGAGCCATGCAAGTTTTCCTTAGTGATGAGACTCAGTGTTCAGCAAAGTGGGGGAACAGCAATGGGATATTGAGGGTTTTAGAGACTGGACTCACCGGAGCTTCCCACTGAGCCAGGATGGAATCCAAGCAGGAATGAATCCTGGAAAGCTATCCCATGGGATTGCCTGTCCCTCCTTGGCTGCTCTGGATGGCTTCAGGGCACCTTTTCCATGGATTTACCAGTGCTTCTGGCAGTTCCCTCAGGTTGGCTCTGGATGACTCCAGTTTCTTCCCGTTGCCTTCAGTTGCTTTCAGCTGCCTCTGCCTGAGTGGGTTTTGGGATGATTTCTGACTCCAGTTGACCTGGCCAGCTCGGGATGGCTTCGTGCCCCATGGCCAGGTCTGTGTGTGCCCAATTCCCGGATTTCTCCGCAGTCTCCACCGCGTGGCACAGCAATGACGATGACGTTTACCGGGCACCTCCGATCGACCGCTCCATCCTTCCCACGGCCCCGCGCGCCGCCCGCGAGCCCAACATCGACAGAAGTCGCCTCCCCAAGTCCCCCCCGTACACGGCATTCCTGGGAAACCTGCCCTACGATGTCACGGAAGAGTCCATCAAGGATTTCTTCCGAGGGCTTAATGTGAGTGGCCTTCCAGAGGGTGGGAATGCTGCGGGAAGCCAGGATGTGGCTCTGTCTCCATTGGGTTCCCGTATCTATTGCCACGGGATGTGAGTGTCTATAGGTTGATCCTGAGAGAATCCCTCGATTCTCCAGCCATGGATCAGCCATTCCTGCTCCTCCAGTGGGATTGAGGAGCCTCCAGTGGGGGTTTCCCTGTGGAATCAGGTGGAGGTTAGACTGGGGGGGTGGGGCAGGGCAGCTGGCTCACTCCCAGGTAGAAAGGAAACAGCATCAGGAAGCGCATGGATCACATAGAGGTGTTGAAAACCACAGGAAAATTAGTCTCAAATTGCTGAAAACCAAGTTTATTTCCATTTGAACCAATCATGCTCTTTCCTCTCCAGCTCCGCACCTGACCTTGGCTTTCCTCATTCCTTTTCTCTTTTCTTTGGCATGTATCATCCTTTAAATATAATTCCATGGGTATGTTGTGGATTCTCCTTTGGTCCAAGCTAGATCCTGGCTTTCCAAGAGGTTTCCCATCAGGAAATCCATCTCAGGAAAATCCCAAGGGATGCTCTCGGGACCCTGTGACCCCCTGGGATGTCATTTAGGAATGTTGGTGGCTCCTGACACTTCCCAGGGCTTCAATCAGGAATAAGCAAGGAGCTCCCACACTTGGGAGCTGAAATCCAGGGAAAGGAGTTTGTGGGCTACCCTGTGTCCATGTGGAACTTGTGCTGAACACATCCAGGGCTAGTTTTCCACAGGGATGAGCTCTGAGATGGCTCCTGCTTCCCTGAGCCCAGGTTGGAGCCTGCAGAGCATACCCAGCCCTTCCCATTGTTCCCAGTGCAGCTGCCAGAGCTGGAATTCTCTTCCCAGTCCCTCAATCCAGAGATGTTGGAAAGCTGTGCTGTGTTTGGGGTGGGACCCCCCTCTTCCCTCCTCATGCATGAGGAACCCCCTCAATCCCTGGATATGAGTTGCTCCATCCCAGATCTCGCCACTCTTCCTCATTCCCCTTTGGAAACCAAGATCTGAGGGGAGCTTCTCTGCCTTCCCTCCCTTGGCAGATCAGCGCCGTGCGGCTCCCGCGGGAACCCACCAATCCCGAGAGGTTGAAAGGTTTTGGATATGCAGAATTTGAGGATATCGATTCCCTGTTCCAGGCCCTGAGCCTCAATGAAGAGGTGAGTCCAATCCCAGCTTCCACAAGCACATCCCAGGGCCTAAAGGAGCTCCAAGGACCTGGAGAAGGATTTGGAAACGGGCCTGGAGTGATGGGAAAATGGCTTCCAGCTGGAAGAGGGGAGGGTCAGATGGGATATGGGGAGGGAATTCCCAGCCCAGCACTCATTTCCTGCTGTTGTTCCCAGTCTTTAGGAAACAGAAGGATACGAGTGGATGTGGCGGATCAAGCTCAGGATAAAGGTGAGCGTCCAGCTGAGGACATGGACTGGGCAGGGTAGGAATTCAGGGAGCGTGGCCAAGGGCCCAGCCCTGACCCTGCCTTGTTTCCTTCCTTTCCCTCTCCTTGTCCCTGCCCTGTCTGCGTCCCTGGCTCCCAGCAGACCGGGACGATCGCTGCTTCGGCAGAGACCGGGATCGCTTCCGGGACTCAGAGCGGTTCGAGAGCGACTGGCGCGCGCGTCCAGCTGCTCCCGACACCTTCGATGACTTCCCCCCACGCCGGAGTGATGATGGATTTGGGGACAGTGAGTGAAGGGAAAGGGCCCAGTATTCCAGGCACTCCCTCCTTCCCCTGTGTCCTGGGAACCAGTGTTGTCCCAAGGTCCAAGGGCACCTGGCACTGCTCTCTCTGAGATTAGGAGCCACCTGAGCTCATTCTCACCCTGAGCTTGTTCATTCCCATCTGGTCCTCGTTCATTCCCATCTGGTCCTCATTCATTCCCAGAACTCAGTCCCACTTAGAACGAATGTATTCCCAGAACTCATTCCCACCCTGAGCTTTGGAGCTCATTTGTTCTCTGCTGTCATTCTTACCCCAAGTTCATTGATTCCCAAAACTCTTCATTCCTTCCTGAGCTCCTTCCCAGTTTGTAGGGATAAATGGGGTCTCCTCCTCTCCCACGTGGAGCTGTATGGGATTTTCCTCTTTCCTCATGGAATCTGTGCCTATCCCAGTAAAACCTCATCTCACTTCCCAGGATATCGTGATCGTTATGATGACCGGTACCGGGACGGGCCACGGCGGGACATGGATCGTGGCTTTGGGAGCCGGGATCGCTACGACGACCGCAGCAGGGATTACGACCGAGGTGGGAATTCCCAAGGCTTTTCAGGGGCAGAGAGAGTGGGAGCGAGACCCCCGCTATGGCCAGCAACTAACTGGGAATCCCCCAAATTCCCAAACTTTTGTCACTGTGAGTCTGGGCTGCGTTATCCCCAGTCACTCTCAGACAGATCTGTCTCCTTCCCAGGCTACGATTCCCGAATAGGCAGTGGCCGGAGAGCCTTTGGCAGCGGCTACCGCCGGGACGACGACTACCGTGGCTATGAGGATCGTTATGACCGGCGGGATGACCGCATGGATCGGTGGAATTCCCGGGATGATTACGGCCGGGATGATTTCCGCCGTGAGGACAGAGGTGGGGTGGGACAGAGGCTGTTCCTTTGGGAAAGGTTGGATAGAATGGGAATGATCCCTTGAAAAAGGTGGGAGCAATAGGGAGTGGTCCCGTGGGGATGGTGGGATGTGATGGGTGTGATCCCTTGGGAAAGGTGGGATGGAGTTGGAAGGGTCTGGTCTCTTAAGAAAGGCTGGATGGGGTAGGAATGATCCCCATAGAAAAGTGGGAAGGACAGGAAATGGTCCCTCAGCAAAGGTGGGCTGGGGAAGGGGATGATCCCTTGGGAATGATGGGATGAGACAGGGATTATCCTGTCAGTCCTAGCCCTGTTCCAAGCGGGATCAGTGCCCACCGGGATCTCCTGGCTCGTTCCCAGGTCCCACCCAGAGACCGAAGCTCAACCTGAAGCCCCGGAGCGCTCCCAAGGAAGAGGAAACTTCCGCAGCTCCTGCTGCCCAATCCAGCCGGGCTGCTTCCATTTTCGGGGGGGCCAAGCCTGTGGATACAGCAGCTCGGGAGCGGGAAGTGGAGGAGCGGCTCCAGAAGGAGCAGGAAAAACTCCAGCGGCAGCTGGAGGATGACAAGAGGATCGACAGGCGGCCCCGGGAAAGGTGGGAATGGTGCCTTGGGAAAGAAGGGAGTGGGGTGGCGGTGATCCCTTGGGAAAGGTGGGAAGGGCTGGGAATGGTCTCATGGGAAAGATGGGATGGATAAAGAATGATCGCTTGGTAGTGGTGGGATGGACAAAGAAGGATCCCACCCAAAAGGTGAGAGGGGTAGGGAATGGTCTTTTGGGAAAGGGGGTATGGGCTGGGAATGATCCCATGGCAAAGGTGGGGATGGGCGGGGAATGGATCCCCACAGAGAGGTGGGATGGGATGGAAATGATCCCTCAGGAAATTTGGGGCTGATTCTCACAGAGTCATGGGAGGGACAGAGAATGGTCCCCATGGAAAAGTTGGATGAATAGGAATGATCCCCTGGGAGTGGTTCAGGTGGGGTGGTGCTCGTCCTGTGGGAAAGGTGAGATGGGGCAGCCCTTTCCCAGCCCCCTGATCCTATTTTCACCCTGTCCCAGGCATCCGAGCTGGCGGAGCGAGGAGAACCAGGAGCGATCCCGGACAGGCAGTGAATCCTCCCAGAGTGGCCCTGTGGGACCCCCGGGAACGTCCACGGGCTCTGGCCCCACCGGCCGGAGTGAGTCGGGATCCGGGGTGGCCAGAGCATCCCAGCCCAGGGTGTCTGGCAGCTCCCACATGGATTTGTGTCCTTCCAGCCACACGGAGGAGGGAGAGCGAGAAATCCCTGGAAAATGAGCCCCTAGGAAAAGAGGAGGAGCCACCCTCACCGCCCCCCAAATCCCGGGAGGAGAAGCCAAAGGTGATGCCGGCACCACCTCCCAAGGAAAACGCCTGGATGAAGCGGAGCAGCCAGAACCCCCCTGGCAATTCCCAGAGCTCCGACTCAGAGCAGCCCTGCCTGACCAGGTGGGTGTCCCAGGAAGGAGCAGCCTGGCGGGGGCTTTTCCAGCCCAAAGCATTCCATGGGTTCCTGGTTTTCCCTAGTGGAGGACCCCAAGGACTGGGAGAAAGGGACCCTGACATTCCCAGGGATGTTCTGTAGTGCATCCCAACATTTCTGCTGTCCATTCTGACCTTTCTAAGGCCCATCTCGACATTCCTGTATCCCAAAGATGTTCCTGTGGCCCATTCCTTGGAGTCACTGGTACATCCCAACATTCCTGTGGCCCAGGGATGTTCCTGCTGCACATCCCGATATTCCCATGCCCCATTCCAGTGTTCTGTGGCACATCCCAATATTCCTGCAGCCCATGGAGACTCTTCTGCCCATCCCAACCTTCTTATGCCCCCTCCCACCATTCTCAGGTGTGTTCCTGAGCTCCATCCCAGCATTCTTGTGCCTGATCCCAACTTTCCTGGGGCTCAGATGTTCCTGTGCCCCATCCCAATATTCCCAGGAATTCCCTGTGCACCATTCTAATATTCCCGAGCCCTATCCCAACATTCCTGTGCTCCATCCCACCATTCCTAGGAATGGGGCCATTCCAGGGACCCCCCTGATGCTCCTCTCCCCTTTTCTCTCTCTCCAGTGGGGGCCCCCCTGGCCCCTCCCCCCCTGGAGATGATGGGGGACCCCCCAGGACCACCCAGAGGAGAGGTGAGAATGGGAGGGGGGATTGAGAGGGCTCGGAGCAGGTTTTGGGAATTTGGGGGAGTCTTGGGAACACTTGGGGGGCTCAGAGGGTGTTGGGGGGNGGATTTTGTGGGGGGTTTTAAAGGCTGTTGGGAGAGTTCCAGGGATGTCAAGGCCTCGCTGGGAGGCTCAGGAGGGCTTGAGGGACTCAGGAGGTTTTGGGGGCTGTGACCCCCCCCACCCTTTCCCAGCAGAGGAGCTGAAGCCGGACGGGGGTCGGGAGAGCAGCTCCAAGGGCCGGAGCTGCAGCCGTGGCCCCGCAGGAGTGGGGGACCCTGAGAGGTGAGGCCCCCCCAGACCCCCCTCAGGACACTGGGAATTTCCTGGGTATTGACCTCTGACCTCTGCCCCCCAGGAGGGACCCCCGGAAGGAGCACGAGCCAAAGAAACTGGAGGAGACCCCCCCCTCCGTAAGGATCCAGGGGACCCAAAACGGGGGGAGGGAGCCCCCTCAAATGCCAGGTTTGGGGGATTTTGGGCAATCTCCACCATAACTGACCCCCCATGCCTCCGGTTTATGGGGGGCTGCGACCTCTCTTTGGGATGAGGGGGCTTTGACCCCTCAAATCTCATTTTTGGGGTATTTTGGGAATTTTCTGCTTCACTGACCCCCTCCCCCTGCCCATCCCCACAGTTCAGCCATGGGCAGTCTGAGACCCCTTTTGGGGGGACTGTGATCCCCCCCTTTTGGGGTGCATGGCCCCCTGGGGGTCTTCATCCTCTTCAAACCTTGGTATTTTGGGGCTTGGGGAATTTTTTTTCAATAATGATTCCTGTGGCACTGACAGCTCAACTATTCCAGCAATTTTGGATGTCTCTGGCCTCTTGGGAGGGCTGTGATCCTCTGGTTTTGGGATGTGTGAGCCCCTGGGGATCTTTATCTCCCTCAAATCCCCTTTTTGGGAATTTTTCTTGATTTTCCCTGCAGTTCAGCCACGCCAGCAAATATGCCGCGCTCTCCATGGATGGGGAGGATGAAGGTGATGATGAAGAAGGAGCTGAGTAAAAGTTTCCTCCCCCTCCTCCTCCTCCTCAGCCGCCACGGGAACTTCTGGAGATTCCCAAAAATCCCAACCTTGATCCAGGCGAGATGGAAATAAAGCCTAAAACTCATCTATTCCCTCAGATACGGCTTCTTAAATCCTGATAAAAACACACCCTGAACGTATGGGAATCCCCCCAAAATCAGCACAGGGGGTGGCAGGGGTAATTCCAAGAGGTTTCTCAAAGGAAAAGCAGCCCCCCACCCCCTGTTTTCCATGGAATAAGGGGTGAGGAAGAGCTGGCCTTCCTCCCACCCCCCTCCTCACTGGAGCCCCTCCAAAACAGGGATGAGGAGGCATTAAATCCCCCCAAATCCTCCGGGGTCTGGGATCCCCATGTGCCCCCCATTTTCCTCACCTCTGGAATGTCAATTTCCCCGGGACACCTTCATCATCCTTTTGCTCACAGGTGTGCCCCCAATTCCCCCACCCAATTTTTGGGATGCAGCCCTGCCCTTTACACAGGAAAACCTGGATTTCCACCCCAGAGCCTCAAGATATTCCGAGATTCTGGGATTTGGGGTGGGCTGTAAAAATGTGTAAAAAGAACCTTTTGGAAGGTCCCAGGGGAGTTTTGGGGTCCCCGGTGGGGGGGTTTGAGGTTCTTCCCCCGGTTGGGAGCTGTTTTGTTTTCTCCAATAAAATGAGCTTAAAAAGATCCAGAAAGGCCCCAAATCCTTCTCCCCTTCTCTCCCCCTCGAAGGGGGATGGGGCAGTTCCCGAAGCCCCCCAGGACAGATTTCCTGCCCCTACATTGGCCTTCCTCTCTCTGGGCTTCCTTCTTTTTCCTTCTTGCATCCTTCTCTTTCCTCATTCCATCTTTCCTCATCCTTCATTCCTTCTTTCCTCCTCCTTTTCCTTCTTCATCATCCTCCTTCCATCCTCTTCCCCTCCTTCCGCTTCCTTATTTCTTCCTCCATCATTCCATCTCCTGCTTCACCTTCCTCCTTCCACCTCATCCTTTTTCCTCCTCTTTCCTTCCTCCTTCCCTCTGTCCTTCCTCCCATTCTTCCTTCTCCTTCTTCCTTCACTTTCCTCCTTCCATCTTCTTCCTACTCATCACTAGTTCTACCTCCTCTTCCTCCTCCTTTTTCATTGTCCCTCCTTCACCTTCATCCTGATTCTTCCATCTCTGCTTCCTTCCATCCTTTCTCCTCCTCCTCTGCCCCTGCTGACTAACGGGAATTAACTGGGGGCGAGGGCACAGCCCTGAGCCCCACCATGGCCC
>VXBI01005387.1:0-12716 GCA_013397375.1 Toxostoma redivivum
AAAGGCTCTTTTAAGAGCCACTATACGATCAATTAAAAGGGCTGTGATGCTTGTCTATGTAGCACTTCGTGGGGTGTGAAGGATGAGGGAGATTAAGGTGTAACGGGGATTACTTAAAACGATGAGTTCAAAGAAGGCCATTTTTTTATCAGAGTGACATGGCAATTTTTTTTGGAAGTACATTATAATTACGAGAGAACTCAGGTAGAGTAGACTTTAGAACAGTTTTCCTTAGTTAAAATTAGGATCTGGGAGAACCTGCGACGTTACGACTTACATTCATCCCTATTAACGGATAAACTGTTATAATCACCTTTCTCCAGCATTCAAGAAGCTCCAATTACCTACATAACAGTGTAAATTAAAGGAAATAATAAAAAGGGGTTGTAAGGGAATTTTCTGAGCATGGGGTATTGGAACAGTTCTAGAACTCAACTTAGTGCGCTTACAATGGCTGCAAAAAGCCTTTGGACCTAGGTAACACTTTAATCAGTGCTTTTCACCTCACGATGTTTCTAGAGTTGTGCCGCCACGATCATGCCTGCCCTGCTCAACAAAACCATGTTCATTAATCAATAGTACCACAGCTCTTCTAATTGGACATGTAGTGGCTCTTAAAAGAGCCTTTGGGTCTACATCGGTTGCCTCAATGCCACAGAAAAGCTACGGCAAGAGACTTATGCACGCTCGCCGCGGATGCGCCGGGCCAGCTGGATGTCCTTGGGCATGATGGTGACGCGCTTGGCGTGGATGGCGCACAGGTTGGTGTCCTCGAAGAGCCCCACCAGGTAGGCCTCGCTGGCCTCCTGCAGCGCCATGACGGCCGAGCTCTGGAAGCGCAGGTCGGTCTTGAAGTCCTGCGCGATCTCGCGCACCAGGCGCTGGAAGGGCAGCTTGCGGATCAGCAGCTCCGTGGACTTCTGGTAGCGCCGGATCTCGCGCAGCGCCACCGTGCCGGGCCGATAGCGGTGCGGCTTCTTGACGCCGCCCGTGGCCGGCGCGCTCTTGCGAGCAGCCTTGGTGGCCAGCTGCTTGCGGGGCGCCTTCCCGCCCGTCGATTTACGCGCTGTCTGCTTCGTGCGCGCCATCGCAAACCGCCACCAACACAACCCCACTCGCTCAGCTTCAGGAGCACTAACACAGGCGCGCCTCGGCGCCGCTATTTATAGCCCCGGCGGCTCCGCCCATTGGCCTCCCGCGCGACACCGGCCGGCTGCCATTGGACGCTTCGCGCGAGCCCTGGAAAAGCCCCCGCCTCCGGGGCGGGAAGCGCGCCCNGGTGAAGCGCGCGCGGGCTGCGAGCCGCGAGCGCCACCAATGAGCGCCGTGTCGGGAGGCGGCCGGGCCCGCCCCCGGGGAGGCTCTGCGCAGTCCTCACTCAGGTCGGACCGAGCGCGGCACCGGCGCGGCCCCGGCTCTGCCCGCCCGCCCCCGGCCCCGTCCTCGGAAAAGGACGGAATTTACGGGGCGCGGGGAAAGGGCGCTGGAGAGAGGCGGACGGAAGCAGGGAAAGAGCCACGCTGGGCAGCCTGTGCTCAGTGCTACCGCCTGTGCGGGACTCTGCAGGCTGGGGGCGAGAACGCACATTGGTGGAAGAGAAGGAAGGAGACCATCTATCTCGGAGACTTTTGCTCAAAATAAAAAAAGAAACAAACAAAAAAAAAAAAAAGAAAAACCAGAGCACAAGGTCGTCTGGAACAGCCTGTGCTTTGAATGCTCCCGATTCACACTGCCATCCATTCGCGTAGCTCAACAGGGAAACACCACAGACTAGCAGTCAGGAACAGATTGTTTCGGCCGTTTTGAGGCCACCGATTGCATTCGTTCCTCTAATCCACCGGCAGCAAACCGTGCATAAAGCAAAAAAGGGCTCCCCGGGGTATTTAAGTGAATTATGAACGTTCACTTGTCTGTTGAAGCAGATAGAGAACGCATACTTTTACTGCAAAAAATGCACGTCCCGCTTTCATTGCAATTTACAATACTTTCACACCATAACCTTTCTTTTCTCGGAAAAATGCCTAAACGGGACAGCAAAGTACAGGTCACCGTAGCATCATTTCGAAAAGATACCCAGGAGGTCTGGCACAGGGCACAGAAGCATCTTGCTTGGTTCTGGTGTATTTGATGAGAGCCTTGATGTCCTCGGTGACCGATGTTGTTTTCCCCTGCCAGCTACATGCTCCGTTCGGGTGTGGGGAGTTTACGAGATGGCCGCAATTTGAGTTCTCGTGGACTGTAGAGAGATGTAGTCGCGGGCGCAGAGTGAGGCGATGTGTGTGGCCTCCGCGGGCGCCGAGGAATTCGTGTGCGTCGGGGAAGAGCAAAGCAAAGTGTTTGCCGTTTGAAGCGCAGAGCGATGCGTGTGTCATCGGGAGAGGGGAGATCCGTGCCCTGTCGGGCGCTGACTGAGGTGTGTGTCCGCCCCCCGGTGCGGAGTGATGGGAAACAGAAGAGTGCTGTGTCCTCCGTCGAGGAGGACCGAAACGATGAGTTAGCAGGCGCTGAACAATGTTTGTCAGCTGGTGCAGAATGAACTGTGTGTTTACTGGGCTCAGGTGTGTCGTAGGAAGCAGAGCGATGTATGTGTCGGGGGCTGCGGAGGGCTGTGTGTGTCGGGACGTAAGGCTAACGTGGACTGAGGGCGCTCAGCGATGTGTTTCTGGCAGCGGGTGGGGAATGGGTGGTGACGACGGCGCAGGGCGACTCAGAGATACGGGACTGTCGTGCGCTGCGTGCATGCTGGGGCGCAGAGTGATTGATTTGTAAATCAGTGCAGAGTGAGGTGCTTTCCTTCGGCAACAAAGCGATATGTGTATAAATAGGCGGACAGCTATGTGTGTGTGCGGGAGGAGAGGAACGATGTCCGTGTCACTGGGAGGAGAGCGGTGCCTGTTTCGGGAGGGGCAGAGCGATGACAGCACCGCACGCAAACCAATGTGCATGTCCAGGTGTGCACGATGATGTCGGCGGGGAGTGTAAATCTAATTGGTTTTCCGGGGTGCACTGTCTTTTTCGGGATCATAGAGCTATGTGTATGTTAGACACACACTGTGTGCATGTTTGCATATCGTTTAATGGTAAACGTATTACGGAACGTTTAGAAAGTGAAGGGTATATACGCTGAACAAAGCAGAGTGCTGAAACACAGCAATGGGCTGTGGACAGAAGAGGTCACTGTAATAAATACCCCTAGTTGGGTCTCCCGAGCCCTTGGAAGGAGACATCAGGTCTCTCTTCTCCCGCTTCTTGACGTGGGGGTGAAAGTGTTGTGCAATTCACTAGGCCGCAATTGACCAGTTTCATTCCATGTTTCTTCGGTCGAGCTTGCACAAGCGGCGACAGCGCAGCGAGAGGTGAAACCACCTGCATTTCCGTGTTCCCCTTCGCCGAGCACGGCGCTGCCCTTCCTGCCCTCCTTGCCCGAGGCTCGCTCGGCGGTCGGACCCTCCCCTGCTCAGCCAAGGGAAGCCGAGCTGGTCACGAAGGTGCCCGCCGGGATCAGGAGCTCGGTGACAGCGCTCTGCCTGGCGCCGCGGCTCGCTCCGCCCTGGCCCCGGCGCCGCGTCCCGGCTGCTCTCCGCGCCCGGCTTTGCGACTGAGATGTTAGTTCCACACACATTCCCCTGAGGAGCTTGTATCTCTATCACGTGTCTATTCATTTCTATAAACACTGCGTTTAAGGAGGTTAAGTACTTTCTGTCTCTTGAATCTCTGCAGGAAGCCCTTGAATTGTCAAACTTACGACCCCCAAATTAACACTTAGCGGGCTTCCGAGGTCTGTGCGGAAGCAGAGGACAAACTTGTACACAGTCCCACAGCGGTACTCATGTCCCGAAGCAGCTCCTTTCCCCAGCCGCTGCACCCTGCTTAGCCCGTCCTATCTAGGTAGGAAGGCCGCGGAGCTGACAGCAAACCTGAACTTACTTTTCCTCTTGGTACTAAGCCTCTGTCTTGTCTGGGTGTTGAGTGAAAAGTGATTGTACGTGGAAGTTTCCTAAGTGTGGGAACTGCTGAAACAAAAGCCGTGTCCTACCTTGTATGGAAGTATTGGACTGCTCCTCAGATCCTCCCCGTCTCTCCATTTGTCGCTGCTGAAATCTGTGGACTACAATACATAGAGGAAACACCCACAAATAGAGAAATCGTTTAGGGGAACCTGCGACGGTCAAGTCAAGGTCAAATTACGGTAGGAGCCTGACGGTGTCTGCTCGCTCATCACCCGCCTTCACCGTCCACATTTTCCCATGCTGGTCCAGCACACTCCATCTCCTCTCCGCGGCGGCTGCAGCGGCAACTTCGGGCCCCGTGCGCTCACACGGCCATGGGAGGGATGTCTGGCCCGAGCGGGAGGGATCCTCCGGCACAGCCCGCAGGGAAGGGACGGAGCGGAGCTCTTCGTGTCCCCCCGATCCTTGAGGCACGGGGCAGTCTGTGTAGGCAGGGCAGCCAACACTGTTGCCTTCAGCAATCCAAACCCTCCTCCCAGCCTTCTCAACAGGCAGACTGTCACACAGGAGCGCACTCCAACCCATCCCCTCCTGCCAGTGGCACACCTGTGCACGGATTTGGCCGTGAAGCCACACTTCACCTAATCAACACATCAGTTATCACTAACTGATCTTCTTCTGTGTTATCCTCAGCTTTCCAAGAACAGTTTCAAACAGACTCTTGAGGTGAAAATATCTTGGCACGGGATGGAGAGAGCATTCCTCTCCTCAATGACAGTATGAAGTGATTTCTCTTCTCAAAATTATGGCAGCCATCACTGACATAAACAAATATTTTACCAACCAGCTTAACATTTTTGCTTGCATATGATGTCATGGTCCCAGGATTTTTTTTTTTTTTTAAGAAGAGAAACTAAATAAAAACATTCTTCTTGGTGGATTTTTGCAGACAGGTCATCTCTCTGCCACTACTTGCCTGTTAAAGTCTTCTCCCTAATAGTCACTGGTGGATACAGTATTTTACATCGGGAAAAAAGCTAAGTGCCATGAAAAAAGATAGTGAGTAACAGTTAGGATGGCACTGTTTAAAACAAGAAAACAAAAAACAAAAAAACAACAACAAAAAAGCAAACAAACAAAACCTCACCACCACAACAATAAAAAACCACACAGTGAAAAACCAACCCCAAATCGACCCAGGGAGTATAAATCAGTTTTTCTTTGGGAGTTGCTTACTAAACTGCATCTGCAAGGGACAAAACCATAAGAATCCCCACAGTTAGTTTGATGTATTTCTAAAAAAAATTATGTATAGAGCTGTAAACGAGTAAGCTGAACCCATTGCTCAGGGAATACCAGGAAATGGGAGAAGCAAAGAAAAAGAAAAAAATTGCACATTTCAGACAGGGATTTTAACACCCTTTTATTCTTGTAAAACATTGTCTTTCCTGCAGCAGCAGCCACTAGAGACATTTGACCAGTCTATTCCTCTCCTAACTTTTTCTGTGCTTTCAGATTTATGTAACAACTGATTCCCTGAACACAGAATGACATTTGGAAGGGAAGTTGGTCCCCATTACCGATTCCACGTGATGGAAATCCGACTCTGGGCCAGAAATGAAGAGCAAAAATGTTTTATTCATCACAGTAACAGTGTACAGGAAGATTTCTTTGATGTTCTGTTTGTACTTCCGCATCCAAGAGAACTCTGTTCCCATAAGGGAAACATGCTTCTTGTTGTTTTACCCTTTTCCTTTGCCAGACTTTAAGCTAATTTGTTTTTCAAGTTTTCTCAGTCTTGAAACTCTGCACTCCACCTACTGGTTTTAGCACCTTGACTTTGGGGTTGCATTCAGCCTCAGGTTGTGCCTGTTGCACATGTTGTGCCTTTGCATCTCTGAAAGGGCATCTCTGAATCCACTGGCTCCACTTTCTCGGCTCAACCTCATACCAACCGCATCCCAGCAGACTTGCTCAGTGATCCAGGATGGATCCAGTGACTGGCTGTGCCAGTCACTGTCACAATCCCTGCCCCACTCACCATGTGCATTAAATATTAAATATTAAAAAGAATGTTAGTAATTCAACTGATTGATCTGAACTGATTCTTGAAATTATCCTTTAACTGAGCTCAGAAGTTATCAGAAATTTTGTGGTCTGGAATTATCTAGGAACTATTTCTCTCTTGCTTTAAGCCAAAATAAAAGTGTTGAAAAAATCTGAGTATTTTTGTAAGACAGTAGTTAAAAAAAAAAAAAGCAAGCTGTATCTGCGTAATACCTAAACTTCCTGCCTAATGCCTACCATAACTCTGCCCACAGATTTTTTTATTTTAAGAGATTGCTGTTCTATCTGGTGCCTTTAAATCTCTATGAATACAAAAATATTTTGTCATGAGGAGGAGTCTTTTGCTGTAAACGAAACAGTATGTAATTATAAGTTCTTCCCTATTGAGCATGAAGTTTTCTTACTCATGAAACAATGTGTTATGGTTTAGAATATCATGATAAATCAGTTTCTAAATAAAACCCATCATGCATGGACAAAAGATGTCTTTCAAATCACACAAAGTCTCCAATTATATGAAGGGAAGATTTGAGTTGCCATGAGTAACTCTGTGACTTTAGTTATGGGTTTTTTTTTTATACCAGAACCACCCAAAAGTCAGAATTAATTTATCTGCACAACATGTATGTAGTATCACTACTCAGTAGCATCAGGAAGAGCTTGAGAAAATACTGGAGTTACTGTACAGACTTAGGCAGCCCCAGGTGAAAAACATGGTAATGGGGCTTTGCAGCTACAGACTTCATGCATGGCTTGCTTACCCTGTTTGAAATATGCACATACAGGCTGCACTCCTGCCTCCTCAGCTGCATCTGTGAGATGGATGTCTCCATATATCCTCCTGAACAAGCAACTGAAAGTCAGTCACAGTCATAGTCCACTCACGTAGTGAGATTAATCTCATATAGTGAGATTAATCACAAGACAGAAGTGCTGAAATTGATGGCTATAAACTGTTCAGAAGGGTCAGGAAAGAAGGGTGGGTGCAGGTTGTCTTCTATGCAAAAAAAAACCAAAACAAAACAAAACAAAAAAGCAACAAAGAAACAAAAAAAAACCAGAAAAAACAAACAAACAAAAAAAAAAAACACGTGGATTGATTGCTCTGAAAAAGAATTCTCTTAGAAAAACAGTGATGAACAGCTGAGCATTTCTGGGTACAAATGTAGAGGCCAAGCCAAAAAAGGAATCTTCATGGTCAGTATTTACCATAGGTCACCCAAACAAAAGAAGGAGGATGATGATGAAGCTTCTTTCTTCAACTACAAGTGCCATCATATTCACATAATCCTGTTAGGGAACATCAATCAACCTGACATCTGCTGGAAATGTGGCACAGAAAGCCATGAGTTACTCAGAACACTCCTAGAGCATGTTGAAGGTAATTTTTTTATTCAGGTGAAATAAAGTCCAGCCAGAGAAGAAGCACTACTTGACCTGTCCTTGCCAACAAAAATTAATTAATTGAAGAGGTCAAGAATACTGATAACCTGGGATGCTGTCTGAGCCCAGACCTATCACAAATTTGAGGGATATGGGCCAGGCAAACCACAGAAACAAGACACTGAATTTAGTAAACATTCAGTTGCTTAAGAAAATAGGATATGGGAACCCCTTGGAAACTGCCCTCAAGGATGAAGGAGAAGGACAGGCCTGGAAGTTATTTAAGGACATTTGTCCTATGGAGCAGGTGGACTTGATTCCCACATGTCAGAAAGCAGGCTGGGAAGGTAGAAAGCCAATGTGGCTGAGTAAAGATCTTCTGGTTGAACTGAAGTGAAAGAAGTAAATGCACAGGCAGTGGAAGCAGAGACACATATCCTGGGAAGAATATAGAGCCTGTCCAGGTGTGTAGGGATGGAATCAGAAAAGCTAAAGTACATCTGTAACTGGATATGGCAAGGGAGGTGAAGAATGTTGAAGGCTTCTGTAGGTACACTGATCAGAAAAGAAGTACTAAATAAAATGCCCCCCCCAGTAAAAAAAGACAGGAGATTTAGTGACTACTGGCATAGAGAAGACTGAGGTACCCAACAAATCTTCTGCCTCAGTTTTCACTGGCAGTCTCTCTTTCTCCTAAATCTGTGAAACTCAAGGCATAGACAAGGGGAGCAAAGTCCCTTCCCTGCTGTAAGAAAAGATCAGGTTCAAGACTGCCTGAGGAACCTGAATATGCATGAACCCATGGCACCTAAGGAGATTCATCCCAGGGCCTTCAGGGCATTAGCAGGTATAGTTGCAATATGGATATTGTTTAATATTTTCATCAATAGCACATAGTGGGATCGAGTGCGCCCTCATCAAGTTTGTGGGTGACACCATGCTCAGTGGTGCCATTGATTCACTGGAGGGAAGGGATACCACGCAGAGGGACCTTGACAGGCTTGATGAGTGGACCCACATGAACCTCATGAAGCTCAACAATGTCAAATGCATGGCCCGGCACCCAGGTCAGGGCCATTCCAAATATCAGTACAGACTGCAGGATAAACTGATTGCAAGAAGTCCTGCATAAAAAGACTCAGAGATATGAGTAGATGAAAATTTGAACATGAGGTGGCAATGTGCATTTGCTGCTCAGAAAGCCAGTTGTATACTGGACTGCATAAAAAAAAAAAAAGCTAGCAGGTTGAGGGAGGTGATTCTGTTCATGCACTCCACTCTAATGAGACTTCACCTGGAGTACTGTACTACCTCTGGGGTCCCTAGTATAAGAAAGACTTGGAGGAGATCCACAGGAGGGTCATGAAAATGATGAGGGAGCTAGAACACTTCTCCCATGAGGAAAGGCTGGGAGAGCAGTGTTTTTTAGGCCTGGAGAAGACAAGACTCTGGGCAATCCTCAGTGTGGCCTTTCGATATATGAATACTTATAAGAAAGACAAAGTCTTTTTACCAGGGCCTGTAGTGGCAGGGCAAGGGGAAAGGTTTTAAAAGTGAAAGAAGTTAGATTTAAATAGGCTCCAAGGAAGAAATTTTTCATTATGAAGGTCGTGTGACACACTGGAACAAGTTGCCAAGAGAAGTTGTTGATTCCTTCAATGGAAGATTTCAAAGCCACCTGAGATAAGTCTTTGAGCAACCTGATCCAGTGAAAGATGTCTTTGCTCATGACAATGATGTTGGTCTAGATAATCTTTGAAGGACCCTTCCAACACAAATCATGCTATGATTCTGTAGTGCACCAAGTTACATGGGCTCACAGAAACGACCTTCCAGAAAGCACTTATCCATACCAGCATAGGAGAAAAGGGAGTTATTGAATTCCTGACTGAACTTTCGAAAATTTTCATAGAATTATAGCATCATAAAATATGCTGGGTTGGATGGGACCTATCAACACCATCAAGTCCAAATGCTGGCTATATGCAGGACACCTCAAGAGTCACCCTATGTGCCTGAGTGTGTTGTCCAAATGCTTCTTGAGCTCTGTCAGCCTTGGTGCTGTGACCACTGCCCTGGGGAGCCTGTGCCAGAGCCCAGCCACTCTCTGGGTGAAGAACTTTGTCCTGACATCCAACTTAAACCTCCCCTGTCTCAGCTTCATGGTATTTCCTTGAGTCCTGTCACTGGTCACAGGAATTAAGAGATCAGTGCCTGCCTCTCCTCTTCACCTCATGAGGAAGCTGCAGACTGTGATGAGTTCTCCCCTCAGTCTCCTCTTTTCCAGGCTGAACAGACCAAATGGCCTCAGCTGCTCCTCATACGGCTTCCCCTTCAGATCCTTTGCCATCCTTGTGGCCCCCTCTTCTTCATATGCTCTCTAATCACTTAATGTCTTTTTTATACTGTGGCACCAAAACTGCCCCCAGCACTCGAGGTGAGGCTGCCCCAGTGCAGAGCAGAGCAGGAAAATCCCCTCCCTTGCCCAACTGGGGATGCTGTACCCCAGGACAGGGCTGGCCCTCCTGGCTGCCAGGGCACTGCTAGCTCATGTTCAACTTGCCATCAACCAGGACTCCCAGGTCCCTTCCCATGGCACTGCTTTCCAGCATCTCGTTCCTCAGTCTGTACACACAACTAGAATTTCCCTGTCTGAGGTGCAGATTCCAGCACTTGTCCTTTTAAACTTCATATGGTTCATGATTGCCCTCTCTAATTTGTCAAGGTCTCTCTGGAGAGCCCCTCTGCACTTGAGGGAGTTGACAGCTCCTCCCAGTTTAATGTCAATGGCAGACTTAGTATTCCTTTGAGCCCTGCATCCCAGTTACTAACAAAGATATTGAAGAGAATTGAGTAAGGATGGAGCCCTGCAGAACCCCACTAGTGGTGTTACCCTAGTCACTCTTAACTCTTTGTGCTTGATGTGTGAGAACCAGTCTGCCCAACAAATCAGGCCCGTGGTTTTCCTGCAGAAGGAAGTGTCTGATTACCATTACCTTCTTTTCTTCAGAACAGAGGAGGTCTTGGTGTGGGACTACAGATGGTGTTGGTTTAGGAGGTCCCTCTATCCCAGAAGGGTTCATTTCATTGCTTGTCTGGCCTTCTACTTCCAGAGCCTCATATCTGTTGTAGAAGGTACCAGTCCTACTTGCTATGTTTTCAGAAGGAGGAGGAAGCTTCCTCCTGGTCCACCACTTCCAAATATCTCTGTCCACTATATTTAAAAATGTTTTCTTACCAGAAGGACCAAGGAAATCACTACCTTTGCTGCTGATCTTTCAACCAATCAAGGCCAATTGGTATTTAATAAATGGTCTGTTAGCTTGACATCGTTTTAAAGGGGTAAATAAAAGACAGAAGTGATTTTGTTTTAACACATCATAATATTTGAAGCAATGATTTATTTAAATTCACTCATTAATTAAAGGAATTAAACCTATTTCTCCTCCCCTCTTCTACCTGAAAACATTTGAAAGATCTCTTTCCATTTCCTTCTTTGCTTAGTCTAAAAATTACTGTCTATGTGGTTGTGAAAAAGCAAAATTTTAAATATTCAGATAGTTGGTTAAAGTTTTGGAGGACCAGGAAAAGGAACTTTTAGGAAAGTACATAGAATGCTCCAGGGGTGTGCTGCTACATCAGCTGTTTGAAAGTAGGATAGAGACCTAGCCTAAACCCAGGAAAATGCATTTGCAAAGGTTCAAGTGAATTTAAAGGTAAAGGAACTAGTGTCTGTGTGAGATTAGAATGGATTAAGCTACAGAATTTGAAGGAAATTTATATGCTACAGAATTATCACCCAGAAATTTCTCCCCAGTGATGTGTATCCTTCCCAAAAGATTCACTTCTGTGCCAATGTAGTTCACAACTTGAAATTCACAGCTGATTCAGCAGATGAAATTACCATGAAATATAGAATCAGGACATAACCAAATCCACCTCAACTCCTGTTTTTATCCTCTCTCACATGATGTTTTTCTGCTGGTTATCTTTCCTAGAAAAAAGCTTGTCTGAAATGCCACCACATTTCCTGAGAATCTTCACATTCACCCCAGTCGAGATAATATAGTACCACTGAAAAGTTCACAAAACTTTCCCCACCATGATCAAAACTTCACAAGATAGTGTGTGATACTTTATTATCAAAAGATAAAGTGAAAGGAGGCAAATAACTCTATTTAAAATCATATGTATCAATCACCAGGGTCTCTGGTTCTTTCCCATAGTGCACTACAAATGTTCAAACATCACTATGCATTTGTTACCCAACTCATCTCAAGAAAAAATCATTTTTATGTATATTCAATTTGTCTCACATTACAATAGTCATACACTGGAAAAAACCATGTCATTGCTTCTCTCGGCAGTTCTGAGGAGAAAATTATTTGCTGAAGTCACTTGATTTATATTATTTTATTAAAGAAATGCCTGCAGCTTTATATCTGTTTTTCATTAAAAAATGTATACTGTATTTTGTTTTTATTTTGTTTCTCTTTTTGTAAAATTGCTGATTGTGGCTGACAAAATTCCTGAATTATAATGTAAAAGTAAGCAGAAAAATAAACATTACCTTGAGAACATAAAAATGAATAGGTTTATCTACTGTGCATCACAAAAAGAAGTATTTTGGAGAAAAAATGAGAATATCATTCATTAAAATATTAATACAAAGGTGCATAAACCCCGGGGGCACAGAGAAGCAGCTTTAATGTGTTATTCTGGGACTTTAAAGATAGCAGATTATTTCAGAGATCTGCTTTCAGGTAAATGTTTCTGGTGAAAAATGTCTTTATTTTATGTTTCACCAAATCCTACTAGAGCTAAAAAAGGCACTGTGTCCAAAGGTTTCATTATTTTGAAGAGAAGATGTCATGTTATGGAAAACAACTCATAACCCAAATACAGAGCCAAATGACTACCTTGTGTTACTTGAATCTTTTCAAAGGTAATTTACGCTAAAATAACGACTCAAGATTACCCCCATTTTTCTGCACCCCGATGAAAAACCGTCTCAGAAACATGTATCCGATGTTACCGAGACAGTGGTGTCAAAAGCAAAGTTTTAAATCAAAAGGAGAAATAAAAATCTTACAGTCCAGGTAGTCATGCAACCCCCAAACTCGGGGATTACTGAGTTGCCTGAAATATATTTCAAATCTCGGTTGAAAGAAACGTCACAGGACAAAAATTTTCTCTGTCCTCAGCAAGAATGCTAAGAAACGGGGTGCTGCGGTTCAGGTTTTTTTAAGAAAAAATTACTTTTTTGAGAGGGAAGAAACACAAGGCGGGCGGCAGGGAGCGGGGCGGGCTCGGAAG
>VXBI01005406.1:2918-25521 GCA_013397375.1 Toxostoma redivivum
CCTCCCCCCCCCCCCCCGCCCTTTGCCCGACTCACTGCTTCTCCTGGGCGTCCAGGTCCCTGACCAGCGCGTCCCGTTTATTAACGAGAATAACGAGTTCGTCCAGCAAGAGCTGCTCTCGCCTCTTCTGCGCCTCGGTCTTCTGCCAGTCTGCGGGAAAAGCACAACAACAGCAGCGGTGAGCGCCGCGGCCGCCAGCGCTCTGCACAGCTAACCCGGCCGGAACCCGCGCCCGGCCCGGCCCAGTACAGAGCAACGCAGCCTGGCACGGCTCGGCCCGGCCCGGCCCAGTACAGAGCAACGCAGCCTAGCACAGCCCGGCCCGGCCTCTCTCCCCAGCGAGGCTACCGCGGGGACAAGCGCAGCTCGGCGGCGTTTGACCCACCTTGGCTTGGGGGAGCTCAGTAGCGATTTTGGGGTCTTTTGGGTGGGGGTTTCTTTCCTTTTTTTTTTTTTGTGTAAAATTTGTTTTGTTTTTCCCCACGCCTGTGTCTCCTGGCGGGCATGGCCACTGCCGGGTTTGCCCTCCCGGAGGAATGCTCGCTTCCCGCAGCCCGGCTCCTCTCTGCGCACTCCTCGCCCGCTCTCAGCGGCTGGAGGAATCTCACACAGCGCACCATATGCTCCTCAGTAACTTTAAAGGCAGGTATCGCTTAATTAGCATTTCCCACTTCGAAGTAAAAATCCACTTGCTACAGAATACTGCGGAGCCCCTCCAGCCACGGCGCTGGCAGCCACTGGCGGGCGGGCAGCCTCGCTATTCCCAAAGGGATTCCTGTGGCCGCGGCCCGCCGGAGCCCGGCCCGGCCTGGCGCAGCCCCCCGGGGCCGCCTGCAGCCCTCGGCTCTCCGGCCAGACCGTGAGGGCTTGTCGCTGTCAGTCAAGCCCCAGCCTTCCCCGCCTCCCTCATTAAGAAGGTAAACAATGAAAAGCAGGAGCAGTAGATTATGAGGAGATAGCAGGACAATTGAGGAGCGGGAGGGAAAGAGGACACCAGCTCCAAAAAAAAGAAACCAACCACCGGGATGAAGCCATCGCCATCGGCCCGGCGGTGTCCTCCTCTTCCCCGGCCGAGCTTCCCGAAGGCAAAGGGGAGTGAGGGCGCAGTCCTTTTGGCTTTCACCCCCACCCACCCGCGCTCTCCATTGCCCTGGGCGATCACGTTAAAACTCACATGGCTGGTGCTTATTCAGATAAGCCGAACAATGCTCCCCACCGGTTACCATGTGAATCTTCACAAGCCCCGCAAGAATGCGGTGGTTCAAATCCCCCTGACCCCCCTCCAAAGCCAAATTTATTCAAGACAGCAAACTGCTCAGAAGCTTTATGAAAGCAAGTGGTGCTAGAGGGAATTCAGCCTTGTATTTACAAATTAAAAATTAGATGCATCATCATGCAATGAAGGCTGGAAGAGCAGCAGAAAGGCAGGAATGTGTAACCGCTTTTATCGCGCCCCCTTCGCCGTCTGCCTGGGCACACGGGCCCACGAGCGAGCTCCAGGAAAAGCAGCACGCAGAAAAACCCACGGCACACGTGCGTGCAGGCACTTGGAGCAGCGAGCATGCACGGCCGCGTCCTGCAGGCAGCGGCAGAGCCGTCGCGGGGGCACCAGAGCCCTTCCCAGAGCCCTTCCCAGAGCACCGGCCTGGCAGAACACTGCCCAAACTTTCCGGGAGTTCTTATTTTTCTCATTTTTTTCTCCTTATTTTCCTGGTTCTCCTTCCTTTTCTTTCCCAATTTCTTTTTTAGAAATGTGTCCCCTCCTCTCCACCGTTGCTAAGGAAATAATTTTTCAGGTGTACACAGATTAGAAGTGGAGTTAGCAGCCAAAATCACTGGTAATCCAAGCCATTTTTTCCTGCCACAAAGCTGTTTTAATTTGGGTAGCAGTCTTTTAGGTGCTGCTTCTTGGATCAGTCTCTCGATTTTCACTGCTTCTTCTTCTCCTGCTCCTTTGAGGCAAAGCTCCTTCACTTCAACCCTTTTAAAACACACTGCTCTGCCACTCTGCGAGTCAGAGCTTCCCCAAACCGGAGCATTTTTCCCCACAAATAAAGCCCCTCACACGCAATGAGATCTCAGCATGACAACATCACCCTGAAAAGGGCCACGGCAGCAAGCCAGACAGAAAAGGAGAGACATGGCAGAGGATTTCAGGGGTGTCTGCCTCCCCCTAGACGAGGTCCCCAACTTTCAGGTTAACTTTCCCCTGGTTTCAGCTGGGAATTGTGCTGAGACTCAGGCTCCCCGGCACATCTGGGTACATGAAGCTCTGGATGAAAAGGGATTTGAAATCCATCGTCTTCACCTGGACTTTATATAATTTTTGCAATTTTGATGGTTTTCACTTCTGACTTCTAAAGCTCTTTTTTTTTTTGTTTGTTCATCCTCTGTTCTCCAGTTGCAGCAGCAACTTTAGTTTTTGAAAGAGCAAACAAGTCAGAATATTTCAGCATATGTTTTGCTCAGTCCCTCACTATTTTTCTCTGTTAAGTCCCTTCCTAAGTGCTACAGGTTTTGTTGCTTTATCTTACAGACCTGTGAAGTAAATAACATCCTATTAGGATTTCATGGAACAAAACTGTGTATTTGTTTAGGTTTTTGTTTGGTTGGTTTTTCTGTATTTGCTTATTATTAATGTTTGAAATACGCCATGGGAAAATCTGCGGGCAGAAATATTCCCTTGCAATTTTACTTCCATTTCTAGAACAGGAGTCTGCCTTTCCTCCCCCCAAAATAAATAAAGAGTCAAGCAGCAATTGGTTAAAAGGGCAACTGACTAAGTATTTAAATAACATTTTATAGGTGACTACTTTGCAATTTTGTTTTATCCTACAAAATACTGCTGGGCAGCAGTTTTGGGAAGCATCTCTATGTTTAAAAAAGCAACTGTGTTCAAGTTTGATTCCTACCTGTTGTACCTTTTAAGCCAGGATTACCTATAACACCTGCCACATATAGTTACCCAGGCTGACTGCAGTTCTGGGAAGCTACAATATGGGCTGTGATTAATTTGAAGATTTCAGAATAATACTGTTATAAAAGCTACACTCTGGACAAAAATAGGATTAAGCTCTGAGGCTGTATATGAGCTAAAAGTGTTGAAAGCTAAAGCCCCCGTGCCACCACTTGCGATGGGCAGTTTAAAATGACAGTTTGCTAGATTCACATTGAAGTAGAAATGTTTTCAATTATTCATTTTCATTGACTTCGTATTGTCTTTTTTTTTCTCCCCACTGCTTAAACTGATAATTACTTTGAGCAAACAGACGTCCAGTTCCCATAGAAATGCTTTAATAGAAATGGTCGAAAGTTCTCGTAGTAAAACCTTCTACCTTGCCACTATAATAAATAAGCCTGGCACTTTGATGAAAATTAACACTAGTTTTGTAAAGAGCACATTGGGGGATTGCACTGAGGTCTTATCTTTAGTTCCAGTCAACTAGCAATCCTGAAAGAGTTTGCATCATCATCAGAGCAGGCCATTTGATAGGATTCTGCTGCTGAACCTAATCAATCTATGGAATACTGTGGCTGCGCGGTGTAACAAAGCTAAAATAGATTTACAAATGGGGTTTTAGAGGATAAGCTCCTCCACAGGATTACATATTGATTTTAAATATAAAAAGCTTATCATATAAACCATAACTACAAAAATAGTGAACCTATGCATAAATCCTTTTAGAAGAGCACCCACTTCAAACTATAAGCCAAGAATAAATCAAGATGTACAAAATCCGAAAGAAGATCCATTTCTTGGGCAGAAAATGAACACACCACCCCAAGGTGTGCAAAAATGAACTTATCTTTTCTAAAGAGGCATTAAAACTCGACTGAAATAAATAAAAGAAAGGAGTGAGAGGAAAGGTAGCTGAAAGTGAGGCATCCCGGCATTCGGCTGCAGCTGCAGTAAAAATCAGGCTCTGAAACGCAGCACCTTGTGCACAGCAGCAGCTGGCTCCAAACAGCCAGGCTGCACGCCCAGGCATATGCAGAGGTGAAAACGGACCCCGTTTACCTGCATTTTCTTTGGCCTGTTAGTGAGGGGTTTCCGGCCTTTCTCGGTCGGAACAGTCCAAGAAGAACACTTTCTAGCTGGAAGTAGGCAGTGCGTTAACGCTCCCTTTCTTATCTCTACGGCTCCGTGGGGGAAGGGGGGAGTATGCATTTTTTTTACCACCCTAGGTCATTCATGTGCTCCTCGTGAAGTGCCGTAACCCTCCAAGAGGCCATTCAGCTCCGGGTGCCTGCAGATGAGTGGCCGGGAAGGAGCCACTGTCTTCACATCACTGAGCATCCTCACGGGCAGCACCTCCGGCCGCCAGCGCTGCCCGCACGCAGCCCGAGCAGGCACGGCAGAACTGCCTTTATCTGCCATCAGCAGGCTCCCACCTTCTGCAAAGCTATTCTCTCTCTTTTTTTACCCTGTCATCAACCAGCTAAGTAAATTGGTTGACAGATTTTTAAACAGCATAGTCTGGCGTGGAAGAGTTAGAGGAATTTACCAAAACAGTAATTACCACCTTTCAAAGACTTTTTTAAGTTCCAGTTTGGGTTGGTGTGTTCTGCCTTTCTTTTACAAAAACAAACTGCTCCCATCCTGTTACATATATATATATGTGTGTGTGTGTATATATATATATATACACATACATGTATTTTTTTTCCCTGCCCATATATTTCGGTTTTGGAACTGGTGCTGGTAAAAGTGAGATCTGTCTTTTCAAATCTTTCAGGGAACCCAAGCACTCATTAGCAATCGGCTAAATGGCCTCGAGCCGACAGTGCTGGGCTGTCCGGGCAGCCCCAGCTTCTTCAGAGAAAGCACATTGGAAACGGGGTGGCTTAAGCAGTGCTTTCCAAAAAGTTGCATCTTTGCATCTTCTGAACACAGAAAACACCGATGCACACACCGAGAGGAGAGATGCCACAAACGCTTATTTTGAGTTTTCACAGGTGTTTTCCTGGAAGTGTTTTTCCCTTAATATATTTTTTTGGGTGAAAGCAGGTAACTGTTAAAAGTTCTAGAAGACCAATAATCTTATTGAGAGTTAAAATGCTAAAAGAAGACTTTGTTGCATAAATAAAAAAATCTCCCAAAATAACCAAAATTCTCCAGCACTTATGTTTGCTTCTTCTGCTTACCATATCACCAGTGGCATATTAAAAGTAAAAAAAGGAAAAAAAAAAGTATGCGAGAGAGGAAAAAAAGATGATTTTCTAGGGTTTGGGCATCCCTCTCTGAACTTACAAAAAAAATATTAAAAAAACTTTTTTTTTCAGACAATGTGTAAATGACACAAACTGCTAGACATTCAAAGGCTGCTGCTAGGACATTCCAAGGCAGTATACATATATGAGGCAATAAAACATTGAAAGTTTAGATTTAAATCCAGAATCTCTTAGCTCCTCTCTAGTTTTAGATTATTTCACATTTAAAATATTTCATCAGTATGATTCCAAATCAATCTGACTTGTCTCTGCAGAAAGCAATGTATGTATTTATGACTCAGGATTATCCATGAATATAGTGAAGATAGTCTTATGCAAAAAATATAACTACAGATGGAGAGATATGAAAAAGCTACCTGAAACCTGCTGCTTTTTTCCAACAAACTTATGCTTCCAGTGAAGTCTCCAAACTAATTAGAATTGATTTATTATGGATCAGGTACCTTATCAGGTGAAGAAAGAAATTACCATGGACAGTCAAAGGGTTGAGAGGTCAATATAGAATAGCAAAATCAATTTGCATTGATTAGACAAAAGGTCCATTTTACAGAGCCCAAAGGATTAACTTTAAAGCAAACATCTTTGAACTGTAAGGCAGCATTTGTGACTGAGAGGTATAAGTGGTGCAGCATTAAAAAACACTTAAGATATTTAAATCAGAAAATAATGCAAGCAATTGTTTAAGCTATCTGGATGTTTATTTTTTATTATTAATCATCGCAAGGATTATTGTACAATTCACTGGAAAGCCCTATGGAAAGGGTGCAACTGTTTAATTTATCCTGTGTCAATCTTCCCCTGAGTGTTACCTCCATTCAGGTGAGGTGACTAAACTGGGCAAGTCACTCTGTGCAAAGGATCGCACCAATCCTGCTGGTGCTTATGATGAAATATTTACTTGACAAACATAGTGTTTTACCACCAAAACCAATGAGACTTTTTTCCCCCCAGTGAGTTACTGAGGTCTGAAACATTAAAAGGAAGAGGCTCTCTTCTGTGGGTCTCTCTTCATTAAAAGGCTCTCTTCTGTGGGTCACCCCTTCCTTTTTCTGTGGCACTAAAAGCAGCACGATGCCACAGGAAAGCTAAGAGAGCACTACTGCAACAAAAAACTGTAAGCCCTAGAACCATTCTCTACCTTCGCATCACTTTGTTTTCAAAGTTTATTGCAACAAGACCATACTTCTTTGTTCCATATCTTGGATATTTTTAGCTTTTTTTTTTTTTAAATCCTGAAGAAAAGTTAATAATGGGATTGCAGCCTCAGCACACTTGCCGTGTGTTATCACTTGACGCGAAGTAAATATCAGCATTACTAATGGGCTTCAGAGAGAAGCCTCCACATTTGGCACTTCCAGGTGCCAAAGTGGGCACTTCCCCTCCCTCAGTCCCCAGCACTGCTCTTACCTTCAATAGCCAGCATTGCTCTTAGCTCCCGGTTCAGCAGCTCATAGCGCCTTTCTAGGTCATGTTCTTTTTCCCTAGGCAAGTTGCAAATGTTCATCAATATGTTAATTACTAAATCATTAAACACTTAAAAGCACCTTTAACTTACATTGATTTCAGGATTCACAACTGACTTTTCTCTTTAACTTTAAGCTACTCCAAACAAATGATACACAAACTTAAAATCTGGCTCAGGTGGCCTATTCAGTAACAGGGCATTTTCATTTCATGTAAGGTCAGCTTTAATTCTGTCAGTTTAACTCCATTGCACTACAGGATGCAATTATTTCATATTCACCTCTGGAATGGCTGTTGTGGAATGTTTAAAGTATAAAATATTCCCCTAGATCTAATGATCCAGCATCAACCTATTCACCAAGTTAATGCGACACTGGAAGTATTATTCTATATACATTCTGCCCTAATCAACAATAAAAATTAGACAAGGGATTAGAAAGCTTAGTATTTTGCAGGTAAAATCCTCTGTCAAGTTCAGACCCAGCAGGAGACAGGTGAGCAGAGGCTCTTCGCAGGGAAGTATGCAGGCATCTACACTAGGTGGCATTATGGAAAGAAATATCAAACTGAAAGAAGCTGGAAGAGAAGCACTCGGGGCAGAATGCCTCTAAAAATGAGCAGCACCTTCTCCCTTCTTCAACACTGCCAGTGAGAAAAGGTTAATTTGTCCTGACTTTGCAATATCAGTGGTATCACTGCACTGTGACCGATTTACTGACATCCCTTCAGCAGAGATGGGACTGAGGATTTTCTACAAAAGTAGGTAGTGACTCAAATTTGGCTCTCTCTCTGAAAATACTTCACCTGTCTCATCTGAGGCACAATCCAAATCTATCTGTGCATTTCTAAAATATAATTTTATTCTACTGTTGTGCTTTTGAAAATGTAACAGTGCTTAATATTTCATTAATTTCTTTTTTCACAGCTCTGGCTAATCTTGTGTCATTTCATGCTTCTCATTTTCAAGTCTGAAATATGAGAAAAACAAGTTACTCGATGTCTAACACATCCACACTACTCACTTTTGAGTTGTTTTTTTTTTTTTTGAAGCCTAATGGGAAGAGAGTAAAAAAAGTTTTGCATCTATCTGAAGAGTAAATCATCCTTTCGTAAATACATATGTTCATTTGTACTTACAGAAGAGAAAGCTGGTTCATTCGTCTTATTAAGGCATTCTTCTTGTTAACCAGCATGAACCACTCCTGCATCATAGCTTCTTCTTCTTCTGTGTTTCTTCCTGCAATCAAAAGAACTTTATTACTTATGTGGCATTTCACAAACTGAGGTAAATATTTTCACTTCAGCTTTTGGAGTATCAGCTGCTAGTATCACTGAGCATGACAAGGCATATTCTCAAATGGTAGAAATATCATAGACTGCAAGTCCTGCCTGCTTTATAAATAAATCTTTGAAAGCAGCCATCCTCTAGGATACATTTTAGAGTTCTTTATCACACTGATGCCCTGACCTAAATAAATATCTTTCAAACGGACCGTGTATTTTAAATTCTCCCAAATGAACTATATAATTGCAATGTTTCCAGTGAAAAACCCTTACTAGTAAAAGATGTCTGGTCATCACCAAACACAAAAACAATCCCTGTAGGCAAGATCCACACCACCCCAAGCAAACCCAGCACAGTCAGGATGATGTGGCAGGGATCAAAGTAGCTGCAGAGGAGATGCTAATCCTGAACTCTTGGCTAAGATGTGGGCACCTGCTCAGCTTCTGTGCTCATGGCCACCCTTCCAGATGAGCTGGAAAGAGCTGCTCCTCTCCTCAACCTGCAACCAAAGGGAGCATCTGCACAAATAATCTTGGGATGCAGGGACCCAAGGGTCCCATGTGTGTATGCATGGAGTAGCACCCCTTTCCCTAGCCCCCACTCATCCCAGGCAGGATCAGGATCAGGATCCTTCACAGCCTATCTGCAGGCAGTGCTAAGCTCTACCAGACTCTCTAAGACTGTGTCACCACCCCTGTGCCATGAGCAAAATGCAGACGAGCATCCAGAAGGCTCCTGACTGTGCTTTCCGTGTAGCAGGGCTGCTGAGCCAAATTCCACTCTCTCTGAGCCCAGGGACTTGGATAAAGTCCTTTGCAGAGGCTGTGCTGCTGTGGAAACCTGCCACTCTCATCCCTCAAGCTGAGGTGAAGAGCAAAGGCTTTATGGTCCTCACTGAATTACGAAACTCACACATTTCATAGGGTCAAAATGGATCTAGGAATAAACTTGGAATAGAGGCAAAGGAATATGAGTTTGGTCATGTGAGTTTGTTTGCCAGCTTCGATAGTGCTCCATTGGGAGAGTGTAGGCAGACATCTGAGTTTGAGCACCTCATGTGCAGTATGGGAATAATCACCTGTACTGATCCTGCAAGGATGCTGAAAGTTAATTCTTTGGTGTTTGTAAAGAGGTTTGAAATCTCTGAAGCAAAGTGCTGCACACTTGGGGATGCTACCTAATTAACTTAAATCATAGGATCCTTAGTTGCAGAGAAGCAGTTTCTAGCACCTGGAGCTGGAAAGACACCAGAAAAATATTATTTTGCCCTAAACCAAAGCATTCAGTTTCTGGATGGGAGTGTTTCAGATGCTCACCACGTGCACGTTTGCACACCAATGCTACAATAGTATGCAAGCCCAGACTGACATGTAGAATAACACCCTCACCAGGCTGTGAGACTGCTGCCTGCAAGGGAAGCCAGCCTTCTCCAAACTCTTTGATTCCCTCTGCTGTGGCCACAAGGCATCCACACAAGGGCAGGAAAAGAGGATGAACAGCGAAGTGGGTCAGCCTGGGGTGGAACTGGTGGACTCACAGTAAGAAAAAGTCATTTGGCATGCTCTCATTTCTGATAGGACACATTCACCCATATCCACTTATCCACCTGGGAAGTGCCTGGACAATGACAATTCCTGGAAGGGTGCTTTTAGGACCATAATTTGCTAGCAGTGAGACAGGAAGGGGCAGAGCATTCCAAAGTGAGGATGGACCCATAGTGCTTTTCCACGCAAAAGCAGCAGGGTCCAGCTCCTGGGGCAATGGAGCAATGAAAGAAGAAATCTGATACGCAGAAATGTTCTCCTCCAATATCTCTGTGTCAGGTTTTGTGCATAAAATATCACACCACAGCATTTACAACAATATTCAGCAGTTTAGTACACTTTGATGGTAAGTTACAGATCAAAGACCTTGCTCCTGTATTGGCCTATCTAACAGGGTCTGCTTTTAGAAGTAGATAATAATCAGTACTACCAACCTTTTGTTGAAATGCACCAAGCAGATGAAATTTATTTAGGGGAGAGGTCAAGAAGAACGGGATTTTTTTTACTTTTTTAATTCTTGCACAATGACCAGTCTATTCTGTAATGCATGATTTTTTACTGGCAATGTGGCAAAGTTCTCACAACCAGACATCCATGACTACAGTAACATTTCAATCAATTAGTTAGTTTTGGGGTGGACTGGGATGTATGGCTGAAAGATTATAAATACAAGCCCTTGGTGCATTTAATTTTGCAAGCCTTGAAAAAGAAATGGGAGAGATAAATGTCTCTGAAGTGTTTGGCTCAATGGTGGATCCAACTTTGCTGACTTTTGTACCATGCAATTTCAGGTTAAGAACATAAACTTAAGATATATTCTTCTTTCTATTAACACATTCCTCCTAAACAGTTAGTTGCAACATATAATGAGAAAAGATCTGGGTAAAGCTTGGATCTGTTGTGTCAGATCTGCACAGGTGCCTACTTTAATATATCTGTGCTGACACTAAAGCACATGCAATATCCATAGAATGGGTTGGTTTAAAAGTGAATTAACAAAGTCTTGATTGTTTTTACAGAAATTTAAATCTGTTTTTGTATTCGCTTTGGACCCATGTGATGCCCTGACACCGGTCATGTGATATCGGCTGCGATAGGCACAAATCCCCGGGCAGCAACAAAAGAAGAAAGAGCAAAAAAGAAAAAGCTGAGAAAAAGCTTGCAATTTGGAAAAAGGCCAATTTCACCCTGGCAAAGACCTTTTTGATCAGTGAAATGACACATGTGTGCAATATTAATAGTAGTCGATGCTGATATTTTATTTGTTGACCGTCAGCTTTTAAATTCTTGTGCACAGAGCTGAAACAAATTCTTCCCAGGCAAGCAAAATAAAAATGAACTCCCATATATAAGAAATTTAAATAACTCTTCGGCAAATACACTAGCATTAGAGCATTACTTCATTTTTTTTTTACTTGGTGAAAGGATGCACATGAAACACTTGCAACAAAGAAAAACTGAGTGTTCCTACTGCAGCAATACTGCAAGCTAAACTCACATTTACAATTTCTAAGTAAAAAAAAAATTAGAAAAAGCCTTTCTTCTACATGTTTTCACTCTGTATAACCCAAGCTGCTGCTGGGGTGGTTGTTTTTCCACATGTAAAACAAGTATTTAATTGACTCGCTACAAATGCTTGAAAATTTAAATTGGGAAAGTATTTGCGTTGTTCTTGGGGAAAAAAACCCCAACAAACTGTACAGATTATTTAAATGAAGAAAAAAACTCACGCTTGAGAACAAATCGATCCCACATATGCAAACCCCTTATCTAAGCCAGTACTAGACGCTGAAAATCTATAAATAGCCCACAGATCTTAAACTTAAATTTTTTCCATAATACATGCATTTACACTATTGTTTTTGATAAACAACAACAACAAAACCCTTTTAAAGCTAGTAAGTTGGACCATTACAAATTAATCCTGACTTTAATAACTGGTTAAAGACCCCTTCAGCTTTATAAGTAACAAAAAATATTAAAGCCTGTGATCACAGCGAGCTTTTCTCATTTCTCCTCTAACCATTTGTTATTTAATCCAATACTAGTAATCCAATTTGTCCATCAGACTTTTAAAGGGCAGAATGCAACTTCTCCAGCTTAGACACTTTTCAAAGTACAATATATTTTTCAAATGAATGCTGGATGTTTCATTTTTTCCCCAACTGTTCCTAGCTCTAATGTATGAGGAAAAAAAGAACAAGATGAACATTGTTCGTACTGATTAAGTAAGAGCTCATTAAAGAGCTGTCAGTGCTGTACTTTGAATATGCATGAAGCATATAATCAGATCTAGTACCGTCACTAGAGGAGAATACGGTAAGTACAAAGGATTGATTTAATTACTTAGAGTGGGCTGTGGTGGTAAAGCAGTCTTGTTAGTGCAGAAAGAAAAGGAGGTTGTATTCTGGCACGGTTAGGGGAAAAAGGCAGTTTTAGCTTCTGCCACAATACCTAATCTCAGGATAAAGCACTTTACATTGTAGCTTAAAATGAAGACTGCCAGTTTTCTAAAAAGAGCCGAATTCATCTTATCTTGTTTAACCTCATCTGGTTAACTATCTAGCAGAACATATTTATTCTCTTTAACACGTAATTATGCTTATACCTTTTTATCCTATAGTTCAATAATGACTTCTGAAAACAATCTTCAAGTAAGAGCGGGTAGTGCCGCAAACATCATATGCATGCAAACTGCTTGGTAAGAGATTTGAAAAATGCAGAACCAGAAACTCAGATGAAACAGTGAGTACACGCACCTTTATGTGAAAAGTCGATACAGTTTTTAATGTCGGACTTTAACCTGAGGAGGCTTTTGGCAGGGTTTCTCTCATTTATTTTCTTTTTCCCCCTCTTCCTTTCTGTCTCCTCCCCAACTCTATTTCTTTTTTTTTAATTAATTCATTCTTGTTTATTCTTCCTCTAGGAATCCAAGGGAATTCTCTCACATCAACTCCCAGTGCCATTTTCTAATTTCATTGTCTGACTTGAGTGGTGAAGGATGCGTGCTCTATTCTTCTCTTCACTTGACATCTACCAGAACCCTCCTCAATGATTAGGAATGAGCCCAACACCAAGCCTCAAACAGCACAAGACATTAAATTCTGCCCTCAGATACGAGAAACTCCTACTGGCTTCTGAGTCACGATTCCAAGCTGTAATAACTCCTGTTCAGGATTCAATAGAGGCTGCAGCATAAAGTTTGGTAATTTTGTCCCTTACTGGAACAAATTTTAGTGATAGCCAAAATACTGATATTGAGAATTTTAATGATAGCCAAGAAAAAAAACCCCAAAAAACCAAAAAAACAAACCACAACCCGAAATCCCCTTCCTTTCTCCTGTGTCTCATCGCACTTACTTCTGTTACTTTGTTATTTGAAATCAACTTCAGTCAATTTTCTTCTAAAATACTCAAGAAGCACAGTAACAGATTACCATTTTCTGAGAACAATATAAGCAACTAGCTTATTTTAACATTGTACAGCTTCCTGGCAGTTTTTTACAAACACGTCTTCCTTCATATTCTGCTGGATTTACAAATGGATTTTTGTTTACACTGTAAGCTAATTATATCTTAAATTATTTAAATAAGAAGCATCTTGACAAATGTGTCTTCTGAATCAATTTGAAAGAAGATTTTTTTTTCCTTTCCTCCTGAAAGTACTTTCAAACTCAGCCAGCTACCAGTATCTATGTACCATTAGACCCATTATTTTTAAGCCGTTTGGGCAGCTAGACATTAGATAAACCCAATATGGATTAACATAGAAAACCCGCACATTGCTAAGAAAACAGAGAAGAAAGTGCCACAAAACACTGAGAATACCACTTAAAAGAAAGAAAAAGCAACAACATGCAGGGACAAGATTAGTTTACAGTGCATATGGATGAATACAGTAACTCCTCTACACTTTATACTGTCATAAATCTGTCAAGATAAGACAATAGATTAATATTTTTTTAAAAATCCTTAAATGTAAATGTATTTAGCTGTTGTGCAAAAATGAATTACAACCTGTAGAGGATAAATAATAAAGGGTTTACATCAGCATCCCAAGCCAGCCCATTTGGTCTGGCAAGAAATAACAGGTTTACAGAAATCACTCTGTATGCTGTCTTAAGCAGTAATTGTTTTTAAATTTTATTTGCACTGTGTGTAGTGTGTGTGCCATGGTGTCATGGTTAAACACAGAAACCTTCCCATGTCTCCCCATTTACCTCAACAGAACTACATGAAAAACAACCTACTTAAGACAGAGCCCATTCTTCATCCATTTGCTGATGTTTACACACAGTTTTAAAATAGAATAGAAGAAGCTTTCTTCACTCAACACACTTGGGTGAAGAGGCCAGCAGGAGAATGCCAGTGCATGGGAACTGGAGCAGGGCAAATAACAACAAAAACTGGCCGACTTCGCTTTGCTCCTCTTTCTGGGCTATTTTGTAGTTGACAGAAGCTTGGTGACTACTGAGAGCTGTTCAAATGCCAGTGAATTCCACAAATTTAACAGGAAGGTCTTTTGAAAACATACCCCACTGTCTTTATTTGTCTGCTTAAAAAAAAAAGTTGCACTCACCCAATCATAGGGATGAGTTTTTACAAGTTTCTGTATTAGGAGCAAGTGGACCGATTGGCTTGTTTACCTGAAGGAGAACATGAATGGCAAATAAAGAATAGTTCTAGGATGTGTCTCATCTTGTCTCATAAAAACCTGGGGAAATTCGCTGAAATTGAAGGTGGCGTGTTTAAAACTGATAAAAAGAATGATCTTTCCTCAAAGCGTCATCATTTACCGGTAGAACTCGTTGCCATGAGGCAATATTGAAACTAAGAGCTCAGCAAGAATTAAAACCAGGTTGAATGTTGAATATGGAAAGGCAAAGCTGTAGCAATAAATATTCAAATAAACAAACAAAAAACCACGGGAGGTAGGAACTGGATCCTCCTGCTTTAGGACATGAGCTAACCTTTAATTTTTTAGAGATTAAATTAAATGTTCCCTGGGGCCAGGTTAGCCTGTGACTGGCCCTTGCACAGATTCTTGCCCCTGCCTGGATTCAACCCATACCTGCCCCACTACAGTGGAGTGTTCTGGACCAGACAGTGGGGCTGATCTGCTGTGGTCATTACAGTTTTACATTTTTCCCTTTTACTGAAAGAGAACATGGGAAGGGATTACAAACAGTGCTGAGTGTTTTAGCTGACCAACCTCACATTGCTAACAAAGGCTGGTGGAAGGTCTCAAATGCTTCCAAGTCTGTAGCAGACTTCCCACTGATTTTAACAGTCTTCTCATCTTGTTCACTCTGAACAGCTTATGCACGGACATGCTCTTGTTTTTAACGTGAGTAACTGAATTTAACAAATACTTAAGCAGAAAAGCCCATATTTACAACAGATATTATTTGTAAAGGAGAGTTATGTAAGATTTACTGCAAAATGCCTCTGTCACAACTGAAAGCTACAGTGAAAATTTTTGAATGACCAGTGGTCCACAATTTTTCACTGATTGAAACTCAGGCATCCCAAAAGAGACATATTATTTTTGAAAAATCACCCTCCTCTACTTTCAGAGGGCTACCTTTAGTGAAAAACCTCAGAATTTTGGATAAAATATTTTTTCCAAGTTGCTGGTGTCAAAACAGAACCCACAAAAGACACCTCACAGCATGAATGCATGGGCTGCTCCACCATGAGCTTCAGGCCTCCCATTTGAGATTACCATGCCCAGCCTTCTCCCAGAATACTTCCTCCTTTCAGAGCAGGACGACCTCCTCAGTTATTAAAAACCACTGAAAATGAACAAGAAGAGCTAGCAACAGATAAGCAGGCAGAACTGGTGTTTAGATGACACCGCAGAACTGGTAGCTAGCACATGAAACCCTAGTTTTTGAGTCCTAGATGGATGGGAAAACGCCTAAGAACATTAGAAAGGCAAATTCATGGCCACTAACTTGCTGTCTGAGAGCAGCTGAGAAGGAGACATTGATGTCCACACAATGGAGTCTCATAAAGGTGGGAATCGACTGCCAAGAATCTGCCAGGCAGAGTTACATTGCAGTGCATTGTCTGACTGTATTTCAGCCCCCAAAAGTACTGTAACCCTAATGAAATGGAGCTGCCACCAAGGAAATGCCTTTATCACAAGCACACACCAAATTAGTTTAATATCAAGCAGGAAACTTATAATTTTTTTGGTTTCTGAAATATAAAAAATCAGAGAGGCTATTTAAAATTTTGAGAGCTGTGTAAACAGCAGGTCAGGGTTCTGACCACATCTCGGCAAGTGTGGGGATTTATTTTCCTGCAATGGGACTGACTCATAGGAAGACAAACGTTTGTGGCCTACAATCTGGGCAGCCTAAAATTATCACAGGACTGAAACTTCCACAAAAAGACAAATTGTGGAAAATAAAACCTGAAAGACCACTGATTTTCTCTACATGATGAGTCAACATAGCAGCTAGTAGAAAAAAAAAAGTAGAAAACCAACCAAAAGAGAATGCTTGGACTGGATAAAGATTATCAACGTATTTTAAGTATGGGACCATCAATCCAGACCAAGAAATTTTGTACCCCAAAATTCAGACAACAAGAGATCAGATTCAACTGCAATACCTGGATATTCCTGTAAGGAAGTGATGCCTCAAGGACAGGTGCCTGCAGGGAATCCTAGCACTGAGTAAAACCAAAAAGCTTATGCTTTATCACCTTCTGATACTCTATGCACCCAAATATTCTCACATAGCACAATTTCAGAAGCTATTTCAGCACAGGAAAACATGCACTAGTAACTGATACACTCTCAAACTTTTGAAACTATGGAAAAAAAGGTAGATTATGCTTGGAAATCCAGCAAGAGAGGGATGATTGTATGGCAGATTAATTATTTCACTTTCAGATTCACAAGCAGAGTTGGATGCTTTGTCATGAGTGATAGTAATTTCTCTACAGCTCGTAATTACTCCTTAGAACAGTTTACTACATGTTTATGTGGCAAGTGAGAGCTGGGTAAGATACTGAAGTGAGAGACAATTTTCCTAAAAGTCACTGGAGTCTGCTCTACTAGGCAGCATATGATTCAATTTTTACCAAATGTTGCCTTACTTCCTTCAGAACATTTTCTCCTGGACCTGGAAAAGGGTAGTGGATATTATAAAGTTACTTCTTTGATGGACAGGGCTGAATTTAACCCAAGCTACTGTCTGAAGTGAGATGGTGATGTCAATGAATGTGACCTTGTATCCGTGTTAATGAAAATGTGTACTCACTGGGAGTTGGCAGGTTTGTACTTCTGGGATCCAAACCTTCCCAGGGCTAAATGGGTGAGTTCAGCTAGGCTGAGGTGTCCCAAGGCCCTACAGCTTCCAGTTTTGACAGAAAAGGTGTTTTTGGTGGTAAATGGGAGAAATTCTAGAAAAAACAACAGTGGTCTCTGCAGACTGCAGTGGCACTGTGGGCCAGAAGCCTCAGGGTGACCAAAGAGCCTTTCCCCTCGCCTTCGCTTTGCAGCAGACACTGACTGCAGAGAAAGCTAACTCCAGGCAGAAACCCAAACACTATGCCTACCACATGAAAGAGCATTTATACTGCAACACCACAAAAAAAGATGGAAATCAGTCAAAAGAAGCAAGTGTCTGTTGTTGGGTCTTGTAAGACTTTTGGAAGGCTTGCAAGCCTTTTCATAGTGCCTAGGGCTCTCCCAGAGTAGTTTCCTGCTATGCGGGCAGTGCTCTACTTGGACTCTCTTCTTCAAGCTGGCTTCAACCTGTTGACAGGTTCTTTGAAGGCAATGATGAGGCTACAAAAGCCAGGAAAGTGTATGGAGAGGAGGCTGACTTATCACTCAGTCCCTCCAGCCAATGGGATTCTCTGTTACTTGGAGAAAAAAATATGGTCACTGCTGCAGCTGAGCCACTTCACTGATTTAATGAATTTGGCCTGGGAAGGCTGAACATGCATGCTGCCCACAATTGGTCTTGGAAAGGTCACCTCCTGTGAAATTTTGCTTACCAATGCAGAGACCTAAGAATTGAAGAGATGTGGTAAATTAGAGACAAACTCAGGTTTGTTTTGTGGAAGCTTCTTAGCTGTAGAAACACTGGGTAATTGGAAAACTATGGCCAGACGGTCTTCCTTTACCAAAGGCAAGTCTGTTTTGCAGGAACTGTTAATGGAAAGAGACGGATGGATATTGGAAAGAGTTTGCCAGTAAGAGACTGTGGAGGCAACATGACAGAAGTGAAACTGGAGTGAGGCTGACAAATCTCAAGAGCTCAAGATCTTCTCAATCGCTCATAAAATGCATGATTCTGGCAACTACAAAATGCACACTTGGGCAGACATTTGTGTATGTGTTGTTATCTGGCCCTGACGACTCCTGTCAAAAAATCAGCTGACTGGTGGGCCAGTTTATTTGCATTAACAAATGCTCATGAATGACTCTGCACTGCGTGTCTTAGCAAGCATCTCTACAGAGCTCTGCATGCCCCAGGTCACCCAAGTCACACTTGGATGCAACAGAGAGGCACAGTTACCATATTGTGAACGAGACTTCGATTATAGTGTCATCGCACTTCTTTTACCCGGGGTTTTGGTAGTTGTCAAAGCTCCCATTACCACAACCCTGGCAGCAAGTTAATGTTTCTACACAGTGGAGAGAGATACATCTCAACAAATGCTTTAGAATATCTCTTTGCTTTCAAAACAAGCAGTAACTACCAAGGCATAGTTTTGTGAACTGTTACCATGTCAGAGTAAAAATCTTTTGCTCATGCCAAAAACCTTTCGTTTCACCCAACACAAACTGCTATCAGTAATATCCTTCCAGCCTCCTAGTTGTTAGGCATTTCTAATAGAGAAGGTTCACAAACCAGCACCAGCAGGGACCCAAACCAGTATCGCATATGTAGCATTCACGTATCTAGAATTTCTCTGAAATGCTTTCACTCACTTCTTATGCTAAATGTAGAAAGATAAGCATCAAAAATGTTGCTTTTAATGCTACTTTTACATTTTCTATCTTGCCAGGAAGGCTGTTGTTATACCGTCCTTCCTCTTGCTCTGCTTTGGGATGTGTACCTTTGTCTTTCACATCATGGTTGATCAACTCATTACCGTCTCATGGTTTGGCAAGTTCTTGGTTCACCTGAGACTAATCACGCTGACCCAAGCTCAACAGTAGCACAGGAAACCAAGGCTGACAAACTGCTATAAAACTTACGGTATTACTGATTCATTCTACCTCATTTAGGCAAGATATGAAATATATGAAAAGATCATGACTTTTTTTTCCTCCTTATGTACATGCACAGATATCTTTCATACTGTCTGCTCACAAGCTTGAAGAGGTAACAAAATCAATTTTTAAATTAATCTCTCAGGCAAAACTGAACATTAATAATTTTCCTCCTCAAGCCCTGACACTGGTGAATACAAATCTGCATTTACTTTTGGGAATTCCAAAGAGAATTGTGAATTCAATTGTTTTTGAAAGATGAAATTTGGCTTAGGAAATAGGATGCCTCCTCCTAGCTCACCCCTCCCTACTCTAGCGCGGATTTCTCTTGCAGACTGGGTGACTCCAGTAAGGAGCATTCAAGATGGTATAATACATGCTGGTATATACAGCTTGATAATCAGGATTGTGAAGGGGCAGAGCATATAAAGGATTTATTTTTTCATAGTGAATCTATACACATATACATCATCAAGCCCCCATTGAGAAGCAGACCACTCCAAGTGATTAATACAGCTAAAGGGGGCAAATACGAGATCAATGACAAAAATCACCTGGTAAAAAAAAAGTAAAAGGTGTTGCATTTAAAGGGCTTTTACTTTGCATGAAAAACAATACTGAGAAACCTATATTTTAGCACTTGTGCTCAACAAGCACTCTAAAGTATGTTGGGATGAGAACAGAAACCCATCCTTTCTAATAATCTTGTGACAAAAGCTAAAAGACATCATCCTATTAACTAGTGATCTCAACTGCTAATGCGGAGTACTTCCTGGTGTCTTTTATGTAGAATGCTGCTATTAAAAAACCACTAAACATTCACTGTGAACAACACAGAATCATTCATCTTTTATCAGCATCTCTTGTTAGAGAAGTATGAGAGGGGCTGAAGGTGTCATTGATATTATAGAGCGGAAATTAATCAGAAATTTTTCTCATATTTTCCTCATCACACTCATTTACTTTTGTACAAATTTCCCCCTGCTAAAAAGTTCATACCCAGCCCCCTGTTGTATGCTTTTAAGTTGAGAATATTCAACGAGTGCGTCAACTGAAAGGCACCAGGTCCCAACACAAAAAGCATTCGAAATTCTCATTTAGTTGTCTTTATTTTGCTAGCGCCATGTGGTCCTTGAAGATGTAGAAAACACGGGAAGCCGAGTAAAGATCAGAGCAAGCTCATTAGCATTCTGACAAAATTGGAGTGGTGGAGATGTATAGTTTGCCTAGTTTGTCGTTTTGAAAGCTACCGGTGGTAAGCTTTCAATTTCATTGTGCTTTTGTCTTTTTTTTGGGGTTTTCAACGCAGCGGGGTGGTTGTTAGTCTAGGTTTTCACAGTGCATTGTGGGAACCTTGCCTCACATTCAGCCTATATAGTATCATTTGAGTCCAAGTAAAAAAATAAAAAAAGCAATTTTTTTTCCTATTTATTTCATAATCACCTATGCTAATGCATAATTGTCATCTGGCTGTCAAAGCCCATCCTACCTGACATCTGGTTTGTAAAGTTAAAAACCCCCCAAAGCCCCCCAAATTCACCAAATAAAATAAAGTCAGAGCTGTATTTAAAAATAAAACCTTTTAAACACGCTCCTAATTTTCTTCAAAAGACAAGAAGAAATTAATTTAAATTCCACTGTTTACAATAAACTAGAAATGAATTTGAGACAGATCTAGTTGATTAGAATTCAAAAGAGACTCTGTATAAGAGCCTCAATTCTATTTCAGAGCCTCTTGAAGGAAAGATGGGTTTATACTCTAGAATTATGTAAATAATGAATTACCTCTTAGAAGACCTACAGAAGTTATTACTCTGGTAATTTTTTTTTTTTAAACATAAGGCTCACTTTGAAGGGCTAAAAGGGCTACATTAATGCTGCTATTCGACATGAATGTTTCCAAGTTGCAATGAAATGGATAAAGGTCTTTTTGGATGAATTTATCTGCTAAATCCTTGTGGTTGCCCTCATATCTCGGATGATGACCCAAAAGAATGTCAACAGCTCATTTCTCAGAGAGCTGGGAAGAGTCACTACACAAGCCATAATCTGCACGTTCTCAAAGAACCGTTTCAAACATTACATTTCACAAGCTGTTTAAAGAGATTTTTTTTCCCTCTCATCTCCACTATCCTACCAATACTTTGGACATCAGTGCCTTGGAAATGAGTGCTTTAAAAAAGTTGAAATGTGACTTTTTACGTATTGTGTTGGTGGGTTGGACATATACATGCACTTGTACGTGCACCGTACAACATGTGAGTGCCCATGGGTTCCCACGTTTCCCATCCATATCACCAAATTCCAGCCATGCTGTGGCAGGGACAAGGCTAAAAATATATAAATTGTATCAAAATATATCAATTTATCCATCTTTTTTTTTTCTTGTAACATAATGTGTGCCAGGCTGCCAAATCACAAGATATCCTTTTAGTAGGAAAGGATAAAACCCAGCTTGGAAGGAGATAGAATGCATTTGGGTTTGGAATACAGTAAATTTCACAATGGAGTGCAGACTCAAGGTATCTTTACTTAGCAAGGAGGAAAGGATAAATATTGAGAGAAAGAGCTGCTTTATAGAAAACCTTCAAAATTATTTTTTTTTGTTATGCATTTGGACAGCAACATTATCTCTACTGTCAAAACAGCCTGAGAGCTGCAGGCAGCCTCTGCTGAGCAAGAAAAGCAAATGGTCAGGCCAAAAAGGTCTTAAAACAACAAACAAAAAAGAAGTAGAAGAAGGTAACTGCCTGAAAACAGAAAGCTCTGAGACTCCTATGTGGATTGACAGATCTAAATTTTTCCATCATATTTACAATCTAGTTTCACTCTATGCCTCTCATTTCCCTCATGTGAAACACAAGAAATTTCATCACAGGAGATACTGTTACATTTGAGCTACATGAGGAACTATAATCCCTCCCCAAATAAAAACAACACCCTAACCCTGAGAATTAAATAGCAGTTTTACTCTTAACAAAAGGCAGAATATTGTCAGCTCTGAGATGCTACCTTTATTTCAAATCTCCATTTAAACACTCAGTTCCTTTTCACTTGGGTTCCAACTCCCAGCAGAGGCAAATAACCTGGAGACTGTTATCTGCACGACAGTAAGGGCAACCAAATTATTTTCTATACTTTGTCATGTGCTTATAGCTGCAAAATTATTTATCTCCTTCACTGCATTCTACTACGAAAGTTTCTTCCAGAAGAATCGCCGGGACCAGCCATATCAAATTAGAGGGCAGTCAGGAGTGTCTAAGTCCAGCTTTAAAACAAATATCATAACAATTACTTAGCCATATGGAAAATAGGGTATGTCTTTCCTGAAAGCTTTTATATATTTTCTATCTCAAATTTCAACTTCATTAGAAACTATTTCTGACTAGCAAGCTGCAAGATTGCTACATATCTTACTGTTAACCCACCATGAAGAGACTCTTTTGAATGGCAGAACTTTTCCAAGATGCAAATGAACAATAATCTAATTTTGAGAGTAAATTAACTGAAGGATTCATTTTAATATGTTTCAAAGTCTCCAAAATGAAGTGGCAGTTGCAGGCTCTGCAATACACACACATGTGCACTCATGCTCATGTGCATAGACTGATACAGCTACCTCAGTACACCCAGCTTCCCTCCTCAGGAGAACTCACATTGTATTTATGTTTAGGTTCTTATGACTTAAAGGCCAGATGTTTCACAAATGACCAACAATTGGAGGTTAGAATAAATTAATGACTGATTTCTGAGCTTTGATGGAATTAAGCATACTTCTTTTCTCAATGTGCCATGTGAATGTTTGCCCGTTCAACTTTTTTTTTTTTTTTTTTTTTT
>VXBI01005406.1:25535-117940 GCA_013397375.1 Toxostoma redivivum
TTTTTTTTTTTTTTTTTGACAAGTGAGGCCACCCGGCAGAAAACAACTGATGCAAAACCCAGGAGTAATCCCTCTGTTTAGTTCAACATTGTGGTTAGCCTTAACACTGCCTCTATTATCCAGTGGATTTAGAGAAACTTTCATTTATTTGTTGGCCTCAGTCTTCCAACTTCGTTGCCTTCTTTAAAGGACCTAAGACCCATTCCTATGTAAATACATTTGCATAGGGCCACAATGAAACTTTCTGGGGCTGGGATTAAACTTGCAGAACTAGATAGCTGTGCTGCGCATATTTGTGATCTTCATGTAAGTACTTTCCCAAATATATATGAGTGAATGAAGCTGATGTCCACTCCAGCTACAGGGATGCCTGGAGTTTAAATAAATGCCCCATCGAAAACTACAGAGCAAAGCCCTGAAGGCTGAAGCAAGCGGCAAAAACGGCTCCCAAATGTGAAAGTACAATATATGTAAAATTAATAAAAAGTCCTTTTTAATTAGGAGCTGCTAAAATCAGCACATTACTTGCTGCAAAATATCCTTTTCTCTCCCAGCTTGTTCTACTAGGACAACAGGACCCTTGGTGTAAAATTGATGATTCACAGCCACTAGCATTTCCCTTTTTTTTTCTCCTGCCTCTGTTTATACAGAGTACCTAGGGTATAGTGTATTATTATAAACTGTACTCAATACAGCTTTCTTCCAGCCAAGGCAAATATAAAGCTTTGCATCCAGCAAGTCTATTAGGAAACAGCAGCCAGATTAATCCCTGCAATTACCACTCTCAAAAAATGCTAGTGGACACTCCATGCAATTTTGCCATTCCCACAGACAAAATGCCAATACCTTAAATGTTTATGTTCTGTAAGGGAGGGTTGATGGACCTAATGCACAACTAAGGAGTGGTTTTGTAATTTCACTGGCTCTGATGACTATGGGGCCAGGAATTGCAACTGAATATATTCTTTTGGTAGGCACTTAAGGAGATAACACCTCCTTCCAGGGCTTACTGAACACAGATATGTAATTCCTTGTTTTGCTGTGCATTTTGTTCTTATCTAGCCTAAAAGGCTTTGTATACCTAACTTAAAAAAAAAAAAATCAATATTATAGCATCATTCAAGTGCACAACTACAATGATTAAAAAATAAATAAACCAAACATATCAAACCTAATCACATGCAAAAATACACTAGCCACTAGAAAACAACTGCCATAACCAGCAGGATGTTAATGAAGACATAGTCACAAATCATAACGTAATTCTGATTTACACTGTATTTTTCACATTCCCGACTGTATGGTGAGCCTCTGCTGCCCATGTAAATACCATACACAAACCCAATTTCTCTCCTTGGACTAAGCACATCAATACAAAACCAAATGAACTACCAAAGTGCCCTAATTAACAATTTTGCAAGTGAATGCAGACATCAGTGCCACACTGCAGCCATTAAAGTCTATCCCTTGCCATATCTGTTTCTGTTAACATTTCAATAGACCAATTAAATGACCTTTCCCCCCTCAAACTCAATTAAGCTATTTGAACATCAATTGATAACTTACCATGTATTTATGCAAAATGTGCAAGCAAGAGATTCATTTTTTCAATCCTAATGATGTTTTGAAGAAGAGAAAACTATCTGAACTATCCTGTCCTGGTATTCCATGGAGAGGGGGCCAGGGCCAGGGATTGCCTCCCAGAGGAGCCTGGTGGGCACGGTGGCATTGTGGCAGGCAGTTGGGAGAAAGCAGGTGTGAGGCAGATATTCTTCCTCCCTGCCATTTGGTCCCTACCAGGCAGCTGTCTTGGGAAGCCAAAAGAAAGCAGAGACAGCCATCTCTTTCAGCTTGTTGGAGTATCAAGTCACTGGGTCACAGCCAGCACACTGGTAGGTGGCACAGGGTCACATCAGCCAACTTGTGGATATCCAGAATTGTTTCTTTTCTCCTCTGTTTCCCCCTCTTTTTGTTTTTGTCTTGAGATCTTACCCCTCATTGTGCAGTGGAAAGGGGTGCCCAACACACACACACACACACACACACACACACCTTTCTAGCATCCCAGGGTAGGTGTGACACTGGACTGGAGCCTGCAGGCCCCATGTTAAAAGAGGTGATTTGCTGACATTTGCATTTTCCCAAGGGGCTCCATACATTATGGATCTGTTTGTCACAAATTTAGGGGACTTGTGTGGAAGGATGTCAATGTCTCCTGTTTAAGAGCTGGCCTTTGCTTCTCTGCACAGGTAAACAGTTCCCCCCAGGGTTGGTATATGGGGACTGAAAGCCAGGGGATTTATTTAAAATAAAGCCACCTCAGTCTAGAAGTGTTTTGATGCTGCTGGTGCTGCTGCAACTAATTTTAGTGAGAAACATAAACTTTTTGGCTTCAAGAATTAAAAGGACAATGACAGATCTTCCAGGAAAAATAAAAAATGATAATTTGTGTAGTACATTCAGAAAAAAACTTTGCAAATATCTATTGCCTCTCAGTAGACTTTAGATTAAAAAAATCCTCTAATTTTAAATTAAGTAGAAATCAAGCACAAAGCACAGAAACAGAGAGGAGGAAGGTATAAATTGTTTAGTCTTCCTTACGTCTGGGAAAAAAAAGTTGTACCTGAGCAAATTAAAAAAAACAAAACAACACTAAGCCCCCAAAGTAATCTTTCTTCAATTAAAACAAAACAAAAAAAGTAAAAAGAAACCACTTTGAAGATGCATAGGAGAGAAATTGAAGATCCAACTCTAACAATTCTATTTGAAGCTTTAGTAGAATCCCTTAAAAAAATTCTAGTGGCACCCTGGGATAGTTCAACAAAGGCCTGGTTTCTGGGAAAAAAAGCATTGTCCCTTTCAGAATGTTAATCTGGTATATCACTTGCTACTACACCCCAGCATGTACTTTTGCTCATATCAACAATTAAAAGAATACATTTATTAAATAGTCTTATCACTGGATGTTATAACTTGTAATTCATGCTAACTAGATAACCAAAGTAAATTTTATTTGAATTCTCATTTCTTTGTGAAACTTTGTAGATGGTGCATATCTCATGATTAACGGACAACGTCTAAAGCATCCCGTCCTCTAATCTTCCTAAAATCCCTTTTCATCCGATTGTTTAAGACTGCTTGAAAGGCTAACACCAAGTCTAAGACTACTGCACATTTGGGGGAGGGGAGCCTCTGTAGGTTAGCTAATTAAACTGTTTGTCTTCTGAAACATTTAACTGGCTTTAGAGATTATTCTAATTAAGAATGATGTTAGATGTATTTTTTAATGTAGCTATTAAAATTAATCATAATCCAGCAATCTCATGTGCTGAACTATGTAAATAGAGATGTGCTTGAAATCCTGCTGCAGTTTCTTTATTTGGGAGTTGATCATTATGGATTCTATGAAGCACACATCAGCATCAACCTAATTTTTAATTAAGAATGCCTTGTGAAACTCTAACTTTTACTCCGTATTTATGTAAGGTAAACAACTGACCTCAGCAGAGGCAGACTCCAGTGTTTCCCAAGCAGTACAGCTACGAGGGGGATATGAGCTCTCATTCATACAGTACATCTTTTTCTTTCTACTTCGCAGACTGTGTATATTCAATTGAAGTGAAGGAAACCCATTAATTTTGGAAGGTCTGCAACTTGGCAATTGCAACTTCTCATGCTTTTCTTTACTACACATACAGCAGAGCTCTCACAAATATTGCTGGCAAGAAATTTAAAAAAACAGACCACATAAAAAAGTTGGCATTCAAACAGAAAGAACGGCTGGGGCTAGAAGCCAATATGTAAATTGGTTAGTTTAAAAAAAAAATCTAGTATGATTTTCTCCTTAAATAATTAAGGAAACAAAACCAAAACAACAGAGAGAAACGAATTATGACTGCAGTACACACAACAGGCAGCCTCTATCAGAACTCTGAGGGGTATTATACTCTAAACACTTTTTCTTCCCTTACTGCTGAAAGATTAATACTGGTTATCCCATTAAAGTTGGTAAAATGCCATTCTTGTGTCTTAAAGCTCTAGCATTGGAGGTCAAGAAGTGTATGCTGCTTCTTACAAGGCTAGTGTGGATGTAATCTTCCCAAAGTTACAATAATTAATGTTAAGCTTCTTTAGCAATACGTTTCTGAAAGAACTTGCCTGATAATATACTTAGAGCCTGGCTAGCTGTTTGTGTTTCTGAGCAAGAAATGTATTCTATGCTGCTCACGTACCTCAGCTTAAATCTTTAGTCAAACTAGGGTGATGATGAGCAGTTTGACTCCTAAGCAGAAATAATATTTAAATTCTCAAAGGTGAAACATTTTGGGTTTAGGGAAATCAGGGGGCATGGATCCTACTTCCCAATGTTTTTCACCACTAACCTGATGGAGATGTGTTCTATACAGCCATACATGTCTATTTTAGGATACGCACCACCCGCCCCCCCCTCAAGAAAGCTGCCTGTACAGGTGCAATATATTCATTAGTAGGCAATCTACAGCAATTGCAAGAGAGCTGACATTGGAGGTCTGGTCTCAGTCCATACTTTACTACTGAGTACAAAAGCTCTCTGCCTGAAAATATCACCACACGCTCCAGCTTGGAAGCTGTGGTTATGAACAAAAACAAGGAGTGTAAGATTAGATCTCCTTCTGCTCTAAAATTGCGATCATTTCATTCATTTCAAGGGAGCCACCTGTTTTTCCCATCTCAGGATTTGGCCCTTTCTGTATATATTAACAGCCTAGATTATAGCAGTATTTCTGAGTCATCCCACAGATAAAGGAATATATATTTTCTGAATGTATGCACTTTGCAGCAGCATATTTGAAATTCACCTTGATGTTTTGCACTTCTACTTGCTGGAAAACTTAATGGACAAACACATACCCCAGATTAAAAAGCTAAAAGCCATTTCTGTGAGTACAGTTGGGAATGAGTAGCCCAGGGAAGCCAGAGCAGCAACGCAGTCACCGAATGGAACAGAGAATCTCATCCGCATCTTTGTTTTCGCCTAGTGCAGAAAAGAACCCTGATGATACATACATGTTTATCTATTTTCTTCCATTTTCAGCCCAATGAATGCATGCTTTATCTCTGGGCATAACAGCTTGTTCTGGTAGAAGTTCTTTTTGTCTTTCTATGCAGATTTTAATGCAACAGCATAGGTAGAAAATTCACTCTTGAATGAGTTCACAAGGGAAAATTATGCAAAGAGGTTACTAATCAGTCAATGACCTATCCTTTGAGGCAATACAGTAGACACAGGAATATCCAAAACGAGTCACCCTTATGCATTATAATCACAAGCAATAGGCACAGAGACTGATTCTGTTAACCTGACAGAGAGTTCATTCTTCATCATTCAAATAGGTGAGAGCGAGCAAAAAAAAAAAAAGGCAAAAAAAAAAAAAGCATCCTGCTGAAGCACAAAGCAACTTAGACAGTTTACTGGCAACTTGACCCTGAGACGGTTCCAAAAACCAGTTTCACAGACACGAGCGTGCTTAACAATGGTGTCAGCCAGCCAGCCCTGAAGCTGTCCAAAGAACCAGCCAGATACTGCTGCTGCCCAAGAAAAAAATATATTCTAGACCTTGCTTCTAGATAATATAGCTGTAAGGCACATGCTCACCACAGCTGTTGACTGTGATGAAGATGAGAGAGATAGATTGAAGCTCTGGTCCTGACACAACAGCCCAGGCTTTCAGGTACCTGATGGTCAGCCAGCACCTTTTGTCTCCCCTTTTTACTACATGTACTCTGATAGTAAGAAACTGTACATTTTATGCCTCAAAAGCTACACAGCCAGACAAGCAGAAAGCTGTGTTATTTCTTATTATCTGATGCTAGACAGCTTTATGGTTTAATTAAATATGTACTTGGAGACTGTGACATACCATTATATATGTGCCCCGGACTTCTATTAAAACAAAACACAGCATGTGTAACACATGCATATTACACACTACTGTGTGTAACACATAAATGCTATCACTTAAAAACCTTTTGCATATGTCCATTTTATTTTATACATTTAAAAGGAAGAACATTTCTTCTGGGACCCAAGTTTAAGTGCCCTGACACTGGCAAAAGCCAAAGAATAGTATGAAATATTACAGGAAGAAGACTGAATACAAATTTATCTCAGGATGAGATTTAATATGAGAAGCAAAAATTTCATTCTGTTACAAGAGACTAAATCAACTATTTTAACTCTCTTTTTGTGCCTGTACTTTTTCAGCTCAACCTTTTTCCTTTTCTATGAAATTCAAATGTTTCCCTCTTACAAACCTCAGTCCTTTATATCTTCAAAGCTGTGTAAAAATACTAACTAATTAATACATGTGGCTTTCCTTTCACATGTGACAACAAAGCGTATGCTGCTTTTTTGATTGGTAAGAGTTAATTTGCAGCGACACAACATATGTGTTTACAGGTTTTCTAATGTTTGTTGTTTGGATCACTGTGTAATTAGACATACTGACAAGGAAGCTTATGCACTGAGAAAGGAGGGGTGAAATAGTGGCTAGGAGATGGAAATCCTGCCCTATGTTGAGTACATGCAGAGTTGAAGTCGGGTGCAAGTTAAAGAAAAATAAACAACACCCTAAACTCAGAAGACAAACGTGTAAAAGACTCTCAAGCCACAGTAATTGCCATGAAAAAGTCAGAACTTGTCAAGATGCACCCCACAGGACTAGCTACACTAAGAGGAACCACCAAGGTGTATTATACCACAGCAATGTGAGTCTCAGCAGATGTTAACTCTCATTTTTCAGATCTCATTAAGAATATGAGATCTGCCCATATACTCCTGGGTAGGGTCAGCACAGACTGCAAGATGCCAGTGGCTGGATCATCATCATAGAGCAATAGCATAGACACAAAATAACTTCAGTGCTGTCATTAGAGTTGCACTAGGTATACAGCAGCAGCACGAAAATAGCAATCAAGGTGAATGATGGGCCAGTGGAGAATGCAAATGATTAAGAAAAAAAACCCTTTACTGTTTAAGATTCACCCTGAAAACAGTAACTATGAGATACCTGTCAATATATAGAGCTTATCTGTCTGTGCAAGATTTCACGATACCGCATTTAGCTAACGTGGCTAATGAACAAAAACAAACTCGACAAAAATAAACCCGGGAGGACAGTTTAAAACAATAGATTAAACCACCTCCATTTTTTCCTGTGCAATTAAACTCTAGAATTAGTATAAAGTAGGAAAAATACCAAAATGTTGATAGCATCGCTTATCTGGTTCTCTAGTGAATCGTATTTTCAGCCACCCCCACCGCATGCTGCACGTTAACTCTTTGCACCGTGGGTATGTACAACTCTGAAATATAAAATTAGTTGCTTTTTGAAGGACACTGAGCTCCCTCTGGTGAAGGCATAACAAGTTTATTAAGTAAGCACCACCTCTGGAAGTATAATCCCCTCTGGCTTCTTCCATGGAGTTTATTGGTTCAGTTTTCCTAACCATGAGCATCATTAGGGCAATGCAGTAATTAAGAGTTGTTAGAAAGTGAATTCTCAAACTGCAGATTAGAAAATTAAACTATTTCCTGATTACATATTAATGGAGCACAACAATAGCAGTTGCCATAAGCTTGGAAGGCAACCAAGGGATAAATCTGTGTACTTAATTACCATAAACAATGGCTGCATAGAAATGAAGTTTTATGCACATTCCCTTCTGTAATATGTCTGATATCAGTACACACTTGACAATTCTTGTTCAATTATCTCTATTATTTAATGTGCTGTGAACGGCTCTGTGTAAATAAAATTAACCACCCCAATTACTTTGAATTCATCTAGGGACAACGTAATAAAAAATGTGAAGAATTCTGTATGCCTATTAATCTAAAACATTACAGAAGCTTTCACCAGATTTTCTTGTCTATATTTATTTTGTCTACATTTATTTTACTGCACTGCTAATTCAATTACATTTACCATCAGTGGTCAATCAGCAGCAGCAGAGGGTTTTTTTTTAGTTTTTTTAATCCTTGTACAGTACCACAAACATACTCATCCATTAGTAAGGTACAGGATCTCACATGGAAAACACAAATATGCTTCTGCTTGAATTTGGGAGACCGAAGTTAATCAGAAAAACAATTAAAAACACTTCATACTCTGTGGCTAGATAATATAATATCTGATAGCTATGATTTTTTTTCAAATACTTGTTTTTGCAATTAGTGAAGAAACAGTGACTGAAAAAGAGATAAATTTCAGATTAGAGATTTGTAAACCAGGATTCTTTGACTTTTATTTTAATTGTTCTATGTGATAATTCTGCATTTTAATTGGCATTTGGATATCAAGATCATGAGCACCTTAAAATGCAATGACAGAAGAATTTGCAGTGGAGGAAGACACTGTCAGAAGCAAAGACAAAACTATTTTACCCATAGCAGGTTAGGCACAACATGGGTAAATAATCTCGAGGAAGCAAGATAATCCTGCCTCTGTCATCATTTAGTTTCAAGTCATCATAACAAAGGAAGAAGAAAAATCAATGATATTAGATCATTATTTTTATACTTGATCATCCAAATCATTCCTCTTACTTGGATGTCTGGGCTGCCTTTTCTCTAAAAACTTGCACCCAGCAAGTTTTCTGTGGTGTTGTGCTTCCTAGGGCGGATGTTGCAAAATCCCTCCTATAAACTCTTACCTATATCCTGACAGCAACAGCAAATGTGCCATAAGGTTATTCCAGGGAGCTCAGGGCACCAAAGCACTGACTCCCCTCACTTCACAACGGAGCAGCAACCACACTGTGCTGGAAGAAGGTGAGGTTACATTTTCATTGAAAGTGCAAAGACTGAGGACTGAGGTTACGTCACTGCTGACATAAATGACTGAATATTAATAAAAGTGTGACTACTCAGATTCAAATGGAAATCAGCAACCCAGGAATTTTAATAACTTTTATTTTTTCACACATCTTAGGAAAGTGTTTCTAGTCAAATTATGAGCAGCTGGCACCGGAAATGCAAAGCTTCAGCCAGTTCCAAGCCCTGTGCCTAGCTGATGAACTTTGGAAGTATCAGCTCCCTTCTGGCCAAGAGCCAGAAACTTGTCTTCCCCAGCCAGAAAAGCTGGAAAATGGCAATTCATGTGCAGACAAGGGCCTAGGCTGTCTTCCTACAGCCCCATTTCCATTTGATGTCCTTCCCTTATGGAGGGCAGCAGCTCCTAGGGCAGCGGTGGAATGGATACTCTGCAACCCAGACTGCATCCTAGGGAATGGACTGGAGAGCAGTTGTGTCAAGGACTCCTCTCCTTCTTGTTTCAGAAATGGAGTGGGGCATTGGAAACCTACAAGATCCACTTTCCCGAGCTACCTACAGCTACTGCACTCCTATCAAAGTCAGGGTGGCATTTTTAACCTTTTATTTGCAATCCTAAGTGGTAGAAACTTTCTCTAAAACCTAAGTGAAATATCTAACGAAGTCAAACAATACCATGAGCTGGGATCTAGAATATATATTATTTATACTTACAGTTACTTCTCTTTTGGTAAAACCATATGATTTCTTCCACATTTATCAAAGCCTACAGTTTATAAGGGTTAGTTACTATATCTTTCTGGTCTTATCACTAGCCCACAGTAACAAAATTCCCCCCAAGACAGGTGGAACATTAAAACAAATGTTTTGATACATGGAAAGAAGATACAAAAAACTTCTGTGAAATGAATGTATGATTTGAAATGAATGATACAGAATAATGTTCAAGCTGCTGCCTGAAAAAAATCCCTCCTGTTTAGGCAACAAAAAGGACTCTCGAACTCATAAGAATGAAGAGCTGCCAGGTGGCAAAGAGTGGAAAAAAATACCCCCAGTTCTGTGCTGAAGAAGGATGAGAAGGAAGAGACAGTGCTTTCTTCCTAGTAAGTCTTAATAAAGAACAAGGCCAAACACAATGGAGAAGGAAAAGATGGTCTAGCCCCCAGCAGACACAACAGGGCTAAGCAGACCATGCTCTACCTTCCTCTTGAATTTAATTTCAAGGCAAATGACTAAGTCATGATGGGAGACTCTCAGTTGTTTAATTTATCTTGCATGGTCTTGGCCCTCACAGAAACAACACTGAAAATCCCAATACCAAAGGTGCTCCCACACTGATGGGGACTATGACTCTGCAAACAGTTGTTAGGGTCATTCAGTGTAAGCCCTTCCTGACACAAATGTACAAACATGGTACCCTGCTCCAACTGCTGAGAAATAAGGTCAGCAAAGACCTTTACTTGCCCAAGGTTCTCCAGTATCATAACCCCAAGCACTACAAAATTAAGAAAGAGATGTGATTTTAAAAGAGTATTAATTATTTAAACCAATTAATTTGCGGTTCTTGTCCTTCATGTTAATTTTTCAGGATCTTTTTGCTACACATGCCTAAATGTTTTCCTTGTTCCTAAAGCCTACATTTTCAGAAAACCCAAATATCAAAAGACTTTTCAGAACAACTCTGAGAGCTGGCAGCATTTCATAATTCTCATCTTTCTGGAATGCCCCAACACCTAAGGGAGTATTTGCAAAACCCCGAGATCATCATCAACAGCCCTTCAGGGCTTTTCTAGCTACCATGCTGTGGTTACTTTCTTCCCTCAGACTTGGCTTTACAGACCACTTGGTGGCCTATGGCAAGCTGGCAGGTCATATGGTGTTGACTCATCATTTTTGTTTTCAGATCCCTCTCTCAGTCAGACACTGAGGCAAAGCTGCCCAGACTCCGACAGAAGAAGCTGGGATGAAGACACAGGCACAGCTCCTGATTTGTCTGCTTGAGGAATTACTTCCCATTGAGAGGCATAGAAGAAAATCAAGTGCCATCCTGACAAAGACAGCCACTAATGAGATGAGATACAGTAGATCTTCTGAAGGCTCTCTGGCAAGATGTGATCTACAGTTTGAGAATCCCTGCTTTCAAGGCTATGAAGTTAACTACAGGTTAAAAACTCCAGTTTTTACATATTTTCTCCTAAATTGCACTTTTAAGCTGAGAACATAAATAGGATGTTTATAATTGACTTGTCAAATCAATTGCTTTAAATTAAATCCTGAATGCTCAGGAAATGTTAAAAGTAAAAGTAAATATTTTACTATGGCTGCACCACTTGTCCCTTTCTCTCCAGTAGGAGTGATGGATATTTATCAGTATTCCAGTTAAAAACCTTTAAACTACACTCTTACTCTCCAGCTGTGTGCTAGACTCCTATTTTATGCAGGATACTTATAAAAAAATTAACTTCAACATGGGTTTGATAGGAAGAATGCAGCAACTTCTATCATACTTCAAAATAGAAGAAATTAAAATCAATAAGAAATCTATTTTTAACTGGACTAAATGACATAAATAAAATAATAACAAGGTTATTAGAGTGTTTAAAATCCCCAAATGCTATGCTGATGACTCCATATGTATCTATAGGTGGTATCTGGAGTACATATAAGACTTGTAAAATATTGTACTGGCTCTTGTGCAGAATATACATTTCACAAATATAAAAAAGTACACAAGAAAGCGCAGGATAATACACACACATTTTTTCTGGCTAAGTAACTAAAGATCAAGATGTAATGCATTTGAAAGAGTACTTCAGAAACCATAGTGGGTAAAAGTCCTACTAAACAAGCATCCACTCAGCATGGAAATAGTTTCTGAATTACATGTTTTTGTAAAATTAGTTTAAAAAATCAAACAACCTCTGCACGTGAGAAAGTAAATACATTGAAAAAAACACCATAATATTTGGATACAAGTGGGAGCTCATTTCAAAGTATTGAACTTTAGTTAAAGCCAATTCATCTGTATTTCAAAATGTAACACTGAATTCAAATTTACTTTAAAACCTATTATTTCAGTTAAAGATGGGCTTCAAGTTTATAGCATCAGATATCCATGTAACTTACAAAGACAATTTACCCACAAAGTAATCTGGACCAACTCACTTTTTTCCCCCTGGACAGGAAGAACACTTTTTGGACATACAACACTATTTATTTTTGAAATACCTAAGCACCTTTTCTTTCCAATTGAAATGATTTAACCTCTCCATCTCTGATGACCACCAGCATTTAATAGTCATCTAAAGTTCATCACTAAAGTCACAACCATTATGCTTTTAACAAAAAAAATCCATATATTTTAACCTAAGGCATCACTTTCAATAGCACCTACAACATCAAGTACTATAGACTTTTAAAACCCATCCTCCTGAAAATAAACAAATAAAATAATTGTGGAGCGTCAGTAACCAGAGAGTATTCTTAAATTTCAGTGATCTAGTCAATGGAGCCTTCCTCCATGTACTGTGCTGTTTCATGCAGTACATGGCTTTAGCTGGCCAAATTTTTTTCCCACTGAATCAGTAGAACAGTGAAGATCTTACTTTTTTCTTTTTTATTTTTCTTTTTTTTTCTTTTTTTTTTTTAAGCAGTGGCATATCAATGAGGCACAGATGTGTATTCCAACTCTGCATGGATGAGCACACTGTTCAATAGTGCTGGCTCACACGGTATCAGGGCAAGTTATCACTTCCCATGAAGGCACTCTTATCACCAGGGCCCAGAGAGGTGGCTGCAAATCGCAGCCTTTTTATTTTCAAGGCAGTTTTGCTGAACATTCAGGCTTCAAAGATTCACACTTCCAAAACTCTATAAGAGTTTGTGAACGCTCAATTTGCCAAAACTGTTTACAGTGTAATTGGGCACCGTACCTGTGTCCATGAGATAGCGAAGGCGCTTCTCCACCAGCGCGGCACGGGTGTCAATTTGCTTTTGCTCATTCTCTAGTGCTGCCAATTCTCCTACAACATACTGACTGGTGTCTTTGAACCCTTTCTGTTAAAGAGAACAAACAAGAAGAAAAAACATCACTTGTAAGTTGCATTTTTCCTTTCCACAAACACTTAGTAGGGCACTTACCTAAACAACCAAATATCATGCTCACTACCAAAAAGCTAACACATTTCATAAACTCTACAATTTTGCCAAATGTCCTTATTTGTTTATTAAAATACCCTGTTTTTTTCTTTAGGGAATATTTGATTTTGCAGTTTTTTACTAGCTGGCAGTTATATTGAAATTCCCATAATTTATTTCTAAGTGCATAAAAGCTGCTGTAACAAAGTGACATGAAAAGAAAGGTAATACAAATAAAGCACTATTTAATGTGCCATTTCTACTCCATTCAGGTCTGATTTGGTTTTATAATGTTAACTTTTGAGACTAGAAAAAGTAGCACAAGAGTGTCTAATGACAATCAAAAAGTGGGCTTTAAAGATTAAAACCAAACCCCAATCAAGACTCCTGGCTTGTTTAGCTCCTCTGAGCCAACTGTAGCAACTGAGGGCCCCCAGCCTGGGCCATCCTGCCCCTCTGGGTTTCTCTGACTGAAGGAACTGGCCTGCCTACAGGGTGATCTGTAAAAACACCACTAATTAACTGCAACTCTTATCCTGGAAAGTGATGACAAGGCCCTGGGCAGGCACTCAGGTGCACAGGGACTAACCTGAGCTATTCTGCCTCTGCACCAATCACACCTGGCCAGGAGGCAGCCCAGGGATGCCACATTGATACATCCTACTGAACCTTACCAAGAAAGCTGTGGGAACACTCTAACAAGCCCAGACTGCCTCTTGTACCCTCTAACTCCTCAGCACTGCCCTGCATATGACCACACAGATCTCCAAGCGTTTCCAAAGCCATTTGGCTCTCGTAGGAGCCCAAGCAAAGGCATTCAGTACCTCCAAGTTATACTCACGTGGCTCAACAGCTTTCACACAGTGTAGTGGCTGTACACAATGCTGAAATGTCATTCCTGAAGCATGTTTTTGCCTAAGTTAGGAAAAACATAATACTCCTCCCATGTAACCTTCCATGCACTTTTTTCCTCCTATGCCTGACCCAGAGCCTGGGTGAATGTTTTAAATAGGTTAAAAAAAAAACCCTGACAAAATTATTTCTTGTTTCATCTACACTCTGTAAAGGATGAAACAAAAATCACTGTCCTTTGTGAACAGAAAAATACACAGGCTTTTTTTGAGACTTATTTCCCTACTAGAGACTAACTTGTTGCTGCATAAGGGTCTCAGATACTTTCACTGAACGTTTTCAGCTGTTTTTCTGTAAATGTGTCTAAAAAAATCAATTGAGCTTCATATTCAGGCAGGAGGCACAACAAACACATCAGCATATTATTTCAAATAAAGACATGTTCAAAGTGAAAGTTAACAGCATGGCTGAGCTCCCAAGACCAGTAACAAGTATAGAACTTTGAAATTTGGGGTATACAAATTTAAGGACATTAATGTGGTCCCTTTCTTCCTACACAATAGCCAACAGTAGCATCTGTAATGGAAAACCCTTTTCTACCTGTTGTATAGCTAGAAAAACAGTAACAAAACCAAAACTCCCTGAGAGCAGACTCTGAAGAAAGAAAAAAATCAGTCTGGGGAGTTGAAGTGATGTGCAATATATTGCCTTTCATCAACTATAATTAATTGAAAATAGTATGAAAACTTCCCTAATGTCAGCATGTATAATTGTTAACAATTGCTCTTAGAAGATGAAAAGAAATGCTGTGTCAGGCTGTAATATCCCAAGAGTTCATGTGTATCATCTGCATATATAATGTGAACTCACTGTGCCAGACCTTTTCAGCTCTGCAAAAGTACAACTGGGCTAAAAATAACTCTGGCTCGTAAAAGTTCGATGTTTTGGTGTAGATATGACAGTGGTATAAAATTGCTACTCAGCTCCAGATTGCCTCAGCAAAAATGACAAATGTGTTCAGATAAACTGTAGAGAGCAACAAACAATCACCCTCAAAGGCTGTGTTGTGCTTTCAGACAAAAAAATTTCAGGTTAAAACTTGGTTCTTCCTGCTTCTGTCCCGCAGCTGTCCATCAAAACCAGCTTTCTCCCTGCGGTCTATCAAATATTTCCCTCACAAATCAATTTTACACATGATCAGCCCATACCCCTACTGAGCTGAACCTCCCCGTTAATTAAGTGAAGAAATTACCATATATATTATATTAATGCAAACATCATTCAGCTAGTAATTCACGGCTGATCTGGATAATGGAAAGGTTGAACACCCATTAACCCAAGCCAACAAAATGGGTTGGCTGAGAAATTCTAGCAGGTCTCATGTGACTCTTCCCTCTAACTGCAGCTCTGCGGTATCTGCTATTGTAATAATTAAAATCCTCCCGGTAGATCAATACTGGAATCTCTTTATGGGAAGTGCCCTGATGGAAATGTCTCAAGGAAGCTGGGGCTGTGGAACTCTGAAAAATTCATTTTTTTTATCTGACAATTATCACCACACTGCAGACTAATTCAACAGTGCACCCCTCTCACTCTGCTTTGAATGCACTGGAGATTGACATCTAAAAAACCCTAACATCTCATTTTAACAAATAAAGGCACTATTTCCACATACAGTTTGGAATTATCAGCAATCATGAAACCAGACAAAAAATTAATATACATTAAGCACTTCATCTTCTGATGGCTTCCTCTGAGTCTCAGCTATCGCAGCCTTCTCCTCATTTCCTCTCTTTGTATCTTCCTGTATTGATCTCTGCCTTTTCATCTCTTGAAAAAAGGGAAAAGACATGTAAAATTATTATAAAGCTTGATATTTATGTATTGAAATGTGGACTTACATTATCGGGTTTTCATATATTTATTGTTAAATATTATTAAATCATAAGATGGGAAAACAGGTTTTATATTTTCTCCTACCTGGTCTGCTCTCCACGTATTGACTGAAAGACTGGAGCTGAGTTTTCCTGACAGTTGAGTCCTTGCTGAACACAACGGGATTTCTAAACCGTTCTGCTGCTTTTTGTGATCGCTCAGCATGATGTTCCTCTGTTCCATTCTGCTGGGAATAAAACAGACACACAACAGTTTCTTTTGTTTACAAGCGGGAAGACATTAATTTGAAAGGTACGTTTTTGGTGGGGGGACAGGACACAGCTTTTACGAAGTGGATTTCACAACTCGGTCAGGCCGTGGTTTATTCTGGATGGAAGTATCAGCTGCGGGGGAAAAAGCAGAAGAGCAATTAACTTTTCCTTTTTTTTTTTTAATATGTGGTGGCAACGACTGACTTTTTGCTCTGTGGGCACCCTCCTGCAGAACTCTCTACTTCTTTACCACGCAGACCTCCTCATTGTGACTGGCATTTACCAGTGATGCCGATTTTAAACAAAAAATCACTCCTTTGCACCTTTGCTGTGCCAAGCCCCGCATGTGCTGCTGCCAAGTCCCGGCATCTCTGCCCCTGAACACGATCTGTATCATTTTAAAGAGTGTTGCCTTTAGCCTCTCTCCTTGCCCAGTACAGAAATCTGTCATTTTCTGTAGTCCCATAGACTTGTATGACAAGAAGAACTAGTTTCTAATTTTATGCCCATTGAGATAAACCACTAATGCTGGATGAAGTCTAAAAGGTAGGATTATAATGCTACCCCACTGAACTGCATTTCATCAGCTATAACTTTCCAAAGCCAGATTTGTAAGTAAGCCCTTTACAGCTAAGGAAACTACAATTATCTTTTCCAGGGCTTCCTATGTTAATACTGGTAACAAATTCAAATGATTCTATCAACACGAAATATCCCAGAAGACTGAACCACTGTGGTGTGTGGAAGCTGCAGATACCGAGGTGCTGTGTACCAAACAAATATTTCATTTTATACCTAATCTTTTATTATTTTTATTAAGTGTTTTGAAAGTAAATAGGGAAAGGCTAAGATGCATGACTAATAGCTAAGCCTGCTGAATGCTGAAACTGGTTATCAAAAGCTACCAAGACTTTGCCCTTCCTCTGCATTGAGACAATTGGTAATGAGGGAGTTCTCCAACGGCCTATTCTCTCGCCTCAAGGAGGCCGGGGATACACAATCCCCAAGGGAAGGTAACAGTTTTATCCTTTTCCACAAACACAGAATGCCTCATTTAGAAACCTGTAAACTGCATTTTATTAAAAAACAAATCCACCTCAATGCCAAGAGCTCCATGAGAACAGATGGACACCATATATTCCTTATAATGCCGCCTTTCAACTCTTTCTTAGAAAAGACGCATGCAGAGATAAACTGTTAAGTTGCACCTTTTTTTGGAGTACCTTAAAAAGAATCAACTCCTTCACAAATGCTTTTCATAAAGAGAAATACCATTTTTGTCAGGTTAGGTGATACCAAATTACCCTAAAAGACAGCCTGTGTGTTATTTCACAGAATTAAGGCTTAAACAAGAATTGCTTATACCTCTGGATGACTTTTTAGCTGCACTAATCAGGTGGCTATGAGATCTTGGTTAAATAAAAGGTGGTTTCTTGTTATTAGTATAATAACCATCTGACAGCTTAAACCAGAGTCTTTACCAAAATAAACAAACATGGCTAATTTTTTAGGCCTGGCAACATGCTAAAATATCAGTGTGATTAGCTAGTAAATCCCATTTTAAGAAACCTTTTTATGACTGGGGACTTCTGCCACTTTACAAATGTATTCCTCTAAGCCCACTAATTCAGTTAGCCTTTTCAATCCATTGTATTATCCTTGGGCCAGCTTCATTTTGCATTAAATCCACTGCAGAAAGCTAAATTGAACACAAAATTCAGACTTGATCCAGGCTTCCTTTTGTTCAAAGATAGAGACCGAAAGTCCTCTGCTGCTGCCACACACTTTCATCACCAATTTATAGGAACCGACAGTGTAAGGGAAAAGCAATGAAAGTCATTGTTTTGAGACTTCAAAGCATCTCTGTATCTGGGGAAGGAAATCCTTTCAGTCAGCAGTGTTCTCCCCACAGACTGCAGGTGGGTGAAAAGTTATACCCAACTGGAAGTGCCCCAGAGCCATAGGGATATTAATGACATACAGGGACTAATTTTTAAAAATAGAATAGGGAGAACACAAGGGTTCTAATTAAGAAAATAAAATGGAAAATTGATTGGTAGGCACTTTATGCTGAAGTGGCGAACATTAAGAATAGGCAAAGTGCCCATATATACCACATACTCGTGTCTGTTTTTCTCAGAAGCACTCACTGAGCACCTAAAGTATGTAAGCCTTTAAAGCATACCATAGCATAATTTTAATGTAGGAAAAACAGAGGACCAGGACTGGGAAGGAAGGAAATCTCTGAGAGTCGAACCCCACTCCCATTCAGGTCAGGTACTCTGGCCACTAATTGCACCAGCACAGGATGGAGCCCATGCTGCATTTCTGATAGCAGTAACAACAACAACATTCTGAGAAAGCAGAATTGAGAGAGCTTCTTATATCTGATAGTGTTCTGCCAATGACAAGTATGAAGATTGAAAACAAAAAAAAAGGAAAATGTATTGATCAATCTACAGGAAAAAAACCCAGTGCATTGCAACCCATATAATTGCACTGCCACAAAGATTTTCTGTGTTTCTGACTCTGAAAGATTTGGTAAGAAAATATTTTTCTCCTCATAAAACACAAACCCTCGATCATAACATACAAATACCAAAACAAAAGCATTAAGCAAAACTTACCTTAATGTCTTGCTCTGAGCTATCTGTTACAGTTTTCTGAGCCGCACTGGAGAGTGAATTTGCCACCTGTGGCTCAGCTTCTAGGAGCTTCTTCAGCTTTGAATCCACCAACTTACTGTTTTGTTCTGCTAAATATGCAAATATCACATACAACAGAATGAGATGCATTTCAATGCAGACTCGCTACAACAATGTAGTAATTGAAAAGGTAGATTTAATTCACTTTGCTATAATTTTGAATTTAAAAAAAAATAGAAGGAATTATTTTTCTGATTGTGGTTGGTGCAGGCTTGTGTAACATATATAAATTTTTTCTTGGAAAACATACATGAAACTCAGCTGAACAAATAAACATGCTTGCAGACAGCAGATGAAAATCACAGAAAGTAGATAATGTTTAAAGTTACTATCAGTGGGTTCATACCTATACTCTGGTATAAAAACACACTTAAAAAGTCACTTATTTAAAGATCATGATTTGTCATATAATTTACATACTGATAACCTCTCAAGTTTATAAACTATTAATTCATCCTAAGGCACAGCTTCTCATAAATTTTCAGTATAAAAAAAGACTGCTTTCTAGAAATAATTTACTATGATTCACGGGAGTCATGAAATGCTTCAGAACTGCATCAAAGGGATAGACTCGAAGTCTGATGAAGCCCCCAAATTTTTAAATCGATTTTAGCAACTTCAATCAGAGCCCAAATAAATAGCAGTTGAGAATTTTACCTCCCACTAATGCTCATTCTGTATGTGAACGCTGACTGTATGAATTTGTAACACACCTACACACGGAGTTACCTACACACACATGTGCACATGTAAGGAGGAGGAAGGTGTTAATAACAAGTTGTAGCACAGGACTGTGGAGCTGTCCCTGGGCAGGGAAGCAGAGAACACTAGCACAGAAGCCCCCAGACACACACGTGCAGCCCCATGTGAAGAATCACCCCTGCACTGGAGCCAGGGGAGCATCACCTGCACATGGGATGCACTTACACCTGGGCCTTGGGTCACAGGCAGAGGAAAGAGCAGTTCCTGTGTTTTCCCACGTGCACAACTTGAGTTTTTCACTGCAGGGCTGGTGACTTCTAGCTGGTGTGGAAAATGAAGTCATGACTGTTTAGCCACACAGCTCCTTCCAAGGTTTGGAGCACTCCAATGCACATTAGCCAAAACATTTTTGGCGTGTGGGCAGTCAAATGTTGCCTGTCTCCAGCAGCAGTGGGCTGGGCTGGATTATGAAGAAGGATAGTTTCCCTTTCCTCTGGCACACCCAGTTAGGGTGTCCTTAATCGAGGCTCACATGTAAGTACATGTACGTTCTCGTGGATTTATACATAAACACCATGTAATAACTATGATATGAGAGGTTCACAACATGTAGAAGTACTGACAAATACAGAGGGAAGCAATACTTACAACCAAGAAAGAGTAAAGATAAAGTTTTCTGTTCTTGAGAGAGATGGGAGAGGCTAAGATTCAGAAGGGGACTAATTAAGATGGTCCATAATGATCCCAAATGTGAAATGTTCCTTAATAGTTGTACTAACAGGTGCTCCCAGGAGATTCAGCCTTTATTAGAACTTGGTACGATTGGCAGATTTAAACCAAAATCCATGTAGTCTGATTTCTACCACAGCACTAGACTGCTTCCTGTATTACTGCCCATCTCCTTTTTTACTTGTCTGTACCTCTGGCTACTATGCAGACTGAACTGCAAAATTATGTCCCAGGTTTCTTTCAGAATGTCTCCCCATGGTGGACATGGAACATTGAGCAGTGGGTGTGTATCCCCCAAAAGGTATCTCTCAGGAAAAAAAGCCCACAGAAATAAATGTTGGTAAGTCACTGTGGCAATGGGACAGAAATACTCATTCTTTCAGTTTCTATTCCTCCTAAAATAAACCAGATTTTGTTGGAAAATTATTTGACAGGATTCTGATTTAAGTAGGCTAAATTCAAGTGATGGAAACACTAAATATATTTTCTAATAATGTCTGGAAATCCTCAAATAGAAAAAATAAAGGACATGACTCAAATCTTTTGCATGCAAGCAAGACTAGAAAGTGCTATATACACACCACTGCTGGTTTAATTTACAAGATAAAAAACACTAAATAAGATTCTGATTTAATATATTATGGACTACATATTTAAGTCTAGCTGGCATGGGCAGAATCAAGCCAGAGGATGCTGAAGATACTCTCTCTTGTACTGCCTGTTTCAAGACACAGTCCTGTGCTGGCCAAGTTACTCCAGTTCGCCTGAGTGAACTGTAAGATTCCAACATATTCAGCACCATATTTATCACCTAAACTCCAGCTAGGCTTGAAGATTTTTGAAGACGAGAAATAACACTCCCATGACTTCATGTGTTTATAAAAGTCCTCTTATTTGAACACTGTTAAGTAAATAGGACTGCCTCTGCTTGTATTTATACCTCCATGCCCCCACTGGAGCAACAAGGTGTAAAAGCAAGAACTAGTCCTTGGGAAGGAACCAGAGAGACACCAAGTCTACATTAACACATTTGCTTCTCTTCCTTGAGCAGATGGGCCAGGGTGGCAGTGCAGAGTGGCAGCTGTAGTCACCCATACCATACCATTGCTCATCCCTCTGCCTGCCTGGCAAACCCAGGTTTCAGTGGCTCTGCTTTACCAATGTGACCTAGGGTCCCCTTCCCCATCAAAAGAGCAAGAGACATTTAAACCTGACATTGTTGGAAATAATGATTTTGTTGATTTTAAATTTCAACTAAACATGAATGCAAGGATATTAAATATTAATGTTTAAGAGATCGGAAAAGGCACACAGGAATAAAGCTGACAGAAAGACAAGCAGCACATCAGTATTTACATGATGATGGAGTGTTAGTCATGCAAAATACACAAAATAGCCATTACTTAAATTACCCGTTGAATCAAGGTCATTTTCTAGGTTAGTAAGTTCATCTCCACCTCCAGTAACAGAGCATTCAGGAGCCTCCTCATTAGTATCTATCTCAATATTATCATCATCCTCATCCTCATCTGTAGGAACACACAGCATTAAGGTTAGTATTTTCATATGTACATGCAATACATCACTCAAAAAAAGTGAATGCTTTAGAGAACAAGCTGAGTTATTATAAAAATGCAAAAAATTAAATAAGTGTAGAAGGAGACTCCAGTCTGTCCACTTCTGGATTTATCTTTAAACTGGGGCAATTCATTAAACATATGGGGATCTCTGCTGGAAACTCCTGCTCCAATAAAGGTAAAGTCTGGCCTCAGCAGTGGCTATTCTCTGTGCTGAGTCTCTGGGTAACTCGAGTCATAATGGTTTCCCCCAGGCTCCCAGTTCTCCATATTGCAGAACGGGTGCCAAAGCTGTGGCAGGTTCAGATGGGTCTGGGCAGCAGAAGGACCTTGAGCTCCTGTCTCTTGAGAAAGGCTCCAGGAGTTCCCAGCTTGGTGAGACTTGCTACTCCTTACCTTTTACAGTACATCTCAGAGCAGTGATCACTGTACCTTGCCTAGGTTTTAAAGTCTCCTTCTGGTACAAGGAGGAACACAACCGCCTGGAACATCATGCTCAGTAAGCAGCTATGTCAGGTGCAGTGAGAGCACACTCATGAATTTCTGCTTTCCCAAAACCAGAGGATGTGTCAGGCTGGAAGAGACCACCATGGGTCATCTGGTCTAACCTCCCTGCTCAAGAAGGGTCATTGCACAGCACATGGCACAGGATGGTGTCCAGATGGTTCTTGAATGTCCCCAGCGAGGGACACTCTCCAGCTTCTCTGGGCAATCTGTCCCAGTGATCAGGCACTGCACAGGGAAGAAGTTCTTCCTCATGTTTAGGTGGAACTTCCTGAGCCTCAGTTCCTGCCCGTGTCCTCTTGTGCCATTGCCCAGCACTGCTGAGCAGAGCCTGGTCCATGCTCTGACCCCTCTCTGCAGTCACTGACAGACATTGATGAGGTTCCCTCTCAGTGTCTCTTCTCCAGGATGAACAGCCTCAGCTCCCTCAACCTTTCCTCAGAACTGAGGTGCTCCAGTGCCTTCATCAGCTTTGTCACCCTCTGCTGGACCCCCTCCAGGAGCTCCTTGTCTCTCTTGTCCTGAGGATCCCAGAACTGGACACAGCACTCCAGACTGGCCTCACCAGGGCTGAGCAGAGGGGCAGGATTATGTCCCTGACCTGCTGGCAAAGCAGTTCCTAATGCATCCCAGGATGCCACAGTTGTCCCCCAGGGCACTGCTGGCCCATGGGCAGCTTGTTGTCCACCAGCACCCCCAGGTGTTCTCTGCAGAGCTGCTGCCCAGCAGGTCACCCCCAGCCTGTGCTGGTGCCTGGGGCTGTTCCTCCCCAGGTGCAGGACCCTGCATTTGCCCATGTTGAATTCCAGGAGGTTCTTCCCTGTCCATCTCTCAGCCTGTCAAGGTCCCTCAGAAGGGCTCACAGCACTCTGGGGTATCAGCCACTGCTCCCAGCTTTGTGTCACCAGTGAACTTGCTGAGCAGGCATCTGCCCCTTCATCCAAATCACTGATGAATAAGTTAAGTGCTTTGCTGCACTACTTTTCATCAGCACTGTTTGTAAGCTGCACAAACTTTAAATAAAATAATAATTGTAATTATATTTTTATGGGATCTTTCTACCAAGTTTCTCAGAGCAGCTTATGAATATCACTCATAAATGAGCCCCATAATGTTTTATGAAGTAGGCAATTATTATAATTACAATTATGATGATGATGTAGGTAAATTATGGCACAGAAAGAGTAAGTAACCTGAAGAAGATCAAATAGCAAGTTCTGAATTGTGAAGCAGATCCCAGAAAAAATCCTGACTCACATTTTCAATACAAATATATAATGAAATCCAACTCCATAAAAGCTAGATTAGTACTTTCAAAGTAAGTAGATGTTTTGTATTTACTCACTTTCAAATCTCCTATCAAATGCTATCTACACTTGTTCAGACTTACACTAACATTCTTTTCCTATGTACTCATGCATGTATGTAAAAATAATAAAAAGGAGTAGGCTAAAGTGTGTCTGAAGAAACAAGACAGAGTAACTAAAGGAACTTTAAAATATCTAAGACATGAAAAAAAATGCAAATTATAAATACAAGACATGGGTATATTCAAACTTCATATAAACAAAAAAGATTCTAAATATAGTACCATGATGCCATAATTCTGAATCCCAGAAATTTGGACCAGGATTGGTGCTGATCACTCATGTTTCAGGAAACACACTCAGTCTCATTCCCAGCCCTGAAGCTTGCACTTTAGGCCCACACTGCTGTCATGAAGGTCATACATTTGTATCTTTATTCCTTTATCTCCACATCACCTCCCATAATTCCCATTTTAGGAGCCTGTTAACTTTTTTATGTCTACTACTTTTTTCTAACCAGCTGCTCCCTCAATTCCCCTGTACTAACCAACATCTTCCACAGACTTCTGCTGATATAGGGTAAGGCTCCTGCTGCAACAGACAGCAGCAAAGAAGTTCCCACTTCAGTGTCTTATCCAATCGGTTGTGTATGTGATGGAGCAGCAGCCTGTGAAACAGGACCCCTGTGCTTCAGCTGAGCACTATGACTTCCCTGGGCTCCCCTCCATGTGTTCTCCCTGATCTCTAAAGTACTCAGCCTTCTTCCAAGCTGCCCCAGATGGAGCCAGAGTGATGGAGAAGAACATCTCTTTGCAGCCAATCCAAGATCTGCTACCAGACCTGGGACCTGACAGATTGTACTTCAGGTGTGGAAGTGGGTGAGCAGAAACTATCCCAGCTTTCTGAGACACCCCTTCTGTTTCCACTAAAACTCACACAGGTGATCTTGAGATCTGGACTCCTGTTGTTTCAGGAAGTGCAGAGGTAAGTGAACAAAGTAGAACAGCACAGCATGATCTTCATGAAATGGAAAAAAGGACAAAAAGCAAAGGAATAAAAAGCACACTGAGAGAAAAGAGAGAATGGTAAAGTAACAACAGCAGCAATTCTGAGGGTTTTAAATTTCCTTCCTCTACTGTTTCTGATGAGGAGCTGGACTTTGCTTACCATTATAAATCCTTCATGATGGCGTTAGAAAAATTCAGTGGCACTTAGGCCCCAGCACTCTCAAATACATCCTGGAATTCACAGGGGCATGCTGTGAATGGGCTACTGAGGACATTTGGAAGAGGTTGAAGGGAAGAAAGAGAGACTTATGGCAGAGGGGAAACCAAATCCACCTGGAGCCTAGAAACAGGCAATGACTTTTGGAATGACCCAAAGGAATCAGTTCACAAGGTCAGCTCACAGCTACTAGGCATCCCACCGCATGCTAGATGTGTCAAAACAATCTAAACAAGATGATAGGGTTTAAGACTCCTGCATACTATGGGACTGCTTAGATCAGATTATTTGATCTTCTTTAATTTAATATAGCAAGATGAGATCAGAGACACTCCCTTTGACACCACCATTTTAGGAAACAAAAGAGATGACAATGTGGAAGACACCAGTTTCTAGTATCAGATAATGACCTGACCTAGTATTTAATTTAAAGTTAGCAGACTTTGACTAAATATGACTATCAGGACATTATCCCTTTATTTTTAAAAAATCAATTAAAAGCAGTAATTTGAAGTAATTTCAGAGTTTTTCTAGTATCTTTAAAATCTAGATTCCTTGATTTAAATTACTCTAGGGGTTTTTTCCAGTTCAATGTTCTTCCAGTGTATTAAAAGGGAAACGTGTTTAGGGAGCATGTTACAACAAGATTTTGCAATTATAAATTATAAAAGGAACAACATGACGAAGAGATAACAGATATCTTTTATGAAAAGAACAAATTGTTAGTGTGAAAAGCTTAAAGCACTTGGTCGAGAACCAGGGCAGACATTTTGAAAATGACTGAAGGACTGAAGAACTGCTTCCTTGAAAAGTACGTACATTTGAATCCTAGAAAGACAGTAAAACTTTACTATGTCATGAAGGAATGAACAGAATAAAAGATAAAGGACTGAGTCAACAACATAACAGCACTAACCATCTTCTGCACAGCATGGATTGCAGTCTGGACTAGAGAGAGAGAAATAAGTATCTTTTGGAACCACATGGAAATGCCAGAATAGTGGTGGAAAGGGACCCAGAGGCATTTCACAGCTCTTACGTCTTACTGCTCAGATTAAGGTCAGACCTAATTTGTGGTTAAACTGATATTCTCTTGACTTGGTTCAAGCTTGTCCAGATGTGAAGGATTTGCAGCTGACTGCATTAATTTCTAGATTAAATGAAAAAGGAGTAATTTTCATAGTGAAGCAAAAGCATTGATGGGGGCTGGATCACGTTACTGGGAGAAGCTGCACAAACAGTACCTGCTCTTTGGGGAAGATATCTCCAGCCTTCAGCATTATCTCTGGGAAGTCCTTCAGGCTTGGATGTTGAGCTATTCAGGTGGATGTTGAGATATTTATCAGAAGCCTGTGCACAGCAATAAAGGCAGCAAAGGTGGGGGGAATGGAAGAAGTGCAGAGTTGAAATACTGGTTCCATGTACAAGAAATCTGATGTCAGGATAAAAAATTACAGCAGTAACTGCCAACAGATAGAAATACTGCCTGCTAAAAATATTAAAGACTTAACACTTGTTCCATGAGTCTAAGCATGATGAGTAAGGCTGTGCCACCACATATATTCCCCGAAGATCATTGCCTCAGAAGTGCAATCTTGAACATACCCTGTCCTCACCACCCCCAGGTCTGAGCCACTTCCTCACACCAGCTCACATAAAGGACGGAGATGTGCCAGAGAGTAAAGAAAACACACCACCCAAATCCCAGAAGAGCAGACAGGTGTTCCACTGCTCAGGGACAATTCCTAGATAATATGTCAATTCCTTTGTCCCACTGCTGCTAGGAAGAAGGGGGATATTTGGATCTCTATCTCGATACTGTCCCTGGATCCATCTCAAGGCATCCGCTTATCTGCCTGAAGCTAGTAGGACATCTAATAAATTTGAAGCTGCCATCCCAAACCTTCTGGCAGTTGGCAGGAAGAAGTATTTTCTGTCTCACATGCCAAATAACCTATGAAAAAGACTGGATTTCATAGCTAGAGATGCTGCTTATGCAGGAAAGTTTCAACTTGCCAGTCATTTGAGTTTCTCAGACCCTGGTTAAATAAAGTCTTTTAACAAAGAATATTGCACCAATGCCAAAGCATGAAATTCTTAATGAGCATATAGAAACAATGAAAGAGATCACACTTTTACCTATAGCTGTAAGGAAGAAGTTAGTCTTTAAAGACTCCAGAATCCCAGAGCTGAAAAGTCACTTTTTTTCTGAAATAATTTAATTGAGAGTAAAACTATTTGGTACATTCCCTTTTTGTAAATCAAAAAGTAATTTCAATCAATGCAGAAGAAGAGATTAATGATGTATAATGGACAAAAGAGCTTGCAAGACACAAGATAATAAGCTTGCCTTGGGTACTGAGTAGGGAATACAGGACTCTACACAATAAAAATGTGAATGCAGTTAGGGGAAACATTCACAGTCCAGTAGTAATAAGGAGACTGTCTATTAAATCCTGATTTTTGATGGAAATTGAAAAACAAAAAAGACTTAACCCAGAAGTAACTCCAATTCATTTGATCTGTAAAGTGTTGGTGATACTTCACAGAATTACTACATTTTAGAAGAATGAACTTCTTTAGGGGAGATTTGGTGTAGCACCTGAATATACCAGTGGTGTAGTAGAATTATGTGGAAGATGTGCCATAAGGAAAGCTTTTTGGGAAGGAGGAAACAGAAGAAAATGCTATAAAATGCACATTGACATGAAAAGAGCAAAGAGGGATAAAACAAGACACAGAATGAGAACTTTAGGTCCAAGAGAAGTTCAAATAGATTGGCCAAAGTACTGTATGAATGAAGAAAAATCAAAATAGGAAAATCAAAATTCAAAAGTAGAAAGTTGGGAGATCGTTGCACTAGATAAAACCCAACAGGTAGAGTGGTGATAACTTTATGAATGAGTTGTCATCAGTTCTGATACTGTCTGCTCTTCTAGTAACACTAAACTCTGTGGGTGCATATGCAATCTCCCTCTACAAATACAGATTTCTTTTAATATATATGCACAGCTACCTCTCAGACTGTTTACAAATTGCATGAAGGGCAGGAAAAGCAATGGTAAAATAGAGAGGAAAATATGAACAGGACAACCACATCCCAGAAAGCAGTACACTGAGATATTTAGCAACTCTACAACTGAGTCACTGCAACAAAGCAGGGTCACTGCCATCCAGCTGAGCACCCGGATAGAACCAGACAAAGACCTTACTTTGAGAGAAGGTATGGCAGGAACAGCTATGTACAGGCATAATGAAACAGTGAGGAGGAAGTAATGAAATAATGTAGGATGCGGAGTCATGAACTGTGAAGAGGGATGAGGAACACCATGGTCTATGTAATATCCAAGTCCTGTGTTGTTTGGCTCAATCTCTCTTACTGTCATCAAGGATATAATTTCTCTATTTGTCACAAAAGAGAGTTATGTTGGCAAGCTTGGTTTACTGGGCAAAGAGAGTAAAACTGAAAACCAGACTCAAAGGGAGATGCACAAGTCACCGCCTTCTCTTTGATGTTAAATGGAACAGAAGTGTAGGGGTTAGGGTGCAGTACGACTGTATTTAAATATTTATGCATACAAAATACATGTAGTAGAGAAGAAATAAGTATTTTTGTTGAATCTACATGTATTGTCAGTATCAAGATGGATTTTCCTTACACTTGGGCTTATGATTACAAATTAGTTTGAGAAACATTATTTCCCTTAGAATATGTAGAAAACATTAGAAGAGCAAGAAGCCTGCACTGAAACATGTGCTCAGCACCCATTTGAGTTTGAGTGACACTACATTACTCCAGCTCATACCACTGGCAGGTATATGAATTTTAATGGTATTTCAAAGTCAGTTTAATAACATTATAGCAATATTAAAACTCAAAATCTGTAAAAGCAAGTGGTCTGTCAAAAGACTGCTGTTTAAAGTCAAAAGGTTGTTGCCCCCACCTCTCACAGGCCACCTTTAAAATTCTCTTATTTTGAATACATTTAATACAAAATAACATTTCTTAAATATTTCAAATGTTGCTTCACCTCAAAATTATGTCCATGATCCTATATAAAAATATATATTGAAGAGAACCAACGACCATGAAATTCTAAAAAATTGTGGGTAACCAGAAATCTGTAAATAATGGACCAACATGAGCTACTCATTCACAGAACATATTTTTCTTTCAGTCACATGTATGCTTTTCTTTTAACTATTGGAAATTAAGTGACACAACGCAGATTTAGGAAACACATCTATGGGCAGGTCTTTTGATATGTTCACCTAATGAACAACAACATTTTGAAGTGTGAATAAAAGCGATACCCAGAAAGGTCTCTGTTTTCTAGGTTGCCACAGGAATAAGATACAAGGTTCCTCAGCTCACCTCCAGATGCCTTTGACCTTTCTTTCAACTTTTCTGCAGCCATTTCAGTGTAGCTGGGAAGTTCTGACATCTTCACTCCAGATCGAGCTTCTGCTATTAGCTGACGAGCTCTCTCTCTCAGCTGCCGACGCCGCTCTTCATCTTGCTGCTAAGATATATTGAACAGTTGCCAACTCAGTAATTGACAGAAATGCAATTTCATTCTCAATCTGATCATCATGATAGGAACTGGTTTACAGCATGGTGCTTGGCCCACATTATAAATAGGACGCTCGATATCAGTTGGGTGTCACACCACAATTTTTAAAGACATCCATGCGTCAGATTATTTTTTTAAGCATTCCCCAAATTATTACTGCATTAGAAACCTGATGATTTGCAATGTAAAGCTTTTATAAATTATGTTCTGTAAAAACACCTTGATAAAATTTGCAGACACTTTAGTCTCAAAGTAATCACACCCAATAAGTGATTTGAGTGAAATTTTACCATGGCTATAAAATGGTTTTACTAAATTGAATTACTCATTTGATTAGTATTCTTTCACAGAACTGAACTGAGAAGGCAGATATTGCTCTTGGTTACTCCAAGCACCAAGCTGACTTCAAAGTATAAAGTGGCATAAAATCTGAGGCATGTTCTTTGACTTCAATGGATATTTTTCTTTAAAAAAACCCAAAAACTAATGAAAATTACTGAAAGAACAATAGATGCTCTCACAGCAGAAAAGACTTTGTATCTCTTTAAAACATCCTACTAATGGGGCTTCGGTCAATAATTAAAGGTATCATACTGGAATCATGCCAGATAGTGCTGTCCCACTAAAGCTCATAACCTAGAAGCATGATAATATTTCAGTTACCTAAATAAACAAAGTTCTGCAGCATGAAATTTTGTAAAAGACTAGGCCACCATGATAAAAAAACCTTCATAAAAAGATGTGTTTAAATATATCTATGTACAGTCTCCATAAGGGAAACCATTTCCGTTTTCACCTTAACCATGGGATTTTTGCTAAGTTAGGACCTGTTTATCTCCTCCCCTCAATATCGGAAATGCTATAAAGTGCAACAAACTCAGAGTGCTTGGCTTAAATCTAACCTGCCAATAAGTTTATGTATTATTGACATAATGACCTGGATAAATCCCAGGTACAGGCTGTTGACCTGAACTAAGTGGAATATAACAAACTGCCTAATTTTGGAGAGCCATTCTGGCAGCCTTCCCACCAACCCAGAAACTTGAGCATCCCACACCTGCAGAGGCTGGTGAGAGCTGTTGCTAAGTACTATTTAGTTTAAGCAATCATTAATAAAACAAGCGCAAAATACTAATTAGGTACATTTTATCCATTTCCATGTAAATTGTTTGTTTGTAGCTATTTACTCAGCATTGTTCTCGGCACAATAGGAAAAATGCAAATGACTGAATCAGAATGCAGCCCTAATGGGACTTTCTGTTTATAACCATTAGCCCAGAGGTGTGCTGTAATTCAATCCTCAAGCAGAAAGATTTAGCCTCATTAACAGCTTGCATGGGCAGGTTACAACTCATAAAACCCTACAGTAAACAAAGTATATGGACACAGCACAATATCTCGCCTCTGAATGACAGAGTTCCGATTCCCTATCAGATTGCCTTGATTTACTTTTCTCCTAATGTCCTCCCCTGGAAAGACAATTCTGCCTGGGCCCTGCGAGGCAGCGGAATGGCACATGGGCTTTGTTTGCTTTCTCACCCCTTAACTTCCCAGAAGGCACAGAGCAACGGTTCTATCAAAAATTTATTTGGTAAAGTACACATCAGAAAGACAACTGTAAAGCTTCCCTCCCCCTTCCCCCCTCCTATGCACTATAATAGATCCATTTAATTTAATTTCTAGCCAGCCAACTGACACAGCAAACAGTTTTATTTTGACCCACAGTATTTGGTAACATTAATTACATTGAATTTTACTTGGAATAAAACTGCTCAAATCTCTAATATTCCTAATTCCTTTGATATAGGAACCTCTGGGCTTAACTTATATGACTTCTAAGAACAAATGTACAAAATTAAGATTCCCACATGGTTTAATGTCAAACAATTTAATCTACTTCAGCACGGGTAATTTAAAATAGGGCCAGTTATGTGTTAGTGACAAAAATGCCCTAAACTGAGCTGGTTGATTTCTCTCATCTCCTTTCCTCCCCTCCTCCTGAAAGAGAACTTGTATCCTGAATTATTAGCATAGTCATTAACATCCCGGGGATCTCCAAGCAAACACAGATTATGGTGGCTTGTGTTTGTGCTGATTAAGCCAATCATCACCAGCGGATAAGGGAAAAACCAGCCTAGTTCTTGCTTAAATTCAATTCAGGTATTTGAACCCTTGGTTACTGAGCTTGGCAGAAGAAACACTAGTAAGAAGGAGCAATGAAACCGAGAGCAGAAAAAGTAGATCGACTAAGTTTTGAGGTACAGAAAAATAGTTAAACAGCATATCAAGCTAGAATTTGGAAAGGAAAGTACTTGAGAGAGGTACAGAGGCATGAACAAAAATATAAAAAAAACCACAAACAACCCAGGATATATGAAAAGAAGCACTGCACCACGAAAGGACCAAGCAAACACACATACAGTGACTTATTTTTCCCTGTACAGCTGAAAAGAAAACTCAGTAAAATCTTCCACCCTCTGACACGAATCTGACACGCCAAAGAGACATTACAGTTTTCTTTGTTATTTCCTCCCAACTATTTTGTAATGGTTTAAAGATCTGCCATGCAGATGCAGTGAGGAAAACTTCACTATTTAAGGACAAACTCTTCAAGAATAAGTAATGTTATTCCTTGTTTCCCTCCTATAAAAATGTATTGGTATGCAATTTTTATATTTCACAGTTCACTGACATCTCGGCAAGCTTTCTTCCACTGCTTCAATGGTGCTACTTTTAATTTTATCCTCCTTAGTCCTAGTAATTAAAGTGATCAGCAGTGGCATCCCAACGGCTTTGACACAGCTACAACCCCCTAGCTGACTCCGGCTTTTAAGGGAAGGGGAAGAAAAAAAGGACGGGAGTTTCATTTCACTGGAACAAGAAAATCAAGCTTCTCCAATCCTCAACTTTATCCAATTGTTCTTTCAGCAGCCTTTGGATCTTAAGAAACAAATAAAAATGGCTGCCATTAGGGGGTCCTGTTTGTACTCGCCGCAGACGGCAATGACTGACGTTACTTTGGCCAAAAATTATGCCGTGGATTTGGGAAGGTGAATTCGAATGTGAAACACTGGCAGGGCAGTTTCCGAGATCATTACCCAGCCAGCTGAGAGCTGCCCAACTCAGGAAAATATTGAGAGTAGTGGAGTCTTTCAGGGCAAAAAAACCCCAAATAGCCCTTAAAAACTATCTCCTTAAATGACTAAAATTTTTGCAATCTTCTCACATTAAAAAGAAAAAGAAAATAAACCACAAAACCTTTGCCAGGGATTTTCAGTCCCCCTTTGGTAGAATTTTGGGAGGATCCGAACTGACTTTACACCAGCATTTGATAATGTATCGTCCTCTCACTATTAAAAAAAATATAATCTGGTGAACTGCATTTATTTGACGTGTAAAAAGTAAATTCTTTACTGTGTCCATAGACTGGGAGAAAAAAGTAAAATTTAAAAAATGTGGTAAATTACTTATAATCCACAGCAACAAAATTAAACCAGAATTGTATGAGAGCAAGCGATTCCTGAAACTGTAGGTTTCAAAATGGTTCGTGGTCAGCCGTGAGTGCACAGTACATCTAAGAGAAAGAACTTGACTGCCACCTCTTTCATCATTAGACAGGAAAAACGGCTCTGTTATTAGCCATTCAGAAAGAAAAAGACTTCTGTGCTTGTCCAGAGGCAAAGATTACCAAAATGTACCTATTCAGGATTACCAAAACGTACCTATTCAGTTATAAGAAAAGGCAGAATAAAAAATAAATTAAAAAAATAAGTAAAATTTCACGAGTTTTAAAGGTTTGAGCAAGCTGGGTTGTACTGTGACCTTGATCGGCTCTTGTTTGAGTAAATAGGATTTGGGATGAAACATTAAAACTGTTAAGCAGATCTTTTCAAACCATTTCAAACTTTTCTTATGTTGGTTTATAATATAACCAGACATGCTTGTAAATGGCCACACCTGCTCATTCCTCTGGGGATGGCCTGATCTCTGCCTTTGCTAACAAAGAAAGGACGGGAGGAAAAAAAATCAGCCTTTCTTGTTGCAAAACAGAGTGGAAAGTCAAAATCTTTCTCAAGTTTGTCCCATCTGGTCAGATTAAATCTTTGATCACCCTGGGGATCACATTTATATTTGGTCTCTACTACTGTTTCAGAACAGCTCAAAATACACAGGTAGTGAGCAAAATACGGATTGCTAAGCAAGGAACACTAGACATAAACAAAAGTGGTTTTGGAATTCCGTGGCTATTCAGATCACAGGAGGTGGTAAGCAAAGACAGACACAAACATCTTGGGTATTTTCTGCCTTCTGCCTGGTGTCTACATCAGCTACCTCACTATCAATAAACTGCATGTAGCTTAAAAATATTTTTTCATGAATGCATATCACAAAAAATATCAAAATGTTTAAGTAGCTATTGGCTTAGGAGCTAGGACACCGATACACTGATGAGACAAGACACAATGAACACAGAAGTAGCTCAAAGTCTAAAACTGGAAGAATCACAAACAATATCTTAACAAAGCTGTTAAGAAAAAAAGCTCCCAAAATTCACAATAAAATGAGGTGGCGTGGCTGCAAAATGGAAAACATCTCCTTAAACCAAGGGGGCATTTTTAAAGAAGTAGCCAGCAATTTCTTCTATTTTTATTTTTTAATTTTAAAAATAATTTTATGTTGTTCTGGAAAACATACAGTTCACTTGGTACAGTATTTCTGTGTGAAGAATGGTGGCTGTAGAAGAACAATCCACTGATAATTTAATTCCTTGTGTCATTGTGAAACTGAAAAACTCTTAGTTTACTGAATGGAAAAAAAATATTTGAAAAAAAGAATGGCTGACTAAGTAAGTATCACCTTGTGCTACATCCAAGGCCTCTTGCTGATTGTCTGGCTGCTCTTTTGTAGGCAAAAAGGAGCTGAACGCTCTCTGGCTCCTTAGATCTGGTCCAACAAATGCACTGCCAGTCATGCACACGGATCCAGCTTAAAACCCAGTGTGAGCCTAAAAGAAGCTAGTCAAACTGGCACCTACTCATGCAGAAGTAGATAGATTTGTCATGACAGGCTGATTATTCAATGTAAAGAAACAGTTTAGCTTTTCTAATCTGGTACAAATACATCTTTCTCAGAGAAAAAAGTAAAAGGTCTAACAGTTCAAGTATTTATAAGTAAAGAAACCAACAAAAAAATCGTAACGTCAAAATGAACCACAGGTATTTGTGCTGGAGCATTCTGCTAAACAGCCCCCAAGTTCTATTCAGATAAATAAGATTTAACCCATTTAACCATTTCAGAGCTGCACATCTCTGTGACAGAGGTGATCTCATCTGTTTCACACTGCACTTGGCTCTATGGCAAGTTTCAGGGACAGGCTGAGATACTCAATTCCAAAAACACGTGTTTTCCTTCTGTCCTCGTTCACTTGCGCTGGTGCAGAGAGCAAGGAGCTTTCCCAGAGAACCCTGCAAGGGCAGCCCTGCCAACCCACAGGGTCCCCAGGAAACACCACTGAGAAAGTCGACCTCAACCAAAAGCAGAGACAAAGGTCTCCACTAACTTCTTCCCTGGAATTTTCCTTGCTTAGGCAAGTTTGTACTCTCCCCCATCCAGGCATCCAGGCATCCAGGAAAAAAAATTAAGGTCAACAATCACCTAAGGTGCTGGGATCCATGAGCTTGCTCTGCCTGCCATCGTGACTGTCAGTGCTATTGGCACGACCCACAAACAGGGGCTCAAGCATGCAAGCTCAGAAATATTAGAAAATAGTGCCATCATCCAGACAAGGCAGAACGTCCGATATGAGATCAACAGGCTAAAGATGGTGTTTTCTGTGCCTTTCCCCAGCTGAGTTAGAGAGAGAAGTTAAGAAAGCTGCTTACTCATTGTAGGAGTCAACATTCATCGAGCTCCATTTAAGGGATTTTCTCTTGTGTAAACTTGACTTTATAATTTAAGAAAAAAAAAAGTGGAAAAAAAAATGGTGTTATGAAACAAAGACTTTTGGCAAGTGTATGGGATGCGTAAGCTGGAGAGCAGCATCTCTCAGACTGCCACCCTGGGAAGCTTCCTCCTCGGGCGGGCAGCCCCGCGCCAAGGGAGGGGACGTGCCCTCCTGAGGAATGCTCCCGGGTCACTCCCAGCTGAACAAAGCCAGCGGGCTGCAGGGGGCCTCTGAAAGTTGGTTTTCCTCCCCCCTTCTCAATTTTTGGGGGAGGGTAACAAGATCCCTGTCTGATTCTATGTGATGAGAATGAAAAGAACAAGTGCAAACCCTACATCTCCCTGGACCCTATTTTGCTGGGTGATTTTTTTTTTTTTTTAAAAAGTCCTGCAAACTGCTGGCAGGTTTTTTTAATGGAAAATACCAATCGCCTAAGATCTATACCTAGCCTTTTGCCAATAATGAGAAAACTTCACCTTCTGTCCCCAGCAATTCTTAGGAAATCTTTTGCTGTTATTCCTACAAATCCAATTACAGATTGTTGAGTAGCTAGTGGAGTAAGCTTATTGAGGAGTGTCACATCACTAAGTCGTGCGTATGTGTTTCAGTTTGTAATGTGGTCTGAGCCGCTGTAGAGGTGTCAACTTAAAATGCAAGTAAGTAGCAGAACAGGGCTAATCCCAGCCACTACTCCCCTGCAGCCAAATTGTAGCGCAATGAATGACAGTGGAAATGCAAAGATGCCACTGTGCTTATCACACACAGCCAGATGGTGGACCTGGATCAATGCACACATGCCACGATCAATGCATTTGATAAAGAATTAAGAAGAAAACTGTACATGTTATCAAAGAACTTGTACATGGCATAATTATGATTCTGCATGTGCTTACTGATGATATTGGAGACTCAGAGGCAGGTGATAATGAAACTGATAGGAAGAAATAGCTTAAAGGCTACAGCATATGGCCTCAGCACTAAGAAATCTTGTCAAATAGTTCAGAAAGCTTTTTTAACTGTTATTACAGGCTGCTCATAGTGCAAGCTGGTGGCAACGTTTTAATTTTTTTTAAACCTGAAATGTCAAAAAGTTACAAAAGCTGTACTTTTCAGAATGGTTCAGAAAATAATTAAGATGCTATTGTGTTTTAAACATGTCAAAAAAACTACAGGTAGAGAGCGCATTCACAGTTTGGGGGTGGGGGGAGTAGCTGGGCATTTAAAAATACATATAAAATTCTGTGTTTCCTGAATAAATGCATTTTGACTTTGAGGGAGCTTGTGGCAGTTTAAAGAATGTATCTTGGTAGCAACTTGCATCCAGCATGACAATTTCTACAGATGCAGTTTCGATATTGTTAACATTTTGGTATTATTGAATTGTATCGAAATGTACTCAACATTAAACATAGAGTATTGCCCTGTTCGCATTTGTACTCTGTCAGCTGAGATTCAGACACCTTGGATGTGAAAGAAGACATTAAAGATTTGTGGAAAACAAAGTCTAAAGTAATAAAAAAAATTTATAATGTATAAAAGGTACCTAAAATACAAATTCTCATGCTCCAGTTGATAGATGAGCTGTCTAATCAACGCCTGGACGTAACTTAAGTGCTCTCATTAGTGTGAAGACCTTCAGGCTAAATAAGACTAAATCCCTTAAAAATTGCTTCTGCAATAGAAAAATCCCCCTTACCATTTTCCTCTACCTAAATCATATCAATTAAAAGGAGAGAAGGGGAGGGAGGGAGAGAGAGAGGCATTTTCACATGACTTTGTTTTAACTGACACTCAAAAATCTATCTTCTGAATCCAATTTAAAATGTCTCGGCAAAAAAAAAAAAAAAAAAAAAAGTTCATTAGCAATCAAAGAAACAAAAAAATCACCCCGAGTTTAGTTTCTCTTTCACTTTGAACCTGAATCTTTACTCAGCACTAAGGTGCATAATGTCCATTGAATCCTTCACCATAACTTTTTTTTTCAACCCCAAATGTTTAATCAACATTACGGTTTTACATTAAATGATAAAATTTATCAAAACGATACTCCAGAAGAGTGAAGCACTTATTTTATTTTCAGCAGGCTGAGGAGGGACACTCTCCACCTCCCCCCCGCTCCCTGCCAACCCCCGAATTTCAATTTGTCCTGACAAACCATTGGGTATTAAATTCTAAAGGCATGCAGAGTGCATAAAGAACTGATGGCTTGATTAGCTCTTGTGGTGCAATTGAAGGAGCTGTCTCTCTCTCCGCTTCTCCATTTTGAGAAACACTTTGATCTTCGTTCAAGTCAATTCATGAACATCAACTGACAAGACTGCATGAAACACCCCAATGGTTAGGCCCAAACTCGTAGCAAACTATTTGGTTTCATTAAGGCTTTAGGAGAAGTGACCAGTGACAGTCCTTTCATTCAGAAGCCAACAGGCAAGTGACTATTTAAAGTTTAATGTGCACAATGTACTGCTGAAGGCCACTACACCTATAGTCAGTCACTCAAGTATGAATGCCTTTACCTACTATTTTGTGATATGTGAACTGCTAAGTGCAGCTGCAGTCTCATGAAAGCATTCGCCCAGATTTGTTTGCAGGACTAAAAAGACGATTCACAGAATTTCCTGTGAGAGAAACAACTGTATCTTCAAAGGAAGGTAGAACAGCAGGTACTATGTAAAAGCCAGCAATTAAAATCAGATTGTGTTTTCAAATGCAGTAATTTACTTGAGATTTGCACAAATGCAGCAGAAATATTATCTGTTCCGGCTGAAAATATGAAAGAATTTGAATCTCATCACCCGCAAAACACAGGGTGTTTGGGCTGGTGTCGTGCTTTGCTACAGTACACTACTTACACATCACTCTTCCCCTTTTTTAGCAGCCCTCTCCAAAGAGTCCCACTTCAAAGAGTTCATTTTTGCACCAGTTCCTGTCAATGCAGGTCAGAAACACTAAAGTGGAAAGTGGCTGCAGTGCCGTGGCACAAAGAGTCTCCGCGGCTGAAATCAAACAAAGCCCAATTAAACTAATCATAACGTCCCAGTGAACACAAGGAAGCTCACCTGGTATTTCTGGACTTCTTCTGTGAATTCCCAACTCTACTCGGTACTTGGTACTATAATTACCCTGACCAAAATACTGTGAAATTACTGCTCTGATCTGCTAATGGCTGCAAAAAATCCCGTCGCTGTGGTTCCATGCCAAGGGGCCGTAGCAAGGTGGCGCAATGCTTTCTGACAGAGACGACAACTTCGAAAAACTCAAAAGGGAAAATTAACGGGATGTGGTTTATGTTGCCAAGGACTGTTCATTAATTACCAATTTAATCACTGCTGGAGGCATGACATTACAAAAATCTGGCTGAAAGTTCTAATAGATTATGAAGACCACCTAAGAAGAGTGACCAAGAAACGTACAAAACAATTAATACTGTTTCACTGCTATCAAAGACACTCAGATTATTTTACATCAAGTGAAGCAAAAGAATTAGTAGCTTCACAGTGCCACCACTAGGAACTGTAAATACAATGGCACACAATTAGTAATGCACATGTGACTTTTCGTTCAAGGCATATATCCTTGGGAAAGCCAGAACATGATAAGGAGAACAAAAGAAACATTTTTAAATGAAATGAATAAAGATTTTAACTCTACCCTTGTGCATGCTGAGCAATCACAGAATAGGCAATGCAAAATACAGCTCTAACTAATGGCGATATCATCCTGGGATTCACAACAGCGTGTACTGAACATCCACACGGAAAACGTCCACAGCTATTAGCAGCGATAGAAAAAGAGCATTTCAGGGGCAGAGAAGCCTGAGTCTCACTCTGTACACAAAGGGATGGCTATGAAACAGAGACTATTTTTTTTTTTTTGGCTAATATTTTTAAATGGATAGAAGACACTAAAATTTTTCAACTAATTTTGTTCAGATGATCTTAAAATTCCATTAATAAACTGCCAGCATATTTTCTGTCAGCATGTGAGTTAATGGCATGGCTGCAGACTGTGCAGCACCTTGAATTTACAGCCACATAAAAAATAAATTTATATATTTAGGCCTGATCCTAACCTGATGTAATCAGATACATCTTATAGAAATAACAGCAATAAAAATCAGCTGAGAAAGTCAAGCATTTATATCTAAAACTGAAACTGCTAACATTTGTCATGCATTATAAAAGGTTGTACTTTATTCAGGAAACCCTTCCTGCTATAAAACTGACAGTGCATACTAATTCTTAAAAATTAGTTTACTTGCACTAATTTATTTATTTTCCCAGCTATGTCAGGGATTTGCCTACAGTAATATTTTTGTGCAGTGAAATACCACAACTTCATATTAAGAAAGTGCTTAAACAGACCAAATATGAAGTCAAAAGATGTAAAACCTTTTTGAAAAGTTACAGATTATTTTTAACGTATTGAAGAAAGTTAAATTAAACAAGTTGCTTGTTCCTGCCATCAAGGAATTGAGATCAGACTATCTCAACCTTAGTGTGTTGCTATAAAGAAGTAAATACTAGGTGGGTTTGAAGTGTTCAGCAGGTCTAACCTCCAGTTAAAGAAAAGCATATTGTTACAACTATAAAACGTGGAATGCTCATGAAATGTACATGACTCTACATACATAGTCTTATCAGCTTACACCACATTTAACCACTTTATAGTGTCATACAGACAAGATATATAAATGAACAACAAAGAATAAGTTACCAAAGCTCAGGGATTACCAAAATAATGTTCAATCTTTTTACCAATTAGATGGTAACTCCTTCTTTGTAATCTTGGGAAGATCTACTGATCATATCTAAATCTGGTTGCAATTATCAGCACGACAGACTAGTCTTTTTTCAATCAATATTTTCCAATTAATATTAAAAGACAAAGGTTGCCACCTGCAAAGTCCTATACCTCAATAAATTCATGTGAGATGTTTTAATTAATAAAGATCAGGTTTTGAATCTATTTTTTTAAAAGAAAAACAAGATAGGAATAACTTGAGAGTGCTTCCTTAAATGAATTAATATTACCACCTCAATCACAGACATTTATTTTCCAACTGAGGAGATTACAAAAGTCCAGCAGTGAACTGGATACGTTTTCTAATGCAAACAGAAGTAGGGATTCTGGTTTGACACAGAAAAAAAAAAAAAAACACTGAATGAAGCTATTTTGCACTCATTTTCAAGAACCTGAAAATATAATTGAAGGAAAGAACACTCACATTGCTCCCTTGAGTTTAAGGCCTCTTTCAATCAAATTAAAATATTCTATTTTTGCTGTCCACTCTGAATTTGCTTTAGGCACCACTTCTGTTCATGTTGGCTACAATCTACTTGTTGGAGATAAGTTTGGACAGTTTGGAGCTTATTAGTTCAGAGGGGCAGCAGATTATTGCCAGACATGATCAATAAATGGGATCATCTATTAAAGTTTTTTATTCTGAGCATTTAAAAGAATGCTTTGTTTTTATTTTATTGTAGTCATCTTATCCTCTATCTGTGCAAAAGTATGCAACCAAAATTAAACATCATAAAGACTTATCTCCTTTCAGATTCTGTCAATTTCTGAAGCCTTTCTAAAAAGAACTTCCATTTCCACTAGTGCAGTGCATGGGAAAAAAAAAAAGTTATCATTTTGCACTCAAATATTTATGAAAATGAAAAGTAATGGGCACAACAGATTGACACCTGAAGTAGAAAGAGCTTATTAAAAATGAATTAGATACAGCTGCAACAAGTCCTTTGAGCAAGGGAGTAATAAAAAGCAGTATTCTGAGCAAGGAGAAACAATCTCATGGCACAGTCTGCTCCTCTGCTCTCTACACACAGTGTTCATGTGGTTGGAGGAGACACCTTTTTGGTGAAGTATCTGCAGTATTTTGTATCTGTAAAATCTACTACTAGAAGAGTTGAACATAATCAGCACTGCTTTTTCAAATCTTTCTCTTTTTTCTCAATCTATACACATTGAGGCAACTACTGCTGTCATTCGGCTTGAATAAATAGAAAATAATGGTACCAGATATAATTGAACCCCAATCTTTCTCTGTACAGAAAGCAGGGTAGCAACAGTTGCATTTAAGCACAGCAGCAGCCTCAGGATTACTCTCCAAACCCCCGTCAGTTTGCATTATTCTGGTTTTAAATTCTTATTGTTCAAATGGAATCCCTCACAATTTTTAGTGTAGTTACACTTGAATGCTGCTCTGAAGGAAGAATTACTATTTTCCTATCTCACAAAAGGCAGACAACAGAGTGATTCTCTCCAGGTATCATGCTATTGAACTCCTACATTCCAGAACCTATGCCAGACCCTAAATTTGCAAAAATTTTGGCCAAATATATATATATATATATGGGTGGCCCAGTTCTGCAACTAAATTCACCAAGGAGGAATCCTTAGCTCATGCAAAACCCAAATTAACTTGAGAAACTATCCATAGCCCCTGGTAGGGAGAAAAATCCTACGCCAGATGAACATTATTTTTCATGAATGCCATTAGATATGGCATTCCCTGCTAAAGCTGTCTACCTTAAAAATAAGTTAAAAGAATTTGACACAGGATTTAGGAGATGCCAGAAATAAAGCTAGTGGGCATAATCTTAATTTTCATCCTGCTCTGTACCCTCTAAAACAGAGCCTTATTGCGGCACCACCTTTCACTTTCACTATCTCCTGGTCTTCAGCCCAGACCTGAGCTCTACCCAGTGGTAGAGCTTATTTTCACCATTCAATATGCAGGCCCATCAATATGTAGCATTATTCTTTGCACCATAATATTCAAATCTTGCTCTGAAGACAGAATTGTTAATTTCTTGACTTCTTTCTACAGTGCCCACCTCAATGGTATTTAAGAGCCTCAAGAGCATTAATCACATTCCCTTCTCACAACAAGCTGTGGAAGAGTTATTACCCTGCTCTTCTGATGAGAACTGAGATGGAGAGATCCAGCTAAAAGGATCTATCGCTGGGTACTTGCTCTGAGAAGCCTATTATTTGGATTTTTTTTTCAGTATACTAAGCTTTATACAGCCCTTTATATGTCTCAAGCACAGCTCCAATTGATTTCCCTGATAGACTTGGATGCTCAATGTATCTGCAAATCAAAATTTTGCCTCTAAGTGATCCAAAAAGGAAGGACACACAAATAGTGACCACCTGGAGGATGTTTGGCTCAAAAGACTTAGTGGCACTGATCAAAAATTCGGGTAAAGGCAGAAGTACATTTAATTCTTTCAAGCACCTTAACCATGACCCCATCTTTCACTCCTTGCAGTCCCTGCTTCGTTTGTCATACACTTTCCAATTTCTGCAGTCAAAAGCACAGAGGTCCTCTGGACAAACAGCCTTCTACATCACCTCTATCCTCTAAGGAAAATGAGACACAATTGCTTTGGGGAAAATAGTATGTGATCACATAATTAAAGACTACATCATAATGCATATATACAAAGGAGGTTAATTAAAGTTGCCTGTGCATTTCTTAACTCCTAATTCCATTCTCTGTAATCATGCTGACTCCATAACCATAGCCATTTGAGTTTGGAGAATAAATGACAGTTGCAGTAAATTTCCATTCTTTATGCGGCCCAGTCACTAAAAGAAAATATGAAGATTTTGCCCATGGCCTTTACAGATATTTGCTGACAGCAGACTTACGCTGAGATTCAAAAATTAGACATTCCACCCCATGTTCTGTAGATGAAGATTCCCCTCCTAGAAAGGCATTTTAGGCCCACAACTTCTGAATATTTCCCACTCATTGTGGTCCCCTCTAGCTTGTCACTTTTCTGAATAGGTCACATAGCCCAGCTCCAGTCTCCTCACCTTTCCAACATCACATTCCAGCCAAGCTGCCACTGCTAACAACCATCACTACAGGTTGATATTTTACAGCATCTGCTGGGAGCAGATATGTCCCTTCTAGCCCTGTGATATTCACCATGAGAAAAGGCAAGTTAAATAAAAATGAGTAAGCTAATAAAAAGGCTCTCCTGGCTAAAAGCTAAGTGATTACAGTGGCTGTATCAGATCACAAATGACAGAAGCATCTCATAAAAGAGTCACCACACACACATGTACATCAAGAAAGCAAGCAGAAAGGCGGAGCTGTTTATAAATCTACCATAGAGAAAGGGATCCACAAGAGGATCAGTAACTCTGTTCACAGAGCTCTTAAGCTAATTCTTCCACTCTCTAAAGGGCTGCATCAATTTTAACGACAGTTATGATCCTCCCAAAACATGAGCATGATTTCAAGGAGGTTCTGATCAATGCAGTCTCCTCTTAGACTTCAAATACCTGCGCACATACCTCCACATGCTGTCTAGCGTGCATACAGCTCGAGATTGAAGGCTTCTGAGAAGCACCAAATAAGCAGACATAACACTGAAAAAACATCTACCATGCTGCAAGGAGGGAAAAACTGGGAGAAATGAGGCCATGCTCAGTGCTTAGAGGAGAAACAGGAACATTGTTTTTTTCAAAATGGACTTTTACTAAAACAAATCAGGGGGGCACACACCAAATAAACCTGTATTTATGGCCATGGTACAGATTTGGAAATTTCCTCCCCGTTGCTGACCCTGAGCAGTGCCACAACCCATCCAAACTGTGCACACTATCCAACCCCACACACTGAACACTGCTCTCACCTGGTCACTGGCAAAGCAGAAACTCCTGGTGACACATGGAAAGTGATAACAGCAAGGCCTAGGAGATAAGACTTTTCTAAAGTCACTAATGACTCCGTAGGCTTTGCTTAGCTGCGGTGACTGACAGCACACAGTCTGAAAGACTAGGATGCTTAAAGCTCTTTCTGAGAAGGTATCAAAAAAGGTGCAATTGCAAACTTTAAGAGTTACTTTCAAAAGTATTGCCCCTGAACTATCTCTTCAAAGTTTTCTTATTTAAAATTAGATCTTCCTGTTTTAAACCATTTTCTTTTGAATCTCAATCCATCCTGAAAATGAGCCTCATCCAATTTCCACTGCTAAATGCTGATTCTCATTATCACAACTCTCATTTGGATAACACACTACTACACATTACTGCACACTGACACATACAACACTGCTTTGAGTCCAAGTTCTTATTATTAACCTTAATGACCAAAAAATCATGAATAGAAATAAGTCTGTTCTGTATGCTAACAATCAAATGAGCAAAGACCTGTAGAAAACTGGCAGAACTACATCAAATGGTAATGCCTCATCTCTACTAATATCAAGTATGTTAAAGAAAAACAGAAATCAATGTGTTTTATCTTACATCTTTATATGTTGATGCACACATGCATTCTCTTTCAGAATATGCACATGTAGGATATGTATATAATATATATATACGTTATACACAGCTTTATATAATGTATATTACTATATACCACCTATAAGAGTCTCCAAATCACATCTCCACAACATGCTTCAGAGCTGAGGAGCTTTTGTCATTCTTATGTGACAATCAGCTCAAGTCAAGAGTGCCCATTATGGTTTGCTCAGAGTGCCCAGATTTCCCATGGGCCAGGATAATTTGTTCCTGGACAGTTCTCCTTGAGCTTCTGATGGAGGCAGCAAGAAACTATGGCTCTGCCAAGGTGCCCTAAAAGACTGCCCTTCCCTTTCCTGCAGGCTTCTAATTAATTTTTCAGCTTCTGTAACAAATGAAGTAAGGTTTCGTGGATTATCTGGCTGCCTGAACTACACTGTTCTAACTCTCACCCAGAAAACCCTTCACCATCTCCTACCCTTCAGCTGGTTTTCATGGCCTGGACACCATGTTCATTATTGTCTAACTTCACATTGCCATGTACCCAGGGCACCTCTTCTCTGTATGCCACTGCGGCAGCTCCTTTTACTCCTGTCTGCATTTCATTAGCAGGAGTTTGAGTCTAAAAGAGAAAGTTTTGCTTCCCAATACTATGACCTGCATCAGAAGGGGCCTCGATCCTCAGGAGAGCAATGGTAAATGATGCTCTTGCTGGGCAGTGTCCATGCAGATAATTTTTACTGACACTTAGGAATTTTTCTGAACTTCAAGGCTCTCTGACAAGATTGTGGTATTAACACAACTTTGGCTGTTTTGAACAGATTTTTCAAGGGAATCTAACCATCTTCCCAAATTTTATCTATTTTTAATGTGAGTAAAACAATTCTTTGTCCAATCTGATACAGATAAAGAGATGAACAGGTGGGTTTTTTTTTTAATATTAAAAAAAAATTTAAATTACCCTGAGGCACAAGAGCTGACAGGGAAGATTTCAGCTCAAACAATGAAATACTAGCGAAGTTGTAAAACCTTCGGAAATAGGAGCTTGTAATAAAAAATGTTAGGCAACTTTAATTACAGTTGTTTCTGCCTGAGTAGTTGCCTATAGTAACTCCCCTCTGATGCCATTTTCTTTATGAAAAGATAATTTTAAAAAACCCAAAGTGAAATTGATATTAAAATATACATATCTAGGAAAAACTTAAAAAACAAAATAAAATAAATTAGTTTTTATATATTTATACAAATAAGTATAAAAATAAGACTTGTCTGCATATACAAATATATTTCAAAGTAAAATGAAGTGTCAGTCTACAGAGAGCAATTTCTACAAAAGAGAAAAACCAGCATCAATCCAAGAGAGTTAAGAAAATAAAATGAAACGTGTAAACCACTGTCTTCATTTTTTGATTGTGTGATCCCATTCCTGTCAAGAGCAGAATCTGCCCCTCAGGACTAGGCTCTGAAAGGTGGGAATCTGTAAAGATTCCAGCCTTTCTCTGTATCATTATTTGTCAGTTACATTTACATTCTCAGTTGCCAGTAGAGTCTCTAATGTTCAATAGTTAGAATCACAAAGCCTGCATTGCAAAGGTTTGCATAAAAATTAATTAGCTTTCATCTCTAGAGAGTAGGGATCCTTCCAGGTCACCGTGGAAGCCACTGGAGATGCAACCACAGCTACTTCAGCACTGGAGCTCATTCCCCAGCTCCACTTTCCCCCCGTCACCAGCATAATCAACTTTGGTGATAAAAAGGAATGGTTTCATCAACTCTTTTACAAGACTGACACAAGCAGCTCCATTCACTGCAACAACACTTCTAAAGCAGCAAGGAGCTCCCATCAGAGGCTCAAGGAAATGATTTACATTAACTGAAAGAGAAGTAATCAGAAATAGCACAAATTACTTCACTATTGTTTAACAAGTAATGCTTGAGTTTCATCCCATCAGAAACTGCAGTGCAAATCAAAGAAGACTTCCGCTTCCAGGAAAGTGGGAGGTACCTTTCTATTGGCCATAACAACAGGTTTTCAAAGTGAATGAAGGACACACAACATACCAAACACGGAGAAGAAATTTTCTGCAATGACATGCCCCCTCCCATGACAGAACACACAATGCATTTTAACTCTGTAAAATGCAAGACCGGCCAGTGTTTCTTACATCGTTCAGCTGTTTATTGCGGGCTGGGATGAGGGTACTGGTTAGCTGTTTATTCCCTGCCTTTAATGCTGCATCTCTTCTTGCTTGCTCAAGCAGAACTCTCGCTCGTTCTTTAAGTTCTTCCTGTCTTGACAACATACGTTGCTTAAAAATAAAGAAATATAATTAACAGCAAGGCAGCCTCAGGGAACTGAACGTTTACACAGTAGCTAATAGCCAGCAGCCTTCCTATACATTAAAGGTCAGGAGCCACATGAATTATGTCTTCATGAGGTGACAGAGCATTCTACAGAAATGAAGAGATGATCAAAATGTAAAAAAGAAAGTTATAGGCCTTTATAATGTAAATAGGAGTTCTCGTCCTTCCCCTTAAAACTTAATTTCTATCAACATTTAATGCCTTTAAACTGCAGCTGCAGAAAAAACCCCACTGGCTTCATAGAAGCCATGTCAAATGTGCTATGTGTTTACTTATTTACTTTAATATGTATGCAGATATGGCTACAACAAGAATGCTTTGTCGGCTACTTATATGGGTACCACTCACTTATAACTTAAATTGAACACAAAGAGGCTGGGTACAAGGCACAAAACCTGGCAAAAATATCTGCTTCTACTGAGTTCATGAATATGCACAATGAAGTCCCTTCTTCATACAAAGGACTGAGCATATTAGCAGAGCAGAAATAGCAAAAAGGAGTTCTGCACAGGCAACACAAGAACATGAGCAGCTCCCAGGCACACATGCTCCCAAGGGCTGGTTTCTTAGTCAAGGTCAACGATGAAGAGTGGGAAAATGCATTTCTAGGCCTTTACATGGGCCAGGGCTGGGACAAGTGCTGTCTGCAGTGCTCCTGCAACAACCAAGTGGAAATGGAGGTGGTTGACTTTAACCAACAACTGAGTGTAGATTCAGAGGGAGCCTCAAGTCTGAAATTTTATAACCATGTGCAAACGCACTAGTAATTAACAAACAAAGAACTGCCTTTAAAGCCAATTCTTGCTTTTTCTTGGCCTGTTACACCCTTGCCCATGAAAATATTCATAGAGAACAAATCCTGTCTCCTCCTGGTTTTTTTATTCTGTATGGGCCAAGCTGTTCCTTTCTCATCCAGTACACAAAGATGACGATGATGATGATGATGATGAAAAGAAACTCACAAAACTTCACTGATTAAAGGAAAGAAATTAACTAGCTCTGGAACCAATATTTGGCCATTATCACTCATCTACAGACTGCTCCTCTTGCAATAAAATAATCTTTATGGTGCTTACTCAGAAAAAAAACCCCATAAAATATTTGAAGCAATTCACACTACCAAAAGACTGGATATATTCTTTTCTCACCAGAGCTAATGGCACAAAGCCCAAACTCAAGAAAACTCTTCACACAGGTAAAATTTTAAGCCTGCTTTGGCATTTTTGTAAGTGGAGGTGATAACATGTTTTACATATTTTTATGATTATATGATTTATTGATAATACTCAGCATATATACAGAATATTCAACTTCCATTCTCACAATCATCTGCAAGGTAGGTGGGCATACACTGTTATCTTTATAGAAGGGAAAACGACAATGTGGTGAAATAACGTGCCTTAGGCTACTCAATGGAAAGCAGCATAATTTAACAGTCTGGAGTTTCTACCTCACCATCCTGGCTATGTTCATGAGACTCTGTGGTTTCCCAGACAAGATTTTGAAATACCTTCAGTAAATGCCAAGGCATTCAAAGCTTTACATTTCTTAATGAAATTATGTCTCTTTCAGCTTTTGCTTCAGTATGCAACACTCAATCAGAGGAAATGAGTTGCATCAGACCCTGACAAAAGTTTTGGAGCTATCTTTGAGATAGTTGAGAACACAAATTTCTTTAAGTGGAGAGAGACTGGAAAGATAACAGTGGGAAAATTTCTATAAATTAGTTTTTCATGTGATGATTGTTTTTCAGCACCACCTACTTCTCAGGCAAAGTATTTATTGCCCCAAAATAAAAATACACTGCTCACCTCACCATTTATGCCAAAGATTTGGTGTAAACTACAAACAGAGAGAAAGAACTTGAACAGCACCTCCACCCTAATTCACAGACACAAATGTCTTACCTGGGCTGTTTTTGCAGTTTGATCTGCATGATTTAAAGCTGTTCTGGCATCACCATCAGAATCAGATTCTGTTTGCCTCAGAGAAGCATGTGGCTTCTTTGCAAGATCTGTATCCATATTATAGGAGTATCCAGGCTTAGAAGTAGGAGATAAACTCGGTTTTGTGACAGGTGAACCGGGATCCGCTCTTGTGCTCTCTGTGGATCCTATACATCCCAGCTTTTCTTGCTCTGAGAAACCAGGGGTATTGTCTAAGCTCTGGTGTCTCTTCTTGTTGTTATCTTCATAAGCAACTGTGGGAGACATATCCTCTTTTTGATCACTGACATGTGCTAAGTCACTGAAGTCTAAAGTGTCAGTTATCAGCAATTTCTTCCTTCCCAACACAGGCTGCACTTGCGTTGTGTCTATACTGCTACACTTCCCAATTTCTTCAGATGCAGAAGTCCTTCCAGAGCTCTGCTGGGATTTCTGTGGATCCGTGTCACTTCGAGTCCTGCGTGAAGAAGGGGAAGCTGTGCTTGGGCTTAAATGGTCATCAGGAGTCTGATGCTCACTCTCAGATTCGCCAACACCGCTGTCGTTTACAAACACGGAGTCATCCTGCGAGGCAAAGTCTGCCAAACCACCATCTGGTGGGTGCAGCTCGGGCTCCCGGTTCAGGTCATTCAGCTCTGCGTAGAACTTCTCCTGGTCCACAGAACTGTTTGTGTCCGTTTCGTAGTTACCCACTTTGTATGTGCTCTTACTGCTGTTCTCCTCTATCTGAACCACGTTCAGTTCCTGGCCACAAAAATGTGCCCTTATCTGATAGAGATAGGTCATAACAGTCAGTTTGTCAGGGATGGCTAACAAAACCATGTCCGAAGGCTCCAGCAATCGCGATATTCCCAAGCTGGCAAACCCGTCGTAAGCCTTTAAACACAGACAAAATAAAGATCACAGTGTGCCAGTTTCTTACCTCTCATAACATCTCAAGAATACAAGTGGAAGTTTCACTCAAAATAAGCAAGCCTAAAACACATCTAATATTACAGGGAGAACATGACTCTGATTCTATTACTTATTATTCTTTTGGCTTCATTATAGTCATTACTACTTTTTGGTGCACTATCCAACATCCAGCTCATTGATTTTTCCAGATGGCTTCTACATATGTCCTGGGATATCTTCACAGCAAAGCAAACTGAGAGAATGTAACCAGCAAAAACACTCAAATGGTTGTAAGTATTTTTAACATGCTTCAATGCCATACAATAATAAAATCTTTTGCTACTCAAAATTATGACACTTCTATGAGTAAACAGCTGTTCATGAAAGCACAGCTTGAAAGCCCTTCTTTTTGCCCTACGAATACCTACCAATATCTTAAATGGTTCTCACTCAAGTAGCAGGAAACAAGCAAACAAAAAAAGTCTAAGAGTTAGACCAGAAAAAAAAGGAATTCAGGATGGATTTTTAAGATAAGGAACAAAGATATAAGAAACACGACACTAATCCATATTGAGCTTTATCACTGATGATCAACCTTCTGCCTTCTATTGGTCATGTAATTGCAGTGATTCCTGCTGATGAAAAACTATGCCCAGATAGCCAAAAAGAATACCACCACAGATTACTTGACACTAGACATAAATCACATTAATCCATCAAGCAAATGCATTTTAGAAACATTTCCTGATGCTGAATTTATAAGAAAGAGAGAGTGAAAAATCATTCCCATTTCACTTTACTTTCTAAAAGCTAAACAGTTGCAAGCCTCCTGCTTTGTGAGGCCACATTGTCTTCTTTTACTGCTGGCCCTTTAAATGAGTGGGCTTGGTGCATCAGGTTTTTCTAGTTTTGGAGAATTAAAGCTGTTTCTCAATTTACAATTAATTATTAGTATCCTGGATTAACCTTGGAAGACAATATTGTGTTTCAAGGAAGCCTTTAAAAGGCCTCCTGTTAGCGTAGATGCACTCAGTTAAAGCACTTGGGCTTCTCCTCCCCCAGGACTCCTGCAACTCCTTTTCACCATGTCCTGAAGGGGCTTACAATGTTCATCTTACAATGGTCCTACATTATTTTGAACAAAAGCAGACACTAAATTTAAGACATGGATGAGAAAACTGTCCTTTCACAAGGAAACAGTAACACACATCACTGGCTTCAACTCTTCAACTTTACATTTTTCCTTAGTTTCTTGAGTTTTAAAAGAATAGAGAAAAAATAAAACAATTATAGGTGCTTTTTTTAAAATCCTCTTGGTTTTCATATTACTAAGTATTCAACAGTGAAACAGAATGTGGGGCTAGGCTGGCCTGCTCCTGGCAGACCCGGATATTTTGTTTGCTCTGAGAAAAGGAGGCTCTCTCCTCCTCCTTGCAATGTCATTCCCTACTCAATGCTCAAACAGTTTTCATTTCAGCTGTTTTTCAAACTCTGCTTCCAAAAGCTTGCATTTATCTTCCTGCAATTCTGCATGCCTCCCCTCATGCTCAGGTATAACTTTCCAAAGCACTTCAGGTGAAGGAAATTTTATATCATTTTAACAAATGATTCACAGAGTTTATCTAGACATAGAAATGGTCTGAATGATTAATTTTTAAGCTCTTCTGGCTCTCCCCAAGCAAAATGATTAGGCCTAAAATCACTGCTGGTATTTGGTGTGGAATTTCTTGGGAAGGTTTATTATCATTAGAGATCGTTATGCCATTTATAAATACAGAGCTGTGCTTAGATATAGGAGGAGCAGCAGCAAACATGACTGATGTATTTGCTGATACAAAACTCCAGATGGAGCAGAACAGCAGCAAAATGATAGGTTGGAGGGAATGGCAGCAACTCGGATGGTAGAAGAGGGACAGCTGTCCTTTACAACGTCTTAGGAAACAGAGCTGGAGGAGCAGGATCAGGCTGGCTATGGAGGAGAGGGAGACAAGATGGGTGGAACTGAATAGACATGAGGAGCACAGAGAGCAGCGAGTTAAGGGAGAACAGTGCAGGGATTTGAGTGGGCAGCCTAAGGCATGGCAGAGATCAGGAATGATGAATGCTTATACGAGAGCAGAAACCAGGCTGGGCATGAACATGTAGCAAGCCACCCTTGTTGTCTGTGGACTAAAGGTAATGCCAGGATGTGTTGTTTGCTAAGTGGGTCAGTGCTGATTCAGTGGCTTAAATATCTTGTTACCCCACACTGCAGGTAGTGGGAGTTACCATCTGAAGAATGACAGGACTTAAGGACAGGCACAGCAGTCCAGAGCAGCCAAAGCCCATAGGCATGATTTGACCTAAACTCCTTTTATACTCTCAATTTCTTATTTATATGCTAATAAAACAAAATTGTATGAGTATCTCCCAGGGTCTATAAAATGAAGGCAGGGACAGTGTTTCAGGACTGTCAGGAAAGGTACTTGCTTAGAAAGTAACACTACAACAGGACTGAATTTGGAATGATGGATATTCTTAGTACAGCTGCAATCACTTTTTGTTGGCTGCTCAGTTCTTCTGGTGATGCCTGGGATTAAACACAGTTATTTCCTGCTGATGCCTGACACCTATTTCCCATCCCCTCTCATTCTCATCCACATTTTTGCTTTTCTCCTTTCAAAGTACACTAGATATGTGGATTGGCATGCCAATGTTCTACAGACAGTAGCTCTAGAAATAGCAATTGTGTGTTCTGGATGTATCCATACAGCAGTATGTGATGGATTTTATTCACTGCTAGAAAAGCTGGGAGTTTTCTGATATTCTAGCATATTTATAAATGCCTCATCCTTCTAACTAGTCGGCAACATGGTATTAACAGAGTAAAATTTCCAAGTCAAACTATGTTTGTTAAACAGAGGCATAACTCAGCCTCAATTTTACAAATGTCTATTTCACTGCATGTACATGATCCTACTGATGCCAACAAGCACCTCCTATACATGGAATTAGACATGTTCTTATGACTTTGTAGAATCTAATTGTAGAGGTGAACATGAACCCCTATTATAAAAACATAACTCCAGCTTCAAGGTAAGGAATATTTTCCATTTTGACTCAATACTATCCCTGTAAGTCTAATTCTTCTATTTAAATGCATAATTTAAAAGGATTCCTTTTTAAAATTGAATACTTTATTAAGATGATCACTCAGGTACAAATGTATTGAGGAATTTGTTAGATATGGCCAAGAACTGGGGAACATCATAAAAACTGAAAGTGCCAGTTGAACATTCAAAAGATATACCCACATGATAAAGGAAACAAGTTTCTCTAAACAATAATTTAAACAAGAAATTCATTATTAGAACCATACTTTTGTGCCCTTCAACTTCTCATTTCTTCATCTCATCAAAGATCCAGCCCATGTATTGTTTAGCAGCTTATATTTTTAAAGTGCAGGACATGTTATTAGCAACACAAAACATTTCTACTGTTGGTAAGGAACTATAGAGCCAGTATCCTGTAATTTTAATATATTTTTCATTAATTTAATTTTAATTATTATTTAATAATAATCAAATTGACATATTAAATCAAATTAGCTGTTTAATGCTACTAGGAAGGTAATATGGAGAGTTAGCTACATCTGAGATTTAAGTAGAAACACAACTCTTTGGACCAGCTGGGAAAGTATCCCTGTAATGTTTGTGATTTTCTTGAAGATAATCCTGGTTTCTCTTTTGTTCCTGACAGAAATCTGAATTTGCAATGTGCACCAAAAATACCTTCCAATTCAGACTGATTCCAAGGTAGCAGTTGTTTGAGATTTTTTTAATGTATGTATATTCAGGACACTAAGCCTATTTACCTATCTCCCAATGAAGTTTTTCTTTTTTTTTTTTAAATTTACTGACAAGCTGATTGACAGACATCATTTGGGATCCATCAGCACAAGCACCACAGGCAGTATTCCAATCATTTCCCAACTCTGTAACACACTGACATATTGGCCAAGATCAGATGTCACAGGTAAATACCCTTTTTTATTCAGCATCAGTGGCAGCACTCAATTGGCAAGTGGTTGGTGTATGTTATAAAGAACCTCCGATGATGTGCCTTTTGTAAGAGTGCATTTCCATCTGTAATTATACTCAGTATTTGCACTGAAACAGTCGTCTCTTAAGATTTCTTATTTTTTTAAATTGAAATACAAACAAGGTCATGCACTTCTAAAAGATATACTCTCATGGGCTAACCTTTAATCTACGATTTTTTTTGTGGGGGAGAGGGGGAGAGGCAGAAAAACATTTTAAAAAAGAAAAAAAAAAGAAACAAGAACAAAAAAAGAGCTGCTTCAGACAAAGAAAATCATCCTATTCATCCAAAGATGTTATTTTAATTGGTTAGGAGGAATCATTGTCAAATGTGTTACATATCTGCATGGAATTTCTAGACAGCCATTGTAGGCAGTGCTGCATTCACTCCAACCAAGGGCACACGGGGTTATCTGGCAGAACTGTGTGAGACCAGGAAATAAATCTGCAGGAAGCAACTGAGATACTCAGTGTAGCTGTCAGGCAAAGGCTGGCAAAGTGATGAAAGAAAAAAATCTGCACAATAACAACAATCACTATTTCTTCAATTCTGGGAACTATATCCTGTTAGAAGACAGGCTAAAAAGTTCACTGTCTGCCATCACAGTTTCACAAAGAAAAGATGACTGATCATACTGCTAACATTTTAAATTAATAATCTATTCTTTCTTTTTTATAATCTGGCTTAATTAGGCCAGACGCTCAACAAAACTTGAAGTACAAAAACATATGGTCACAGAAAATACTGTGATGTCATAGATAATCCACTTAGATCATTGTAAGTCTTCCTATTATTATTAAAAAAATATCATCAGCCAAATACTCATAAGATAGGAGCAGCTCAGAGATATTTCATTATTTATAATACTTAAGTACTAAATTAAAGACAAGTAACTCCTTGCCTAACACGTAAGTGTGCAGGCAGGTTAAAATAAAACCAAAAAGAATTTTAATAAAGCACTTTCAGAAATTCCATGTAAGTAAATAATACTAGATTGTAGATATGTTTACTATATAATATTGAACTTTGTTAATTTATTCAAAGTATATTTTTAAACCTTCATCCCAGTTAAATTTAGTGCCTTTTAAAGCAGTATAAAAATAAAATCACAGCATTAAGGAGGCAGATACTTAAAACAATTTTCAGATGATCTTCAGGAACAATTTTATTATCAGTGACTCACATGAAAATTGTAATTTCTAAACATGTCCCTAAGGCCCAACGGAAGCTTGTAACACGTCTAAAATAGTGAGCAGAAATAAACAGTCTTCTGGTGATTCCCAAACTGAATTCCTATCTTGCACCTACAAACAGTGGTTTGAAATATTTGCACAGTACAAGGCTATTAACTATTTTGCTAGCATTTAATTTATTTGTAAAATAATACCTCAACACCTTTTATCCTAAACCTCCCATGCTGTGCACATGAATTCATTTAGCTGATGCAGTGTAAGAGTAGGTGTAAAATTTAATCTTTAAAAATATAACAATCACCATCAAAGCAACATCAACCGTGCCCAGTTACCAAACACTTGTTAAAGCAACAGCAAGAGAAACCTTGTGTGCCACAGCCCAAGAGCAGTTACATTTTCCATTTTTTTAAAATTATGTGTCTGATTGGAAAAATCAGAGCAGTGCTCACAGAAAGCCAGCCAGGCCCTTCCTCAGTTCTCACAGTTAATATAGGCCATACAAATATTAAACTCTAATTCCAGTCTCACACTTGTTGTGAATGTTAAAACCATGACAAACTCGAGTCAATAATGCATCTGATTTGAACCATGGGAGGCCGAATACCTTCTGTGAGACACAGTTATGACCTTACGAAACAACCCCACTTTCCCAAAATTAATAAAAACCTGCAGTGAAGTCAAAATTGAGGCTATGGTTTTGTTGCTTTGTTTGTTGTTTCTTTTTTTTTTTGTTTGTTTTGGTTTTTTTTTGCCTGGCAGTTCTTACCTTTTTGTTGTTCTCTTTAATATCTTGAGGATTCAGGGACTTGTAGTCACTGAGGGGGAAAATGGCACAGTGGGTATATACAGTATTTGATAAAAGCAGCAGTTTTAAAACAAACTAAATCTAAAAATTTGACATACAATAATATCATACAGTAACTAGCAATTTCACAGCAATTCAATCAACAAAACTAATAGTGTGGAAAATTAAAGGAATAAATAAATAAATAAACACCGATTACATGTTTCATTGCCTGAAGCTCTCCATCTAAAAAAGAAGTTAAGGCAGGGGCTAGAGGCCAGCCTTGACAACCAAATTTACCAGGAGGTAATCCGTCCTTGTCAGCATACAAAGAGCTTATTCCTCTCATCTCATTTCAACACTGGCGCAATTCTCATAATCATCTTGAAGTCAGTTCTTTGTGTAAGATTAAGAAGAAGAAAAAACAAATCACAGAGAGGGAAGAAATAATTGTTTATGCAACAAGGGAGAGCAAAGAGGTCACAAAGTTTGAGCATTCATAAACCTCGTTTCTTAGAAAGGACAGCTCCCTGTTTGAAAGCAAAAGGTGAAAACAGCTCAGCACCTAAAACTCACTGCTATTTGATTTTTAAGTTAAAAAATTGTTCAATATTTCTATGAGAGTTAGCTTCTGCAAGCAAAGAGTAGACAACTTACATCAGGTCAGGTCTGAAGTGATGTAATATTGCACAAAAGGATAAACCATTTCTCCACGACGTAGTAAAATTGGTGATTTTCACTCCCCTATAGTTTTTTGTAACTTCTTTGCACCACACGAGCAATGACTGACTAGCATTTGGCTTTTTCCCCAAAACAGGACTTGGTATTGGGCTTGGCTGGAAAAGAAACAAAAAACAAAAAACAACAACAAAAAAAAAAAGAGAAAGAGAACAGATAAAAGAATTTAATGGAAGATGAGAATTAACATTAATTGACCTAACTAGATGATCTGTATCCTTTGATGTGAGTTCAGGTCCTTCACAGCTGTCAGTTTACAATGACTGTAACTTGCAAAAGACACAAATCGCGAGTTATTATCTACAGTTGTTGCCTTAGGCAGTTGTCTCCCAAGGATGCAGATATACAGGATTCCAGATCTACACAGGGGAAGAGGCCAAGAATTGTACCAGTGGAAACACCCGTGCTGAAACATGGCACAGCCCATGATACACAGCCTTGAAAACACTTCCCGAAATGCAGCCATGGAAGAGCATCCCCCCAAGCCCTTTCACAATCAAAGTCACAATATAGGCTTGATGGATTCCTCTGGTACAGGTTCCAGAGGACAGTTTTCGGTGCTCTTTCTGTGCCAGTGAGCGATTGCATAAATGTAATTATGGCACTGTGTTTCTGAACAGCCACTTCCAACCGTACCCGAAGAGCCGCCTCTTCCAGGCTTTAGCTTTTCTACATGGAAAAGGAATTTTGGATGAAAACTGTTATCAGAGGGTGGTTTCTAGCAAGTGTCACTAGCTAACAACCATTAGATCATTATTAGCTAATAACGACCATTTTCAGAAAAGTTATTTTGACCCTTTTAGTAACATTTTTGTGTTAAACCAAGAAATAAAATAGAACCCTTCAGGCATTTGGCATTTGTCAAACTATCCACTGCTCCTCAAATTCAGCATACTGACTGCAGCAGATGTTTTCATGACACACACACTTATTTCACTAGAAAAATCCTGTCACTTTAGTAGCTTCTTAGATCTAATAAAACAGGTAGAATGTGACTGATGCAAATCCTATATCTGAATTACAGTGAAAAAACTGAGATCCTGTATTCTTTCAATGTAACATAATTAAAAGCATATGTACACAACAAACAAGCTCTTGATGCACTTTAGAGCTAGAGAGTTCCCAAATTAAGACAAATTAAGAGCAAGTGATTTACTATATCACAGCCACTTAAGTTTATGGTCAAATGGATTTACTTGTTATTGTCTATTTGTGAAAGACCAACGATGCCCCCCCTTGACTGAAGCCTGTCAGTGCTCAGCAATTAGCTGCTATCAGCTCATTTGTTTTCACTGTTTCTGGGGAAAAAAAAGGTGCACAGAGCTGGGGAAATAATTTTTCATTTACTGTCACAATCAGCCATAAAAAGTTGTTGTATAAACTCACTGCCTCCTCACCAGACAGAAGCACTGCTAACTCATTAACGAAGTGCAAAAGGTATATATTGCTGAGATTTTTTTTAATACTACATCTTATGTACAAAATAACTTGTTAGAAAGCGTTGACATTTTGTAATCCTGTCAAAGATTCAAATTGGCATGAACAAATCTATTAACGATGAGACAAATATCTCCAAATACACTGAATTAACAGCTTTAACAGGGATATACAAAATAGGGAAGGAAAAGCAGCAATAAATTATAAACTTTACCATGCACAAGATTTTAATCAGAGAAACAAATATGACATAGGAGCTGCCAGACTATTAGTCCAGATCCAGTGAAGTAATTAAGATGTTTTTCTCTTGTTTTCTCTACAACTTGAAGCAAAATCCAGTAACTAATCATTGACCTCAAATTTAAGGTGCTACGTTACCTAAAAAATATTTTCTATTATAAGTTATATATATATGGAAATAACACTAGTGAGAGAAAAAAAAAGATAGCATTAGGCAATTGTGGAAAGATAATATTTTAACAAATTATTAATGCAAAAAGATACTTCTTCAAATCATAGAGCACTACATACCAGATATATTAAATGCTAATTATAAAGGCTTAATACTTGTTGCTGAAACTCTCAAAAAAAAGGTAAATTTTCCAGTCACAACCTAAATGCTTTCTGGTTAACTCTGAAATTGCCTTAGGCAATATTGCTATTTAAATGCTTTAATTACTTATCTAACTGAAGATGTAACTGAGTTTAAAACCAGGCTTTACAGAAGGAAATACAAAGGTATTAGAACAATAAATTTAGCAGAATTTCACACTTCATTTAAAAATTTATTTTAAAATTATCAGTGTTTAAAAAGATGAACTGCAATTCCTTGAAAATCTATATTTAGGCTGGAGCTTTTTTCTGTGTTTGTCTTCCCACTTCCATTAGATTTTCTAAAAGCACTTTATCCAGAATACAGAAGATTTAGGATGTACATAATGTGCATAACACACACAATTTTCTCTTCTCTTACCTGATAAAGCAGAAATTATATAAGGTTTTCTTTCCACACTAATTAGTCCATGTTTTTCTGATAAAGGTGAAGTTAATGCTATGACAATGTTATGCTCCTAATCACCACCTGCATTAAAGCTTTCATTATTTAAACTATGATAAAATAATTCAACTCCAGACACAATGGAAATACAGAAGTAAAGGCGGAACTGTGTATGAACACTTGACATGCCTTCAGAGGAACTAACAAATGTTAGTTTTAGTTTCTTTTTGATGCATGTGTGTGAAAAATCATTATGCAAAACATTTTCTTTTGCTATTTGTATGTTGGACATATTAATTACTGGCTTGGTGCAAACACAATTGCTACCAAATGCCTATTTCTAGCATATATTTGCTCTACGTGATTGGTAGGAACTAATCAGATGAAATTAAAATTTAATAACCTTTTTCTTATATCATTCTTTTCAGCACTGACTACACAATTCTTCTAAACGACACAGCAGTCATGACTTGCCTTTTTGAGCTCCAAAGCCCAAAGTCCCTGCAAACTTGGCTGGAAATGCCACTAAAAAGCCCAAGATATCCACAACAGATTGCCAAAGCTGCTCACTGATCAACAGGTAATGGAATCTAACACAACTGGCTTCTGTCCAGCCATGGAGCAACCGCACGGCAAGCGCAGAGGTTCCAAAGCTCGTCCCTCACAGGGTAGCTCAGATCTAAATGTAGCATCATGTGGATGGATTTATCAGCTGGAGTCAGCACTGGCTTCAGGATATCTTCGTTTCACACTCAACAAAAGCACTGAAGTCTCTATTCTTCTTTTTACACATTCTGGAAGCTCAGTTAATATGTTTTACAGTGCATGCATTTTTTCTCTTGGGAAATTATCCCGTCAGACCACTGCTCTACGCTAACAAGAGAACAATAGCTTCGAGTATTAGGCTGCATCCCCACACTTGAAAATATTAAAATACTTGGTTTTGCTTCTCTGAAGAACCCAGCACCAGGCACAGTGATGGCTCACAGAGTAAGGGTTGAGCTGCATGTGACACACAGCCCAACACTTAGGAGAAGAAAATCAAGACTGGAACTGTGATGAGAAGACAGGGCTATGGTATTGTGACACAGCCAGGATGAAGACTCAGTCTGAGGACCTGAGGTTGCATGGGGATAGAGGTGTTTAAAAAAAGTAAGTGTGGAAGCCCAGAAGAGAAAGATGCTGAGAGGAGTAAGGGGAAAAAAAAATTATAATCTAGGTGGAAAACTTATGTGGTTTGAGTTTTATATTAATGAACACAACTCCTAGATGAGGAAAGAGCTGAGACAACAACTCAGGATTGGTAATTAGGAGAGGAAGCGAAGATTGAGATAGGGCTGAAAGTCAGAATAGGGAAGACATACAAACAATGAACAAGCAAGTTTTTTTCCCTCAAGAGGCAAGTACAGACACTGGCCTTAAACTTATTTAACTAAGCAAAATAAAAGGGATTTTCCCGTACCCCATCAAAACCACGACGCTGTCTGGGCTCACTGAAAATTGTGCAACCATTAAAATGCAAGATAAGGTAAATGAAAGTAAGGCAGAAGTAGGTGAGTGAAAATGTGCAGCACGTGACTAGATGTAGAAGTTCAGGAAACTGAGCTGAACTGAACAGCCTGAAAAGATGTATAAAGGTGCAATAGAAACAAGACACCAAATATATTTCAGTCAGATTATTTTATATCCTCAAAATGATATTCTAAAATTTTATTTTTTAAACAACACAGGACTTCACCCATAGGAATGTCCCATTAGCCTGGGAGTATTAGAAATTGAATATAGTTCATTTAATAGAATTTATGCCTTTGGCAAGGTCTGTGTCCAATATGCATTCAATTTTGCTTATTCTGGGCTGTGGAACAGTCTCGGCCTAAGTCAAAAAGGGGTTTTTACTAGTATCAGGAATATAAAATATAATATGGAAAGTCTGCAAAGATAGAATAGAACAGCTTTCTGCTTTATTCCAAAAATGGAGAAAACATCCTCATGACCCAGTTGGCTGAGATATTCTTTACATAGGGTAGTTAGGTATTTTTTACATAGCAGGTCACTGTAAGATTACAATTTAGTGACACATCAAAATACAAGTGGCATTGCTCTTTGCTTCTAGTAAGGGAAGATCATGCATGTATGAGAAAATACACATTTCCTAGAAAGAAATGTTATTTCTGATATTGTGTTGCTCCAATAATCAAATTTATCAGTTTAGGAGTACATTCTTTAACTTTGTGCTCTCTATTTGCATGGTGCAAAATGTCTCTGGTTCCTACTGTCCCTAAAAATGAAGGAGATATGAAAAACCAGCTGCTGGACACAAGTTAAAGATTCACTGAATTTGTTTCTTATATATGATTAATAACAAGCATTTAGGTAACCTCCAGGTTTCAGCAGCAGCAGCAATCTTAAAACTTCACCTTCCTCATTCTTCTGATTGTGCCTACAGCTTATGTGGATATACAATAAATATAAACGTTTATCTCAAAAGCTTTAGGCATATGCTTTTAGTTGTTTATCATTTTACAGGTTTAATTTTGGCACAACCAAACCAGTCCATGCTCAATCACAACCCAACATTTAGACATCTGCATGAGGTGACACAATGCTCTCATGTTTGAACGTGGCAAGGTGAAGAGGAAGGTGAAATCCTTGGGACATACCTCAAGATATCAGTTGGTCAAGTAGCTCTGATTATTTCATGTGAAAAGGTTTTCAGTTGCCTGTTACGTATTTTGACGGCCAGGACTCTGGAAAGAGCTTTTCCAAACCATGCCTGGGCAAAGAAAGGAAAGCAAGTCTGCAGATGGCTGCCTCTGGTTACTTTTACTCTGAGTACAGAGGAAGTGGTCTGGTAGAAAATTACTCTATGTGATCATACAATTGAAATGTGCAAATGTATATAACCTACAGGTTTCTAGTGCACAAAGATGGGAGAGACTGCAGTAACAAAGGCCACTGCTAAGCAGTTAATTTTGTAACTTTTGTAATTATCTGGTAGCCTCCTTTTGTCTTTTACTTTGTCTAGTAATGAAGTAACATTTTCTTAGTGGAGTCTTTTAGGATTTTGGTTTGATTTTCATTGTCAGGGATTAAAAGGATGAAAGAAGCCAAGAATTCAGAACTAAACTCTAAACCTTCAGAACCAAAATTCACAACACATCAACTGCTGGACAATTGCCTCGCTTGCGCAACAGGACACAAGGCTGTCTGCTCATGGCAATCAATTAAGAGCAAGACAGACAATTTATTTCCAGATGACAACCTCCCCCGTGGATGCTCTTAGCAGAGAAGAACAGGACTGCACAGGAGTGTGGGCAGCTACCTCATCAGGCTGAGAAGCCCTAAATTTATTAGCTAATTGCAAGGAGAAGATTATGTTAATGAACTGGTAAAAGAGAAACAAATCTGAGACAACATAACGAATTTGTTACTTATGCGGAAGTAATTTCACCCTATGGTCAGTATAGCCAGGAAAGAAGTTACAGTGATCTCCTTCTCAGACTGGACTATTAAAAAGGGATTGGCCGAGGCTCACCTAGCTTCTCTTCCCTGAAGTCACATAATCTTTGTCTTGAAAGCTGTGTTTTCAATTAAAAATCTCAAGAAAAGGTATGTAACTCATACCATTAAGCAGAAGCGAACACGGAGCTCAGTCTCTGATGATTACAGGTATTTATAATGTAACAGTATGAACAGATGACATGCAGGGAAGGGGCCTCATTTTTCTGCTCTCATAAGACAGGCAGTTTCCTTCTGTCCACCTTCCTTCCTCCAGCTGTCCCGGTGGCATGTGGGCTGAACGCTCTGCTCTCATGTAATCTGTGCTGGAAACCCAGATGAGCTACCAGGATGCTGCTGGTTCACAGTCCCTGGCTCTCTGCCACAATGGGAACGTTCAGGGTTTTGGGCAGGTTGCCAGAATTAAGCAACTTAAACCACAGATGAGGAATAGCAATTTTCAAAGCTTTTAACTTTGTTAAATGTGAACTGAGCTAGCAAAACCTCCCTGGGCCCAAGGCTATCTCTGCCACATTTCAAAGGCCTGCAGCAAACAATGGAAGTGTTAGAGCTTGTCAGAAAAGGTCACAAGAATCTCTTCTAAAAGAAAGCACAAGGCAAACTAAAAATGAGAGTCACTGCCAATTCTTCCTAAAAACAGTGAACTCTTGTTGCTTTTGCAGGAATTTCTTTTGACAGAGCCATTAAATAAACACAATTCATTATCTCACTCTTCTGAACATTTCAACAGATATGGTTTTTTCAGGCAACCTTCTGATGTTGGCTCATTAAAGGTAAAATTGCTCAAAACTTTGTAGTTACCTATTTTGTAAATATACTGCAGCATCATTTATATTAATGCCCAACCATAGGCAGATTTATGGAAGCATTAGCCTTTACCCATGAGAAAACTTTGTTTTAAATACTTGAGAATGCAACGCAGATGCCAGATTTGTGCAGGTATTGCAGTAACAAAGAAAAACAATCTCTGTTTGGGTGTGCTTAGAGCACTCAGTATTTTTAAGCCTAGTATTGATGTCATAGTACATCTGAAGGCCATAGTACACCTCTTGGCTGACAGTGGAAATAAAATCAGAGTATTTTACAATCCTGCATGAGGGGCTGGTACCCATGAGCTGGCACCAGGCATAAACATGGATATTCTTAAAACTCCTGAGGACAGCAAGTGATAAATGAGAATTTAATGGAAATAAGTTTTTGCCTTGATAAACTACTTCATCAGCAGATGACTCTATGCAAACAATCACAAGATGGAGATTAACAAAAGTATTGCTTCTCTCCTCAGTGGTAAGGAGATGTCCATAGATGATGGAGAGACATCTGAAACGTTCAGTACTTTTTTTTCTACATTTGTCCTCATTCTACAAATCAGATGGAAGTTGGAGACTTGCATTATTCATACAGACACAGAAAGGTCAGATTTCAGCCCTGTGTGCAAACAGCTTAGATAAGCCAGAAGCTTTCAGATCAGCTGAACACATTTAATGTAATCCTAAGGTCCTGGAAGAACCAATATGAAACAACATCAGAAATGAATGGTCAGTTTGGAAACTTGAACACAGGGGAGAATATTAGAAGAGTAGGAAAAGACTACATTTCCTTCTAGTCTTTAAATGCATAAGAAAAAGGACAAATAACAAGAATGCAGACAAGCAAATGAAAAAAAGGTGGAACAAATAATTAAGGTCTTCTTAGCATATGAAAGTTAAAAGAAGACAAGCAACAAACATTAATTTGTCATCAACAAATCATGACTAGCAGTCCAAGTTCCTTCTACAAGATGGAAGCAGACAGTAGAGAAGCAACAAATAACAAATGTAGCTGAGCATCAAATAACAAATGTAGATTACAAATGTAGCTGAGCTCTTTTAATTGTCTTTCAAGATGCTCTTATAAGGAAGCATGGAAAACAGAGCCTTAATGAGACTCATATAGGTGCAAAACAGGCTGGAAAACTATATCCAAGACTATTTTCAAGTGATTCTTGGAATTGTGCATTAAAAGGACTTCTGCAGGAGTATTTCTTAGGTTCAGTGAAAGTCTGAATTAAGAAGGTGAATGATGCACTGGACAAGAAGCTGAGATGGACATCGAATTAACTAGGAGAACTCCAATCGCATAAGAAGGAGTAAAGTTCTGAAAAAAGCATTATGAAATTCAATAGGTACAAGTGAAACATAGGAAGGATTAATCATTTACATAAATGCAGGATGAGGAAGAACTGGTTAGGTAACAGCTCTTCACAAAAGGATATGGGGAAAACAGTCTATTCAAGCTGAACATAAAGTCAACAACATCAGGTTGTTGAGAAAAAGACAAACATTGTACTGAGATGTACAGACCAGAATAAAGCTTGCAAGACACAGACTGCCTCTCTCACTCCATTCAGCATCAACAAAAATGTTATGCTCAGTTTTTCCTGATGCAGAGTGTAAGGAAGATGAGCCCAAAGAAAGATTGGGGGGGGTGGGGAAAGCATTGTCATGGCCAGTGCCTGGGGCCTGTCAGACCCTGGCTGCTGCAGATGTTCCCAGATAGGGGGTCCCACAAGGAACTGCTTTTCCTGGCATCTTAGGCAGTGTCAGCCACAAAGGTACCAATATGTGAGCAAGGCTTGGATTTAAGGTGATCAGCTCTTATAGTGATTTCAGCTTGGCTTGCAAGGTACCTTGGCTGACGTGGAGAGGAGAGACCAGGAAGAGCTGTGTAGAGGTTACACAGAGTTCTTTATTGTCTTCTTCTGCGAAGGGGAGTCCAGTAACAGCAGCAGTCCACTGAGCTGGGTGAAAATAGGGATTTTTATAGGGAAAGTGTGGCTTGACAGAGTGACCAATGGTTTGGGGTTAAGGAAATACGACCAATAGTTTTAAAAGGAGATAAAGGTGGGGTCTGAAGTGGGGAAAGGGTTTCTTAGCCTAGTCACCATGACTAAGCAATTCTTATCTAGGGGATAGCTCTCCAGGGAGGCCTTGCTAGGGTCCCGGCTCCCTCCACAAAGCATGAAGAAAGCTGAAGCACATTTAGGTCATTTATGGTATGAGCAAGTGATAAAGGAAAGTAACATGGTAAGTCATCAAGCATGTAAAATTCCAAAGAAGAAAGCAAACTCTGACCTCCACTTACTGAAACAAAGTTACAGGCTTTACTTGCTAGAGGTCAGACATCAGGAGGAACAATCTACAATGAAGCACTCAAGACTGCCTGGGAAGTCCATGGATATTTCATTAATGTTTAACAACAGGTTGCAGAAATCTTCCATTTTGTAAAGGAGAACTTAGCCATTGTGCAAGTGGAAAGACCTTTTGGATGTGCTTCAGAGACCAATATTCTCTGTGTCTCTTACCTCCAGAGCCTACAGCTCGTACAGGCTGCTGCCATCAGGGAGCAGGAGCCTGGCAGAGCTTCCTTCCATGCTCTGGCAGCACAGGAAGCAAGCTGGAAAACCTCTGATTTCCACCAAGCAACACTTCACACTGGACTCTCAGTTCAATCACTCACCAAAAAAAACCCATAAAAACAAAACACATTTCCTATTTTAAAAATTAATGCTAGCATGGAGGTCCTGGTATTATTTGTTCCATAAGTAACTCATGCACCAATTCCCCTATGTTAATCAGATTTCCTTGCAAAGCACAGCATGTTTTGCTTTTTTTCCCCTGGCACACAGCTAGGTGAATGCACAGGAAGTTCAATAAGCACTAACAACTCTCCAAATGAAAAACTGTTCAGTTGTGCAGTTTACAACTCTCCCAGTTGTTTAGCAGACTGGCTATAACCCCACCACTCCAACTGCTTCTCATGAGGACTGCCAGAGAGGAAGGCTCTCTCCCAGTCAGCACATTTGCAGAGTGACAATGCCACTCTAAAATCTAGGATACACTAGAAAGGTTTTATCATCTGCAAGGTGAGAATTCAGATCAAACCCAGGACAATAGTGATAAAAACCCCAATTACAACTGGGTGAAATGGGGTATTTAGGCAAACAGCAACACATAAGCAACACCGGTAACCAAATCTATTCTCAGCCACAGCAGAGATGTCACAGACTGAACTGAGAGACAAAGATTACCTTAGAGGGTGTTTTAAAGAGAAAACAGGATGACAACACTTGAAAAAGCCTTCTCTACCAGAAAGAGAATGCTTCACTCTCAAGCACCATTCATAAACAAAAAACAAAAAAGCACTACTAAATAAAGCAAGTGAAAAATTAAGGAATGACAGGCTTGAATATTCTTGCTTTAGTTGCCCAACAGAATGAGCATTATTTAAGCAGTGTGAAGGCAGATTGTTATCTTTACCTCTCTGAATAGTACCTTATTCTGTGAATAGTCCCCATGGAATAACAGCCACAACTCAAGAATTCAATGGCTTAATGAATATAATAAGACTGGTACAATCTGGAGCTTAATTTGCATGCAGTTTGAATATTTTTGGTTCATTAGTTTAATTTCAAAATAAAAATACATGTAAAAGTAACAGCACTTCAAGTGCCACTTGGCTTAACATATATTTTTCCAGGAATTCTTACATTATTCAAATTTGCTAATTGCTAGGACTTGTTCAGCTAAAAGGAGAAATACACGTTAAATGAAAATATCCTTTTTGTTTTATAATATCTAATTAACACAAGCTTTTCTAGCTTCAACACTGTCAAATCTATCCTCTTGAAAAATACACACATAATTTTCACGCGACAAATTAAATTTGGTGTGGTTATGCTTTTAGCACTCAACAAGTAAAAGCTTGTAAATGAAAAGCTGAAGCATAAAGGTATGGCAAGTCTCATTTAAGAAATCAAAATCTTTGGGAGAGAGGAATTCTCTCCTGCAGAACTCAAGAAAAGCTGCTAATAATTAAATACTGCCTCTGATTAACACTTTACACTACATGTTTATGTTTAAAGTCCTTATTTAAGCAGATCGTGATACAAACCTAATCAAATCACTGTATTTCATTCTCTTATGATGCCTGGCTAATAACCACACAACAGTTGGAAACTGTCAAAATATTTTACAGCTCAATTGTAATTCCCTTCCAAGTCTAAGCATGCAGTAATTGGGTGTAAGCCACGTTCCAGGGGTGTTACAGCAATGCACAGCAGTCAGGTCTTCTGGGTTTCATTTTTTCAACACATGTAAAACTTCTAAATGATCCCTAGGATCTACTCAATAAAATTTTGAATTAAATATTAGTACATTGATCACAAAGATAGCGTTTTTCATTAATTCAATATAGTACTTATATTAACATTTTAAACATTAGCTTGATGTTTGGAAGTACAGAATTTGTTCAGCAGTTTTTTTCTTTTTCCTTGGCTTAAATTCCCTAAAGAAAAAATATTTTGTGAGATAAATAAAAAAATAAACACTTTGAGCAAAACATTACATGGCAAATATTGTAATATTAAAAGATTTGAGACAAAATGCTGATTTTGACTTTGAGGAATAAATTTTGCAGCTCACACATACATGGAGTATTCCAAGCTGAGAGAGAAAAAAAGGGCACTGCTACAATAGGGTGATGTGAAGAACCATACAGGCTTTTCAGCACGCACTATTACACCTGTAGTGTGCACAATACTCGTGAGCACAGGATCCAGATAAAGGCCTGATGGGTTTTCCTGAACAGACAACTCCCTAGGCAACTCTGATTGGAGACTGTATGTTTAAGGTAGTACCAGAGATACAGATTCATGACTCCCTGGTCTTTCAACACTATTCCAATCATTAATCCATGCATTAATTGTCACCAGCTCCCAGTGACAGGCAGATGATATCACTGGATCCCAAATACATTAATGTCCACTGGATTAAAATCCTTAAGAGGAGTTATGCCTTTGAGCTTCCACAAATGGAATAAAGTTCTACATTTCAAGTGCCTTTTGGACTTTGTTTACAAAGTGTATTAAATAAAATTAAGCATTCCTGCCAGTTTCTCTACTGGTCTCCAGATGATGCGATGATTAATGTGTTTGGTGTGAGCTGCTTGTGATTCCAAATACTCATCTGCAGGCAGAACCAGGAAACACCTGCACAGAAGGACTGCACTAGAAGACTTCAGTCTTTCAGTCAGTTATTAGAAGGAGTACTGGAGGAAGGTATCAACCGCTCTTTCTTGCACAGAGGGATGAGATGAGATTTATCAGAGAAGCCCAAAGGAGCTATACAGGGTAAATCTTCAGCCAGCACAAATGCAGAAAACTCACAGTTGAGAGCCTCATACATCATCTTTAACATGTCTGATCATGTCTGGTTGTTACAACATGTAGAGCACTTATCACTCACAAGTCTCCTGCAATACTTTTCACTGCACAAGCACCTCAGGATAGGTGGAGGAGGGAAAAGAAGGGAGCCTTCAATCCTACACAGGAATTTCCATGCTTTGGGAAGTGTAAATTAGAGCATTACTACTAGTCTGACAATAAGTTTGCTAATAAATGTGTAGCAACATATCCAATTGCATAACAAGAGATTAAATGATTATGACAGTCTTTGAAATTGAGAGAATAAAGGGAAGAGAAAGTTAATGTAAAGAGAGAGCTCCGGTAACACAGCAAACTAGCGGCAGTTTTGGAATTTTGGTAAATTTACAAAAGCCAACTGCTCTAAATAAGCTTCCAGTGGCATCTACAAAATTTGTTCTAATACTGAGCATCAGTTCCAAGTTACATGAGCTTCTAAAATTATTTAAAGGTGTAGCACCCACCATCTCAAAAACAAACTTTTCACACTTCTAGGCAACACTCAGCAGCAGAAGCATCAGCCAAGACATGACTGGGAAACAAGCACAGCAGCATCATTTGATTAACACCAACCTCACCTTTAAAGTTGTACAGAAGGGGAGTTCAAAGAGTAGTTTTTCCCTACAGTTATAATAAAACTTACAGAGTACTCAAACAGAAGTGCTGAAGTTCTAGTGAGAGAATGACAAGTTGATAAATATATAGTGTGGACACTGCTTTAGTCATAGTTTACATTTTCAATGAGTTACATTCATGTAAGTCTTTTTTCTTTACCACATGTAAATACTTAAAAGTCATTTAGCAATGATTTTTATTTTCTCCTGTTCATAAAACCTTGGCAGTGTTAGGTGCTGGTACTTAACAATCCCTTCTGCAAGTTTGGGAGTAGGTGGGATGAAGCAGGAAGGGGAGGGCACTGGACTCTCAAAAGATGAGTTTAGGTAGGGAAGATTGGTCTCACTGGCCTCCCAAAACCTCTTTTGTAGCTGGTAGAGCCTGGCTATTTAGAAGACTCTTCAGAGCAGAGGTCTAACCAAAATGCTCAGAGCAGATTAAGGAGTGCTATCTGTCCCTAAGTTATGGAACAGTAGAGGCATTTTATGTCCTAAATCAGACAAAAGCAACTAATTTGTAACTGACTTGACTACAAAAAGAGGTCAATTCTTATGGAATCTAAACCTACAACTCACGGCCAAATTCATCACCAGTTTTTACAAGAATCCTCTAAGCTGAGAAAGACAAAACAAAATGAGACTATAGTAGGATTTGATCTCTCTTGCTCTCATTTTGCTCAATAAATATGAAAATAACCCATTTTAAACATTTGTTTTAATGTGAATCTATTTCTCAAATAGTTCCAAGCAGATATGCATTTTCCAGTGTCATTTAGATCACCTGTTTGAGGATCCACACAGAGTCCATTAGTCATGCAGGGATAGCAGCAAGGACAATGTTAAGGAGTTTAAGGATGTGAAACTGCTAAAATCTGGTCAGAAAACAGGCCCACTGCATGATCCTGCTTTCTTTATTCTTTTTCTTCTATATTGGGCATGAAATGCTGGCAGAGCAACTGTCAGAGAAAGTGAGACTGAGGTGATGAAGGACTAATTCCACTTCATCTGTGCTCAAAAAAACCCCAAAACACAGAAACCCACACAAGACCCAAAATCCAGAGCAATATATTTCATTTGTCTGGGTACTAGTCATAGTACTGGCTTCCTCCAGAAAAGGAAGGAAACACTTTTCCAAAGAGATGAAAGTGCTCTGAAGCAAACCCCGTAATGTCTCATGTGTTCTAGGGTCCTATGACTCTTTAAACGCTTGCAAAAAAGACAGATTGTGATTTTAAATCAACTACTTATATATCCAAGGAGACCAGAAATGGAAGAACATTTCAAAAATGTGGAGGCTCTCACTGGAATTATCTTCTATTATTGTCTATTACTCACACCTATGCCACATTCTGGTCCTACATTTGAAAACAATGGTTAAGTATGTAAGCACAAAAAAAGATACTGTTCTGTTCTCTAGAACAGAAACATCTTTTTTATTAAAGCCTAATCTTGTTGCTATAAAGAAATGTAAAAACAGTTAAATGCATTTGCATTTAAGAAATGCATTTGAGAAAACTCCTTCCCTGAAAACCCCTCAAAAGCACTTTTTCTTCTTCCTTTTTTTTTTTTTTAAATCCTCATGGTAATATTCCACTAGCATTTTAGGTAGAGCAGAAAAGTTGTGGTTACAGCTATAACCACACTGAGCATTGCAACAATATTTGGTTTGCCATGGTTTTCTGTATGTAAGCCAACTGACTGGGTTCTGATCTACACACCCATGTTTCAATAAAAGATTGAATCCCATTATGTTACTCAGTCACTGCTGTCAATAACAACCATGACAGATGACTTACCAATAGCACAGAGGGCCAGGAGAGCACTTTAGAAAATCATCAATTTTGCAGCATTGCTTTACAGTGACAAAAACAAACCTTTTCACAGAGTACCAAAGAGCACTTTGGCAACATTAAGAAAAGGGTTCATGGCGTTATGGAATACGGTTATGAGTTTTGAAGCAGATTCTAGAACAAAACACTTGAATTATGATTTGTTAAGCCATCTGTATCAAACTGGTGTCTGAACTCACTTTCTAGAAAGCTTGAATGTAGATAATAAACATATATTTGCTATATATAAAGGTATGTATATGATATTGATATATTGTTATAAAGGTGTATATATATAACATATATACCTTTGTATGTATCTATAAACATATAGAGAGAAAGAAAATATATTCTCTCTCAATAGATAAAAAACACCTCAAGCTTGAAGTAACAAAAACACATTCTGACTGTGTTTTTTAAGTAAAAATTACTTTATGCTCCAGAAGCATAAAATACAAGGCAGTTAATAGGAAAAAAAGAGAGAATACAAATATAGAACACTCTGTTTTTATAATTATTTATGGTGGTATAATATTTTAGGATATTTTAAAAGTTGTTTGGCTGAGTTGGATTCTAAGGATGTAGTTGCACTGAAGCAAGCCAAGAAACATGACCCTTGCAAGGCTTTAAGATTCCACTTCCTTGTCTCAAAGGTGTTGATGAAGTGAGGGAGAATGAAGATTTTAGCTGGCCTACCAAAGAAAAAAAGACTGTACTGTTCCTTGTGGCTCACCCTTCCAACATACAAAAGACAACTAAGGAGTTAGAAACAACTCTAACCTGCCCCAGTTCACACTCGTAGAACCTTGGGTAGAAGGATTTCACTGCTCTGGAACGTAACAGAGGGGCAACCAAAGGACCTCAACTTCTCCTTGCCTTCAGTAGACTCTGCATTAAGTCTCAATGATGCTTACAAAAATCCAGGCATGTAATAGTCAGCATCCAAATGTTATTACAAAATGTATTTCCCTGGCTCTGCTGTGTGCCTGTGACAGCCTCTCCCCCAGTTGTGCAGGCACAATTTGAGCAGTTGTGTACACATCTGTGAGCCTAATGTCAGTCCTCACACTGAGCCCACAAAGAAATAAAGGTGACTTTCTACAGCCACAGTGGGCATTAATCCACGCCACGCAAGCAACAGTGACGTGCCCTTGGTGCTAAAGATGCCAGGCATACATATGAAGTTACTATTAGTCTCAAAATTAAACATCACAGGACCTTTACTAAGGTAAAAAAAATTAGTAATGAAGCCTCCAGTACCTAGAGATCTGTGTTCTTCAAGATATTTCATCCCAGGTAACAACAGGGCGTTTTGGGGTAATTTTTTTGTTTTGGTTTTATTTGTTTGTTTCTGTCTGTTGAAACACTCCTTATTTTGGGGATGGTAGACATGTTACAACTACTGAGTATCCTGTGGTGCGGCATCTGCAAGTGCGAACCCACAACTCACCCCAGCAAGCTCTGCTCTAAAGGAATATGGGGAGAAGCAGGATAAGAAATATTAGATGTTTCACCATGCTACATCCTCTGAATCCAAATGATTTTTCCCCTGTGAGTGACTGCCCTTTCAACACCATAGCTCTCTTTAAAGTGGTGTAAGCATTTAATCAATGAGCGTTTAATCAAACTTTTAAAGTTGAGCTAATATATTAAGCTCACCAATATTTTTTCGTAACATTTAAGAGGGGATTTCCTTAATGGCTTTAGTTTCTAGCTAGCTCCTTTAAAGTCCTTTCATTGAGCTAGAGCATATGATTTCATTCACACTTTAAAAGCTTTTCCTACACATGCCTTTCAAAGCTGATTTGTCTGAATTAGAAAGATGAATGATATCTAAATTCTGTGCATTACTCATTACTACGAACTATTAAGTATCATTCAGGGGTTAAGACAATTATCTGCTAAACTGCAAAACAGGTCTTGTCAATAAGGAAACTAAATAAAGTAAAATACATTTGCATGTCCTCTTTTTATTGAGATAAAAACAAATTTGGTGTATGTAATGACACATTAAAGTTCTTAAGTTGTATCAGAAAGAGTTCTTGCTTTAAATATATTTTTAACCCTTTTTTCCCCTTTATTCCCCTTTATTAACAGTCTGTACAGAGTGCATGCACTGTGTTCACTTGAGATCCATCTATATGCTTCGCACAGGACAAGTCAGACCATAAAATATTAGCAGATGTGGATTTTGTATTCAAATGGCCGATTCCCCAGCAAAACATCTCTTTTTTCCTGTATACTGCATTTTTGTTTTCCTTAAAACAACTCAGAAAAAATGTAAATCTAAAAATATGGTACATGCCACAAATCCCTCAGACAGCTCATATAGTGACAGTTGCAGAGAACAGAGTTCTGCTGAAAGAATGGAGAGAAATAGATTTAAAAGGAGGCAGTGAATCAAAAAACCCTGCCTTCATCTTGATGCCAATAAAAACCAGAATCACTCAGTTCCTTTGGATTGTTTTCTATTTATTTTCTTTTCTTTTATGTGGTTAATATTTTAGGAAATTGTTGGGTTTTTTTCCCCCTTTTTTTGTCACCACAGACACTCCCTTTAGGCAACCGTGCATCAACAATCCTCCCACGTTCAAAGTCGGCTACATCTGTTGCTCTTTCCCATTGTTGAAAATTCCTGCCTTAATCCTATTTGACTTTATTCATGCAAAGGTCATCCTGAATTCAACAAATGGAGGAGCGATAGCAGGCACACTGTTGAACATGGCTAAAAAATGCTCTTGTAGAACGTGCAGCTAGTGTGCCGGCACTATCGCACAAGTACTCGCTTTATTATGCAGCCTCTTTTCACCACAGCTCTGTTGCAGTATGAATTGGCAACATATTTCTCCTTGCAACTCAGGAATACAACATTTTCCTTCTAACTGGCCTGATTTTCTCTCCTTTTACAAAGGTTTGTGCTTAACTTGCATTTGCTGGTGAGTATGACTGCAACATACATATAGAATATCTGGGCGTTTCTCCTGTCCTAAGGCTTGGCTTCTGGCACCTATGGATTCCCTTTTTCTCCTAGATTTTACCTCTGAGTATATCTAGCTTCACAAATTTATTTCACTAACCTGCCCACCTAAAACTAATGGTGATCACAATTTTAAATAAATTAGGCAAAATTCTATCTAAAACACTTCTACAAAGCAGGGTAGAACAGCTAATACAAATACCACATTTTAGGGCCATATTACATTGTAGATTTGCTTATAAATGCCATCTGTTTTGGTTTTAGACTTGTTTTTCCTTCTCAGCAACAAAAAGCATTCTGGCTTACACCTATGATTTATTCCTATGCTTAAGTATCTGACCCTAACCAAAGAACATTTAGCAGGAACAGTGAATTAGTAAGCAAACCAAAGTTAACTATCAGACTGATTTATGAAGGGAAGATAATTATTTTTGTAATATGGCCATAATTCATTATGACAGAAGCAAAGGAATATTTATTCATGCACACTTATTTCCAATTTGAGGTGCTTGCCAACCACGATGAACCAAACCCATCCCTCGGGGAAGCAGAGAACCAGGCACATTGTTAATGTGCTCCTTTCACTGAGTGCTGCACCAGGGCCCATGGATGGGCCACTGATGGTGGAGAGAGCACCCTGGACTTTATCTAAACCAGCCCCAGCTCAAGGTAACAGCTAAAAGTTAAATGCTAAAATGTCAACTTCTAAAAATCCTGTTGAGGTCTTTGTTAGGTGCAAGGGAACATTGGAAAGAATGAAGTTTTCATTTTTAAAAGCTTTCCTGTACTCTGTTTGTGTGGGTCTTGTTAAGGAACCTGATAACAAGGTATCAAAACTGTACAGAAAAAGGATAGATTTTTTTCAGGCTTTTGTTGCAAAGATTTTGAGAATTTTTGTTTTGATGATGGTTTAAAAAGGTCTTAGGAGAGGAGAAGTTTTCCTTCCTTCTTCTACCTTTTAAAGAGCAAAGCTTGAACTAAACATGAGTCTGTGAAGCCCAGCATGAGAATCAAAGCCCTCCAGGTCACAAGCCACAGGAAGGTGGCCCTCTAGCACCTACATCAGGAGCCCATGGCCTTGTGCCCTCTGCCTGCCTCCAACAGCCCCTTCAACCAGAGAAGTGAAGGCAAATAACTTACAGGAACTAGAATAAAATTAAAGGCCCTCACTGGGGATAAGGACTTTCAGATGACATCTCCCAAAAGCTGGCCTAGATCTCACTAGAGCTGGCCCAGTACAGCTGGCATTCAGATGTTTGGGCAGCCCAGGACTGCTCCAGCTGTCCAGCCAGTGACTGTGCCTAATCCCCTTGTCCTCTGGGAGAGAAACCAAACACGGCCATGGAAGCACTGATATTTAGGAACCACAGCACTCCAGAAATCTCAGCGCACCTTTTCCACAACTACTGAAGTAGAATTTTATGACAACAAATCTGAGATCTATATTTGTAAATATAAGTTAAATTTAAAATATGAAAAGTGAAGCCTGGAATGTCACAACACTGGTGCAGTTACCAAACCTTACTTGCACAGACATTTTGCAGAAGTGGTAACTGGTGCAACCCAGAACTGCTGCAGGCACTGACAGTTTCCATCCATTTCTGTAGGAGGCACATTGCACCAATACTGTAGAAATACCTTAAAGAGCAATTATGAAAATGACAGAAGCAGTCAAGCATTTATCAACCTGAACACTATGGATATTAATCTGCAATGAAAAATATTTTTCCAGGACAGTTCTGGAGACTTGTTATTTGCATCCCCACTACTAATAAGGACCTAAAGAAGAAACAGTCAAAACACTTAAGAAGCATCTCTTAAAGTTGCCAAATCAAGTGTTCAGAGACTATAGTTACAAATACATTTTTATTAATACCCTTTGTATAATAGCATATATATTTTTTTGAATAAAAACTGAGGTTCACAAAACATCCGCCTCCAGATTATTGTAAGCTAATGCTTTTGAGTCATTAGTGTGAGTCACCTAAGACCTGACCTTAAAGAGAACTGTTTGTTTTAGGACAGTTCATGTGACACAAAACAGCACTGTCTCAGCTGCATGGCACTATAGCCAAGCCAACAACTGCTAATTTATCCGGATTCAATGCAGTTGTGAACTTGAGAAAAGGAAAAAAAAAAAACAACGAAAAACCCACCACAATCCAAAATCTGGTTCAAGAGATTAGCTTAGCACCACACATAAGGAATTCATGACAGAGGGAAGGATCCCATTCATTGCTGCTGGAAAGCACTCAATTGTCACAGAAAGCAGCATCTTTTGCTGGCCCTTGGTTCAGCATACAGCCTGGACTGGCTCCCTGCAGAGCAGAACATACAGAACACCACCTGAGGATGTGTTTCCCTCTAGGTAACACTCCAGCTTCTGGGACAAGGAGAGAAGAAAGGGGTTGAAGATGGAAGCAGCTCAGCTCTGCCTCCAGTCCTGGGCAAGACTCCTCTTACAGGAATATTTGGGCAAATTGTTGAGGGTTTTAACCCTCAAATTCTGAAGGAAGCATCTCTCTTAGAGATAATGTGACTATAGAGCACCACCTAAATATTTTTGATGTATGGGCACAAGATACTTCAGTCAGAAGTATCCCTACACAGGACATGGAAGGGCTTGGTTTCCTCTACACTCTTGATGTTCAACAGTGGGATCCTGTTGGCACCAATCATGGGAATAATATGAGGGCAACATAGTCAATTTCACAAATGCCATTTAAAACTCATGAAAACAGTAATAAGGAATTCCTTAAGTACTGGATTTTAAAAAATGGAATCTCTTTTATTCTTTAACACTTGAAAAGCAGCAAGTTGAATTACTTGTCTGTGCTTCCATATGATTATCTCACTATCTCTCTGTTCATATTATGTGTGCAGTCTTTCTTCCTATTAAAAGAAAAAATGCCTTTGGGCTATATGCAAAGGCATATTTTCTCAGAGTGCTTTTTTTTTTTTTGCTTAAGTTCATAACAGTAGACATCCTCCAATTCTATCCAGTACCTTCCAAGTCTTCCTTGGGCTTGAACCATCTGTCTACGTAGGGAGTGACAAAGATCTCATGAAAAGGAGCTGTCAACAATTCCTTTGCAGCAAATATGAAGCTGAAAAGGAGCAAAGTCATTGAAGAAGATGTTCCAGAGAGCTGGGAAGTCTTTTTCTGAATGGACAACTGGAGATACCTTTGATACCAAGAGACAGTGAGTGATCTTCATTTCCCATGTGGAATTTACTGTCACTCCTCCACCTAGTTGCATTACTGCACCTGTGTTTTAGGATGAAGTCTTCCTACTGTTTGGTCACATAAGGTTGATAATCTTGAGGTAAATAAAAGTGGAGAAAACAAGCAACTGGAGGCTTTAGGATCTCTGATATCTTGGGAGCTGTGGGGGAAGCTGTCACTTCGCCCCCTTCCACTAAACCTGCCTGTTTTGTGCTCAAAGCATTTATTCTGGCTTAGAATGAATGAGAATGAAAAAAAAAATTACAGGTTCATTCTTGTTCCCTTGAGAAGTATCTGAGAATTTCTCTTCTTTCATTAAGGAAGTAATTTGTACCTCCTTTGCTGCTTGAAGGACAAACTGTCTATCAGGCAGAAATCTTTCTGGACAGCCTGAACATCCTGAAGCACTGCAGATACAAAGCAGATTACCAAGGATACTGGATGGAGATGGATTATTACATGTTATGCAGAAAATTATTCTGAATTTCCCATAAATGTTTCATTAGAGCTTAAATCAGCTAGCTTGTCTAGCATGAGAGAGCAGATTATTACTTGGCATGCAAAACAATTAATTTTAGTTTTAAAGTGAGAGTCAGAGAGAGCTTTAACAATGATGGTGACAGAAATGGTACTATTGGCTTTGGACTGCTATGTGAATGTGTATTCTTCTCTTCCACCTACTTAAAAGCCCATCACAACTTCTTGTCTAAAAGCACCAAAACCTGTTCCTGTGTCTTCATAACTACCAGCAACACCACGACCTTCATAAAGGCAAGAATAGTGTACACAATAATGACAGTCCTAAACTGATTTATCATCCAGTCCTGGTGCCATACATTTTCATTATTGCAAGGCATAACTAAAAATCCATTCGAATTAAATTTCAAAAAGCATCTTGTGGTCTGATACCAATTTTATGTCTGTTCATATAATATGTATTGTCAGAGAAACATCTATCCCCAGGATGGAGTGCCGGAGTTTCATTTACTGAGAGATTCTGGGCAGGCAGCTGTGAGAAGGAGCTCTGAGAGCTTCCAAATCCCAGGCTGGCAGTTTGTCAGCCTGCAGCAGTTACTCTGTAAGGCATGTGTTTAACCAATACAGGCTTCCAGACCCTGAAGATGGGAGAAAGGATGTGAGACCAAGCTGGATTCACCAAATATACCTGTCCATTTACCTGCAGGTTAATGGTAATGGCAGAAATCTGATGGATTCATGAGGCATCAACATGAGCTTTGGCTAAAGTCTGGCAATAAACTCAATACACCAAATCCCAAGAAAAGCCTTTATCAGAATGGTTTCCAGAAAGTGAAGGGCATATACTGTCCTTCAAATGAGTCAATGAGTAAAGGTCAATCCAGTGCAAGAGGTATTTTCTTCTAACATTAAAATAACTCTATGGTTGAGGATGCTTACCTGTTTCCTCCTGTTCCCTAGTAAATAATTATTTACCTCCTACAGAAATTCAGTAGTATTCCTGCCCCCTTATTCTCACAAATACAATAAAATCCTTGATTGTGCAGACAGATTGCTTTAGCTTCTCTACCACGAGACATAGTTGCCAGCTCTGGGACTGATCTTCTTTCAAATAAATTCAACATAATGCAGAGGAGAAAAGAAATCTGAAACTGGCTGAGACTTCACCCTGCTGAAGTTCATATGTATATTCTGTAATCAGCTAAAGCAATGATGAGCACTGATATGCATGCTATGTACCGGTCTGATACCACATTTTGAGCCTGACCACATTTTTTTTCCACAAAGTCAACAAGTGGAGGAAATTTAAAGACTCTATCACCTCTGTGAAAGGTAGATCCTGGTTACTCAAACCGTGTAAAGAACAGTAACAGTTGTATGACAGTAACAAGCCCAAAAAGGCTTCAGCCCTGTTGGGCTTGACAGCACTGTAGTAGTTTGATGACTGAAGAGCTTAATTACAGCTTTGCACTTTGTCAGACTCACCTAAATAGAGTCAGCATACCATAGTTTTCAAGTCATTTGAGATGATTAACTGTGGGGTAACTCCAGATCTCAGACTCTGGATTTTAAGCTCTCTCTGATGACTCAGATTAGTTTGGAGGAGATACACGTGACAGGAGAGAATTAAGATATTCCTTTAGGAAGTGTGAATAGATAAGAAAAATTTCTAAGCAAACCTTCCTCTAAAGTCAGATATGACAAACACTGAGCTAATTCTTTGGGCTGAAGAGCTGGACCTTTATGGAGTGTTAAACCCTGCCTTATAGAGAACTGACCCTTCCTCACCAATACAGACAGGGGATCTCTAAGTGATCAAAAGGGCCTGCTCAAGGGGAAGACATTGAAGAGGCTTGGAAAGGTTTGCTACTACAGGTAACTGACTACTGAACACTTTATAAACTTGTTGGTGTGTAGACGGCAATGACAGCGTTTGTGTTTTTTGGATTCAGCTAATGTGATGAACATGCCTCTAGCATGTGAAGGAAAAATGAACACCAAATACCCTGTCAAAGATTTGCAGAGAAGCATTTGCAGTATTTTTCTTTAAACTCTGAAGTTCTAATATTAATGCTCTGTAGTTTAAAGATTAGCATTTCTGCTCCATAGGCATTTCCTATGACAACAACTAAGACAGGGAATTGAACCTGCTGAAATCACTTAGCCTCTGGTATAACTCCCAAAACTTTCTGTGGACAAAACACTGACTAAGACACATGATTTAACTTCCCTTTACCTAAGTTTACCTCTATAGGACTATTCCCCTACATAAGGACATGTACTAAGTTCATGTTTGTATAGTGCCTATACCTTTGGATGGAAGTTTTTCCGGAGTTGCTAAACATTGTCTCTATTATTGAGCAATAAACAAGTCATTTGTGCCAACACTCCAAGTCCCACCTGGGCACTATTTTGTACTGTTCTGTGAGAAAATGGTTTCTTTTCTTTTACATGCCAGTACTTTTCCAAATTTCAAAAAGCATTCCAAGTAAAATGCTTTTGATCTGAGTGCAAAACAATTCAAGCACAGAAAAAAAGACTATGCTTACAGAAAGCTTTCTGCATTGCAAGTGACCGTACAATATTTTAACACACCCACTCAGCAAAACTTTCCACTGTAATATAATGAACCAGGACACTGCATCTGCTTTGGAGCCTTCCCTAATGTACCCTATCCTCCAAAATCCTGTTTAAAAAAATTAATTAAAGCTTTCCTATAAAAGACCATATGAGCACAGAGCTTCACCTTCCCTCCCAGCCCTAATGAAAATCAATGTTTCAGTACATGGACCTCTGCTGATCTCAGCTGTGCCTCAGGGTTGGGGCAGAAAAGTGGGCTTCAAGGAGGCAGGCACCAAAATATTCCCCAAGTAACACCACACAGACTGTCCATAACAGCACAGTCTTCAATCCTGAATCTTTTCTTCATAAATTCCACCTTTCAGACACTCTAAAGCTGCATCTACGGCAGAAAAAAACTACAACAACCAAACTCGGTAGTAAAATGTTATTTCAGCACAGCGAAGACACGTATGAAGCAGACACACTTCTTTGGATGCATATTTGCAAAATAACACTTCTCAAGCAGTGAGCAATTTCCACCAAGCAACCTGATAAAAATCTCCACAGATGTCTCCTCACAGCCTTGGTAGTACCAGAAAGCTTTGCTTTGGCCATTTTACTTTGACCCAAGAGCCAGACTCCACCAGAAATCAAATAGTGTGTCACTTTTCATGCAGAAACTCATACAGAAACTCCAGGTAACAGGACTGAATCCCATTTCAGTGCTTTGATTTCACAAATCCCTGGTTGCAGTTTTGCATATGAAGAGTAACTTGTGAAGTGTACTTCTGGTCTTACTCCACTGTTTTGTTTTGCAATGAGCAGACAGAGGTTAGATTTCTGGTCTCATATTCTTCAGCTTGAGTGAGTGGTAAAATGACAATAAGATCAGAGCTTGAGTGGACAAGGACATGAGAGCAATCTGGCTGAGTAATTATGCAATGAAATGATAGGTATGACAAATAATTTCCCTCAATTCTTAAACTGAAGTACAGCAGCTCTGATTCAAGGCAAACCAGATGATAATGTGTATACATTGGGCAAGATAACGCTGGAAGGGAGGTATTCACCTTCCTACCTTTAAAACAATGTATGACATTTATTTCTAAGAAAGGTCCATTAACTTATACTATTAAATGCTTATTTTATTTAAAGAAAAAGCACAAGTGGTGCTAACTGCTGAAACACTGGAGTTGAAGTCCACATTGACAGAAGTCAGCTGCTGTAGTAAGAAACCACCCACACCTCACATTACCTATTCCACTGAAATTAACTCTGATTTTCCCATGAAAAACATAAATGGATAAGCATATGTAAGTATCCTTAGTCTGGACATTCCTGGTAAACATTTAACCTCTTTTAAAGTAGACTGTTTTTGTTTGGTTTTTTTTAAATTCCTTCAACATAGCTTTGGAATTTGACATATATAAATGCCAATACAAATAAACAGTATCCAGTACTAAGCTTTTAAACCCCAGATTTATGACAGAAATGCGAAAACAGACTCTTCAACAGGGGCAAGGCTTAGGAGCATTAAAATAGATCAGGACAAAGCACTGTTCAACATTATTTTCTTCCTTCTCCATGGCATATCCAGCTGTCCTATAACATTGGTTACTAGAAGACTCTGTTCTTTGAAACTGCAGTTGCTGTTACCGCTGTCATTAAATCCTTAAAAAAAAATACAAGTTCCTACTGTTGCACCCTCCCTGTGAACCAAGTGAATAGAAACAAGCCAACATCTTATTAAGTACTGGCAAAGCTTTTAAGATGCCTGCAGAAAAAAAGAGGATGTTTACAATGCACAGAAAGGTACTGGTATGAACAAAAACAGAATTTTGATACAGAAAGCTTACCTTAGGAGAGGAGGAAAGCTCCCTTGATGCAGGAAATGTCGACATGTTCTCACCCATGACCATCTCTGTCTTTGGCAAGAGGTTTGGGGGTTCAGGAGCCTTTCTTTTCATCTTCTTTTCTGGCTCTTGTAGAGCAACTTTAATTAAAGCAGGGCTTGATTTTGGTTCATAAAATGGATTTGATCTAATTAAAAGAAGGGAAACACATTTCTTTGCTATCTCCTTTGAAACAAAACCAAAAATAAGACCTGCTTAGGAAAGCCAATGACTAAAATGCTTTTATTATCCCACAAAAGAATGTTTTACCTTTATACACTTTTAAATACTACATTTTCATACAATTGAAAAGTGAGTTACAACAGCTAAAACTGCATTATTCAGTCACAATTTTCATAATTTTTATTAAGTCTTGTAAATTGCATTAGTTTTTCCAACTGCATAAAAGCTAACTCTTCAATTATACTTTGCTATCTATCAGAGTGATCTGATTTTATGGCAAGATCAATACCAAAAAATGTGAGTGAAGCTATTGGGTGTTGAACACTCTAATTAACAGAATAAAGACAGCTTAAGTAGAACAATTAAGAATTAGCCCACTGGTACAGATATGTTCCCACAGGGCTTTAGGGGCCTCACTCTTGGCCGTCCAGTTTTGAGAAGTCTGGCCTCCATGAGTACACATTCAGCCTCAAATGGATTTCAAACTCTGTAGTTTACAGGCACCACACCATTTTAAGAACACTTAGCAGGAGAATAGAGCAAGAAAACCTCATCTGACTTACATATATCTCTCTGCAGACACCGCTAGGCTTCACCTGTCAATTTTGAAAGTGCCTTTTATAGCTAAACTTTATTTGAGAATGTTACAGAGTAAACATCTTCCATCAATTAGATGCAGTCCAAAGAATTATCCTTAACTTGAGTGTCCATGTTTCAACTGCATTTGTACCACCCCAAGTAAATACCTCCACAGCCAAATTTTGCCATATTTTATGTTTGCTTGATACATCAAATATCAATCAATAATATATCAAATAATGGCTTCTTCTACACACATAGTAGAGCCAGGAGCTTTTTATCCTGCTAAGGATACTTAAGGGAATAGTTTTTTGCACTGAAAAATTTCATTATTCATACTATTTGCTTTTCGTATTTTGCAATCCAAAACTGGGTAGTTAGTTATGAAATGGATACATTAATTTATTCTCTTCTAATCCCACTTTCCCCTGCAAGATATATTTATCACATATCTCAAACTATGATTCCCAACAATCTATCTGCATACAGTTATTATATGCAGTGCAACCAATTACAACAAATAACCTCAGTCCCTTGAAGTCCCTTAGAATTCAACTCTGGATGGAAACACTAATGCATTAGATAAGAGTCTATCTAGCTACATCCATTGACAAATTCCCTCTCAGCATAAGAGTCAGGAGCTACTAGATGCTATTTTTAAGAACTACAACAGCAGTAAAAACCAACTATTCATCCAGTTGCCTTCCACACAACATTAAACTTCTCCACTTTGTTTGTACTTGTAGTATGAAAAGGTCTTCCAGTCTCATAGACAAACTTTAGAGTTTATTTTAATGCAATTTACACTCATCCTGTTTTCACAGAGAAAAAGCAAGCAATTAATAACCTACACCACAGAAATTTACTTTTGAAAGGCAGTGTTTACCAAAGCACATAAGTGAAAATCAGACCTTTCTAAGAATCTGCTGCTTCTGCTCCTTACAGAAAAAGATATCCAACTCCTGAAGCAAACAGAAAAACTAACACTAAAATAACTAATTTGTTGACTGAAGGCAACTTTCAGGTGTTCCCACTTTGGTGCCCATCAAGTGCAAAGCCACCAGTGCAATTAAAACTAAAGGCAACCAAAGAAACAAGTTAAATGGAAACAGAAGAGTGTTTTCCATGGGAGGCAGCAGGAAAAGGAGGTATTCAGGTTGGAGTACAGAATGCATCTAGCTGTCAGTAGCTCTAATTTAGCTGACAGCCCAGCTCAGGTGCCTTCAGACACCAGAGAGTTCAAAGGGAGGTGAAAATGAAGATAAAAGAGATAAAGGCTGAAGAACAATGCATTCTATGGGACAGCACAAGGTTTTATTAAGTTCAACAAGTCAGCCTTTGGAACAGCCAACAGGCACAGCATGTTTGGCAGGAATTCAGCTCTGAATTAGAAAGGTGTTAAAATTATTTTGGTGTGAGAAAAAACCCAACACCTTATCAATGAGAGTAGACAGGTTTGGAAGAACCATCTTTTGAATTTTTAAGCTCCGGAACTGCCTGCACTGCAGGTGTCCATCCTGAAGAATTGCACCCTCTGTACCCACCAGAAGGAAGTGCTAAAAGGAGAGAGGCCTTTTTCTCTAGAGAAGAAGTTGCTTGAAAGCCAGACTAAACCCTCACATTTTGGTCACAGAAACAGACACGGGTACATGCACAGAAGAGACATGCACAAGTGCTACCTTTTACCTTCCTCTCTGCACCACCCTTATTTGGTCTCACAAACATTGAGCAAGATTTTTGAAAAATAATGTTAATACAGAAAAAAACAACCAAAATGGTTCTTTCCTGAACAAACTATAAAGTTTGAAGCCATGAGGATCAGGTATACATAGCAGAGTTTGGTCTAACAGCTTCCACACAGCTCTACAAGAAATTAAGCATCTAAAAAGTCTGGTTGAAAAGAGCCTTAGCTGGAAAATATTAAAGCACTTTTCTCTGACGTCAGGCCCATATTTACTGGTTCTGTGAAGTTATTTAATGGATTCACATAAAATTATTTGTCTAAAAAGATGCTAGACTGTCCTCCACAAAATTAAAAAAATTTCAGACCTGACAAGATACCTGGCATTAACTGTTACTGACAATGTGGTGGCTTGTGGCTTCTTGTGCAACGGGCAACTTCAGCAGATGGCAATTTGATAGCCTTGCCAATTACATAGCATAATTCTAAGCCATACAATGATTAACAAGATAAGAAGCCACAGAGCCAAATGATACTGGAAAGCAAGTTTTATTCTGGCCAATTTAAAAATTATTTTGATCAGTCTTACCAGTTAGCTGAGAAAAAAAAATTTAGAATAAACATTTTATTGAGGAGGAAACCCAAAGCTGTCAGCGTGGCCAGGCTAAAAGGTCAGGCAATATTGCCAATCAAAAGTACTAAGGTTGAAAGCATTATACAGTAAGCAGTTGTGAACTGCGCTATTTTCAAATAATTAACTTCACAAGGTGTGCCATCCTTCACAACAGGTGGATTTTAATGCATAAAATTCAAAAAGATAAAAACTGAATTTTCCACTAACAATGAAATGTCCAAACTTACAAAAGGAAAATGTGGTCCTTATCTTTAGCTAGGTATGAGAATTTAGCCAGAGGAAGTATGTTTTGGGAGCACAGTTTTGCAGCAGAGTAAATACACTGGCTCACCTAAGTCCTCTGTGCCATGCAACACCCCACAATGCTTGTGCTCATGACTGTGCTTTGTGTGTGTTATGAAGTATTAGTTCTCTTCACAAACATTAGTCAAACACATTTCAACGAAGCAAATTACCCAAGGTAAATCCTTCACAGAAGTGCACTGAGGCAAAGTACCTTTTACAGGATTACAGTAAGAGTCTGTTTCAAAACTGGAGTCAGAGTTCAGCTCTTGGGGCACTTCGTGTAAGCTCCAAGTCCAGAATCAGAACTAGGGATCTGCCAGAGCAGAGTGGGACAAGGGTCCTGATGCTAACTGTTGTGTCCATGTTCTCAGGACACAATACTGCATTTCCCACAGAATGTAAGAGGAAAATGCCAAGAAGTACATTAAGTGAACTCCAATTAAACATTTAAGACATGGGGGTAAAAATACATTGTATTTCCTGATAATCAATAAATCAGGAGCCTTCAATTTCTTCCATTTCATGCCTTCCCCCTATAGGTTCAAAAGGACACCTGGAGACAGCCCTTGACCAGTGGTAGTCAAAAATTAAACAGAATTTTTTAAAAATCAAAAGACAAAATGTTATGAGAGATTAAAAATAACATGCAAAGTTTTCTATTCTCATGATATGACTCAGTTGTTCAGCTTTGTCTTGAATACACTGCTCAGGCCAAGTCAACACATCTTAAAATAGACACATAGCAGAAGAAATAACAGGGTCCAGAGACGGGCGGTGGAAATGATTAGAGAGATGAAGAGACTTCTGTATGAAGAGAGATCGAAAAAGTTAGCACTCAGACAAGTGACAAGGAAAGGTGAACATGCTAGAGACAGACAACAAATGTTTATGGCAGGTAAATCCAATCCTACTAATTGTTGTTTCGATAAGCCAGCAGAAGAGACAGCATGGGATTGGAGAGGGAATTTATTTACAATCAACAAAAGAAACACATTTCATTAGAGATCATGTTTTCTTGTGGAACTCTGCCACTAACTGACACGGAAACCTAGACTTCAAGAGGCTTGGAAGAAGATTACCCACTCACGTAGATAGTAAAAGCATCAATATTCACAGTAGGCAAAAAATACACAGTAGGTAAAAATAAAAATCTGGACATAAACCCTCATGACTTAGGGCACTCAAAAAACACCAACTGGCACCATCTGTGAAAATTCTGCCTTTGGTACTCACCAGACCATGCCATAGCAGAAGCTTTCTACTTAAAAATTTGAAAATTAAGGACATGAGATGAGGAAAATTGTGTTTGTTGATGTAATGTAATGTAATGTAGATGCAATATTACACATCCTGTGTTTCTAGACTGGACTTTTATCATTATACTCATTCCTCCAGAGAGTTTCAGCAAAAAGATTCAAGGGTTCTCCTTGCCACACTTCTACCAAATGCACTCAACAAACGGTCTCCAGGTCTTTTTGTATGATGTATTGCTCCTGTAACTTCAGAGGAAAATGTGGAGAGGAAGGTTACTTTGGGGGTCAGGACATAAAAAACTTATGTAAAAGATGTAAATAACTGATTTTACAGTGTTTACTGACTCTTTATCTTCCCATGGGACACTGCTTTATCATGAAAATACAGATCAGCTTTATGTTCAAGTAGAATCAACCTATGGGGAATTTATTTTTATCTTTTGGGGAAAAAACTAACAAAGCAAATGGAGTCATTAAAACAAGAAGGAGGCTGTTGTTAACGAAGGGCTAAAGTCCAGTACACAGCAAAAGGAAGGGTTACAACCCTTCCACAAGCCCCTTTGGCATAGATGTGCATAGGGTGGAAATGGAAGTATAAACAGAAAACAGAGAAAATTCTTCACTTGCTCATCCATATGGCTTTTTCTCTTTCTGCTCCTCTCAGTCACTGCTGTCCTTTATACCTATATCTTGGTGGGTGTAAAATACACACATTTTTATTTCCTATAGATTCTGGTGACCAGGTAATGACCAGGAATGCCTGGTGTAGCTGTCAGTGTGATCACACTGTGCTCTGAAGACAGAGCAGCCAGTGCTGTTTTTTCAGGCACTGTCCTGACAAATGGAGTTGGCAGTGACATAATTCCCAACACCCTTTATTTATTTTTTTCTTTTATTTTTCACAGACCAAATATCAACATTAAATCCATGGCTACAGAGCTTTAAAAGGAAAAAAACTGCACAGCCCTTCATATGTTTCTATTGGCCTGGGAATCCTTCCATTTCCTAGACCACAACTACCGACGGAGAAACAGGAAGATCATGATACCATACCTCTGTTAATATTGAAGTAATGCAAAATGTCATGCCATGATAAATCTCATTAAATAATGTAAAATTAAATATTAATCAGAATTGTTATCTGTAAAATTGTTCAGATGTAATCACCGTAAACTGTCTCATGAGTGGTGTGGTTGGTGACTAATGACCACAAACAAGGATTAAGGATACACCTTCCAACCTCTCAAGCTGTGCAGGAATTGCAAAAACTCTCTCTTCCTCATAGTTTTTATACTATAATACGAAGCAGTCAGTGCAAGTTTATAAAGGTTTTACGTGTGGCCATGCTGAAAGAAACAACCTAAGTAAGCACATATAGTGTCATCTTTCCCATATATATTCAGTTTATGAGATTCTCAAAAATGTGCTATGCAGATTGCAAAATGCTCTTCCTTTTTACATACTGCATCAAGATAAAATGAACTCCCTGTTGTCATTGGCAAAAATTATTATTTTATGTAGTAAAAATCACGGCAAAAAAAAAGAGCAAGGCCCAAGCTCTGTTGCTCCTTTAATTTCTGCCTCATTTGCAGTTGTCAGGGCATGAAATGTCAGAAAGGTCCACAGACTTGTTCCCTATGAAGTCCTTTGCTATCAATAAGGCAAAGGAAAGTTTCCTCACTGATCATGTTCAGCTGAATAGCATGACCTGGGGGTATGGTATTTCCTGCTGCTGAGCTGCCCAAGGATGAGTCTGTCCTAAGTAAGTGATTAAGGATCACCATGGTTCAGCCCAATACACCTCAAGATTAAGCCAGGGATCCCACTATTAATGCCTGCAAAGCTGCTGAAAGACAGAGAATCATACTTACTCATCCAGCTCTTCCTCCTCAGCTTTAGAGGTATCTGCATAGAGGTATTTGCTCATATCCACTGGCCTGACGTTTTTCCTTTTTGCAGGTTGTGGAGGAGAATCTCTTACACTTCCAGGTGCTTCAGGTGGGTGATCCGGCTCATCAAATGGGTTTAAATACTCTGGGGCATCTTCATCCTTGAAGGGATTGCAACTGTCAACATAGAAACTTTCTTCTGGTTTTGAAGACGAAGCTCTTTTAGGGTGAAGTTCTACCAAATAACAAAAAAAAATTAAACAGATTTAACAAATTAAAAATTTGAAGGCATATTTTAAAGGCATATGAAAAGGCCTGCTTCTTAACTCTCAATACATAAAGTTATAGCCTTAGGTGAATTTTCATGCTTGTTTACTCAAAAATAGGCCTTTCAAAAAGTCTTTTAATTTAGACTATATTGAATAGGCTTCATTTTCTCACTTACTACAGCTCTTTCATTAGTTATTAGTTTTCTTATTTGTCATATAAATGGCATCACAACAGATATTAAAACATTTTCACAAATTATTAGCCAATTTGTGTCCTAACAAAATGTTCCTAATTATTTATTTGAACTTTTAATAAAGAAAAAAGACATTCTGTATTTTATAATATTACTGGATTTAAAAATTGTGATAGTAAGTAGGTGGCCTTTTCATTTCTTAAAATTACTGAACTAAAAATCAGCTATTAAGTATGACCAGTAATTACATTTCAAAACACATGTGCCTCTGGTAACAATACATAATCGCACTGTAAAAATGAATTTAAATTAATCCTAAAGATAATCAAATCACTCATCTTTTATTTGGGCTGTACAACAAAAAAGTTATTGGCAAGCTGGAGCTGCATGCTGCTCTCTGTGTAATACCTTTTCTGAGGTGTCTGTTACTCTACAGTGAACAGCTTCTTCCCCATATAGCAATACAACATTTGTTACAAAGACACTTAGTAATGTTAATTTTACTCTTCTTGCAGCATCCAATAATCAGCAGCTCTGTTCAATACTGGAGGTGACGTACTTTCAAAATCTACACAAATAGGAACTTCAATGCAGTGTCATTAAAACCTAACTTTCAATAACCATATCCACATTATTCTTAATGAAAAGTGTGTGTTTTTCAGAGGTATGGTTCACTAAACTGGACTAAACATACTTTTAAGGTTTAACAGAGCAACTCTAAAAGTTATTTGTAACAAGAGTCTAAAAAATAAAAAGATGGACTACCAAGTGGATTTTTCACTGAAGAAATATTTGGGAAGAAAAAATCTCTAGTCACACAATGAACAAAGGGAAGCACTGTGCTTACATGAGTTTGGATGGATGATGTACCAAAGCCGCTAATCCTGGTGAATTGCTAGAAAATGTGAGTGCTCTCTACCCTGACAGCAAACATCCAGCTCACTCTGAACCCAACCATTAGCATAGCCCAAGATGATGGAAAGCCCTACCCCATGCAAGGTGAACAGCTCTAACTTAGAGTGTGAGTGAACCAGAGGCATTTCCAGTTGGACAGGAATATGATCCCTAGCTGCAGGTAGTGACTTCACCTATCTACACACTGGACTAGTCACTAGATCAGGGCAAAGCCTCAGAGCAGGAAAGGCTTTAGCTCTTTTCAGGCCTACAGAGATCCACCTGCAGCCTGTGGAGGAGACCCATGCTCTAGCATGGACATACAAACAAACAACTGCAGGAAAAAGTCAGGGGGTGTGTTTGCAGTATGGCAGCTGTAATGCATGTGTTCACTCCTGCCCCAGAGTAAATGCTTAACCCTTGAGAGAAGCGAATAAACTAGTGGGAACTTATTCTGGGACAAAGAATAGTTACCGTACAGCAGGTGATGTGTATTAATCGTAGTTTATGTGGTGATGTGATCATAAGCCCACATCCTTTTAAAGAATGCTGTTTCAGAGAAAGACAGAGTGAAATAATATTGAAGGCCTATAGCTTAACTGACAAGGGAAAAGAAAGCATTTAAGGCAGAAATTCTTAAAAACACAAATATAATCAAGCAAGAATCCTTCATAGTACGATAGATTAAATATATCAGAGCAGAGCCCAATATCTAAAATGCATTTGTTCATTTATTTTAAGCTAAACTGGAAAAGTGGTTCTATACAGACTTAGGTCATTCTAGTATCCAGTGCAGGTGGGCAAGGCAAGCAAAAGCTTCACTCTTCTTGTCCTGAGATGTCCTCAGTGTGCGTATTTGCAGCTGAGCTGACTCCTTGACACTCAAAGCTTACAGACATATGTCCAAAATGTTTTTAAAGTCAGGGGAGTCAAATCCCACCCTTACTGTATACTGTATATACAGTACATACTATACATGCCACACTTTGAAGCTCATGGTAGTCAGAATACTACTCAAATATTATCCACACATTTAATGATTTGATGAACTAGAGGAAGCAGAAATGCTTTGGAGATGTGTTCTCAGAAGACAGTTCCATACAAAAAGCAAAAATAACTAATGAAATGCAGAATAAAAGGACCTTGTTCAAATAGTGTGGCTTATTGACAAAGCTTTAATCAAACTTTTTACTACTTTAAACTTTGCTCAGATATTAGAATATTTTATCAAGAGAGTGGACAACTACAAACAGGTGCTTCTGCAACGCCATACAATGGATCATTGCACCTGCACATGAATCTGATAAATACACATTATCATATCTGAGGGAAATCTTCTGGTAACACACAAGAAGGAAAGTCAGTAATATATTATGAAATTAAAAACATTGAGAGAAACAACCTCCAAAAACCATGGTGTAAGCTTTTATTTTTAATTTGCTTTTAAGTGTCTCCTGGAAACAATGAGTTAAATGCTTGTTTAAATCTGATAAATTAAAAGGCGCAAGGCAAATGGTTTTTGCAATTCTTTTTATTTTGACACTAGATCAAGTGCTGTAACTCTAACTATGACAAAATTATTTCTCTTTTTCTTGGTTCAACAGGAACTACATGTTTGGCCTTACACAAAGAGTGCTATGTATAAGTGCTCAGATACCTCTGGCTTGTTAATAACTAAAACATTTCACAAAATTCTACATGCAGGTTGAAATTAAAAAACCTTCTAAAAATATCATTCTCAAGAAACCTTTACAGGCAGAATTCTGTAGAGGTTCAGCTAGAACCCACTTAACTTGGCTGCTCATTGTCTCTACTCTTGCCATCCAGGATACTATTTTCCTCCCCCTTCTGCTTCCTTCAATGTCCCCACAGAGAAGGAGGGTTCCCACGAGGGTGCCCCATCTGAATCTAAAGAGGTTCTCTCCCATGGGGTCTCTGAAACCCTTTAGAACTAGTTTTGTGCCAAATGTTGGTCATCACAAGCCTCTCTATAACAAATTAAGTTGTTATGATGATGACTCAAGAGCATTGCTCTAAAAGCCAAACCCACTGTCACCTGTCACTTTTCTGTAACAGACTCGTTTTCTCAAAGAGCTAATGATGCTGAGAAGTGCACTTTGGCAGGCTAAACATACAACAGTTTAGAAGGGGTCTATTTCCCTCTTGCAGCTGCTTTCACATTCAGGAGGCAGCACTGATTCCCCTGCTTTCCCCACATCATTCATCACAGCTCCACACAGGACTCCAGTCTCTACACTGATATAAATAAATAAATAAAAAAAAAAAA
>VXBI01005406.1:117950-184170 GCA_013397375.1 Toxostoma redivivum
TTTAAAAAAAATAAAAAAAAAAAAAAAAAAAAAAAAAAAAAAAGGTGCTTGTAGTTTGGAACATCAAGGGTCAAATACAAAATAATTTTGCATGATTAAGTAATAAAGCCACAGGGGTAGGAGTGACAACAAGAGAGGTAGAAGTATTACTACAGCAGAAGCACCAGCTGCTCTTGTGCCAGATGCTGGAAACATTACTTGCCCTAACTCCACTGAGAAAGACTGTTTGTGATAATAATCATTCTGGCACTAGCTATCTGCACAATCAGCTAGAGCATCTCCAGAAATCACCCTGCCCTTCAACCCACTTGCCTTTTGTAACACAAACATATTGTGACACATCCCTTAAAACCAAACAAAACCTCCACCAAAACATCGAACATACCACTTTCCCCTTGGCAGAGGATGAAAGAAGCAGCCACATGAGAAAGGTACTCAGTTACGCCACTGGCTGCCTGATTGGCAGGCAGGCACACAGGCACCATGGGATGTGAGCACCCAACAAACAGCAAAGAGTAAAGATGGAACTGCCCAGTGCTTCTAGAAAGAGTAAGAACTGACATCCCCATACACTGCTGGTGATTTTCTGATCCTGTATTCATACACTCATAACACACTGCTTTTCATGAAGAAATAGAAGGGACAGAGTCACCATTTTCCTCTCAATTGCTTCCTCTGCTGCTCCGTGTATAGGGCTACCCTGGAACGATTTGGGGTTTGCTGTTGCAACACTGTTTTCATTTTCAGCCTAAAACACGCTGCAGGGAGCTCAGAAGTCCACACACAAGGTGAAGAAATACACTGCTGAAGTAAATGTTGGTCTAAATGACAGGGGGTGCCAGCTAAGAGTTACCCTCATGTCTTGCGTGTGTTGTATTGGTCATAGACAACTTCAAAATTTGTATTCCCCACCAAATTAAAAAAAAAAATATCTTGAGTAATGAAAGTGTGTTGTGATTTTCTACTTCAATTTGTTGTACATATTGACTTCCCCAAGTAAATATTTTGCACAGAAATTAACTGATTTTATAATTCTGTTGCACTGCAACTAAAAATCCAAAAGGCAGTCCTCATATGGTCATGTAAAGGTTGTCTAGTATAAAGCTGCAGAGGTAAACTGTTCAAAGAGATTATTTTTGATTTTCCCACATTTCTAATATCTAGATACAGAGGGAAAAAACCCCAATTCGACATGTCAACCAAGCAACACATGTGAAGACTTTTTTGAGGTGATTTGCTCATATGCACATTCACTCTGCTGTGTGTGTAAAATCATTGATACTGAGGACCTTTTAAATCCCAGCAGCATCCAGAGCCAGCTGGCTGATAAGCCTGTGCCATGCACCACACCTACAGCGTGCACACGGATGCTGGAGCACTCATGCCTTTAGTTTCTCTCCACCCCACATTCCCAGGGTTAAGTGATTACGGGATTAGGAAAATAGAGGGAAAGTAGCTGGTTTGTGAACAGGCACAAGAAATATCTGTCTAAGAAACAAGTATCTACTGGCAAGTAATCCTCCTTTCTCTTTGAGTGACTTTCAATACACACATATTCATACTCCGGGTGACTCTGAGCACACATATTACAAGCTTGATAGGGATATCCTTGGAATATCTCTGCCAAATAGCGCATCATGCCTCCTCACATCTGATGGGAAAGGGAAAGGGAAAGGGAAAGGGAAAGGGAAAGGGAAAGGGAAAGGGAAAGGGAAAGGGACGAAAAGGAGANACAGCTGGCTGCTCTGCATGTCTTGTGGAAATTAAGTAACAAATTCTACAGATTACTCTGAACTTTCGCAAAGTCTAAATTCCAGATTATACCTTGTCCAGATAAAAAGATAAAGAGACTAACATGTAAATGAACAGAAAAAATACTCCATCCCTGCACATATAAAAAGTTAATCTCTTGATTTAAGCAGATCACAAGACAAGTGAAACAGGTAACGTGACTCTTTAAGCCTGTAGGGAAAAGCCTGCCTTAAACTCCTGAACCTCTGTCATGCTCTTGAGCTTCTGGGGTGGCCACCAAAAAGGTTACATTCACTTCAGGATGCAAAAGCAAACAAGTGGGCACAGTCTCAAAGAGATTCCTAGAAAGAGATGGCAGTAATAAAAGCTCCACTGAGGTCTCAGAATAGAAAAATCATGAGTGAATAATGGGACAAACAGGGCACCCTTCAGCAGCTGGGCAACAGGATGAGAACAACTATGATATTGCACAGCCTCAAAATGCACTTCAAAACAAAGAGAAAATCTCCCCAAAATTGTAATGTCTAGTGCTCCCCATGTAGAGACACTGATGCAATTAACCACAGAAATACATAGAAGATTCCTGCTGTTGCTGAAGACCAAAACCATCTTCTTTAATTTGTCCCAGCACCATTTTTTCTGCCCCTCAACTTTCTGTGGAGGAAGAGGACTGCAGGAAAGGCACATGTCAAGAAGGCCAAGCAAGGTAATGGGATCACAACCAGTTCCCATTACAGGGACAAGACAGGTCTGGAGTGAAAGAACCAGTGATGCTCAGAGGTGTCTGAGGCAAAAAGAGGAATCCCTCAGGAGCCACTCATCATAACATAATGTGGTGCCATACCAGATGTCCAGCTCTTTGTCTGATAGCCTGGAAATCACTCTTTCAGCCAATCTTTCAAACCTTTCACCCTGGTTTAGTGCTCCAGGAAGACACTGTCACAGGAACCTTACAGAAGGTCCACTCCTCTCAAAAAAACCAACACCTTATGACACAGTAGGAAGAATCTACTGACACCCTGTTTATCCCAATCACTGTCCTGTTATGGTATGTTGACTGCTGCATGACAGTGACTGTCTGTGGGAGTAATGCTTGGTATTCACACACCCAACAACTCAGCATTGCTGCCCACAGCTGTAGATGAGACCCAAGAATCTGATCACAGAGACTGTCCCAAGTACACAGAACAGACACAAAGAAATGGAAAGGTGTCCACATCTCTGACTGAAGACGACATCATCTGAAGGCAGACATCACCAAAAGAACCACTATCAACTGAAAAAAAAACATGCCCCTGATAAGCTGAGAGTATTTTAGGAACATAAGCAGGCTGATGTCTTGAATGCAGGCTGCTCATAGTGAGCTTGCCACAAGTTATCAAGCTACTCCAGTACTAAGAAACACCAGCTGTTTCTCCCTGTCCCCAAGATGAGAAAGAGTCACTGTATTTTGTGGCCAGAACACCCAGTGCTTTCTTCCAGCATGGGTTCTCTGTGGAAAGGAAAGAAAAGCTGCGTTTGGAAAATGCAGTTTAGGTAGGATGGGACTTATACAGCTTTCTCCATGGAGAAGGGAGCTCTTCTGCCTAAAGCAGAGAAGGAAGAAAGGAATATAGGCTGAGTCTCTTAGAGCAAGTTATTTATGGACTACCAGAGGGACTTATGTTCCCACTTATTCTGCTTCCTTCCATGATCCTAAGGGAATTCACTGTCAAGGAACAGACAAGAAACAAAGCCAAAGATTAGGACACCAGAACCTAATCCATATATACTGGTATGTACAAAGCTGAAACAGCTCACTTTTGCAGCTTTAGAAAAACCTGATAACTTTATAGGAGGGAGAAGGTGCCCAGGATAGTGGCTTTATGGCTTCAGTTGCCAAATACAGAAGGATCATGCAATGTCCCTGTTTCAGAAATACAAGCTATGAGTCACATCACAGACAAAGTATGACAGGACTTGATCCCAACCCACATCATTCCCTGTGAAGTCTGAAGGCAGAAAAACTGTGTTGTGAGTAAACATTTTGCTTGTCCAAAGAAAGTGAGTGACCACAGATGGAAACTGCAGCTTGGAAATCCATTCTCTTTGACCTGACCTTAGAAATCCCCTGGCTGCACCCTGGGCTGCTCCTGCTCAGTGTGGTTCTTCCCCTTTGCCACTACAGAGTGACTCGGTATTTTCTGTAGGAAGCAAAGTCTTGGAGGTTTCAAAAGGAGAGCCTGAGTACAGCTTCCAACTTGGGAATTAACTATGAACTGGCCTTCTGAGCAGCTGCAAGCTAAAAGTGATACATCCAGGAGATGGGAGACTGCAGATCTGGGCATGGAGTTGAGGACAGCAGAGATGTTTGCTATCCTGGTGCTCCCTTCTGGCCTTACAGCCAAAATCTTATCAGATAAAAAATTTACAGAGGTTGTACATCTCACCCAAATGGAACAAGAATGGGCATGTCAGTCTGGAAAGGGGATTAACACCTAGCATGTGGTACAAGGCACAATGCCAGAAGGCTTAACTGAGGAAGCTATAAAAGCAAAAAAAAAAAAAAAAAGGAAGAATAAAAGAGAGAAAATTAAATTGTAATAATGAAGATTAGTGCTAACCAAGAATAGCTGTGATGCAGTGAAGATTGCAGTGAAGGAAATTATGATATAAACCATCATCCACGTGGAGCAGAGTTGTCTGACTGTGTGTTGCTCATTCATATCACATAAGGTGAGTACTAGTAACACACCTGATAGGTCTAAAAGTCTCTGCTTCAACTGGTAGCCCTCAGTGGCAAATACACAGAATGTGCCTCAATACAAAGGATGTGGCTCAAAGGATAAATCAATTTTCTAGTGGCAACTGGATCATTGCTATTGCTACCTCAGTGCTATATAAAATAATTGTATTTAATCAATTAAATTTTTTCATTTGTAGCCCTACAGAAATAAAAATCATGTTTCACAAAGCAATTGCAAGTAGCAATGAATTATGTAAAACAAATTCATTACCTTCTACATCAGGGTCTCCAAATGGATTTAATTCTGCTGTGTCAGGATCACCAAAAGGGTTCGTGCTGGAATTGGCCAGGTCTTGCTCCCCTTCATCCAGAAAATTAAGCTTATTGATAAGCTCTACAAACAAATTGGAATATTGTTTTAAAATAGACAAAAACTGTTCATCCAACACATCTGGAGCTCAAAAAGCCCCGTGTCAACAGTCCCTCGAAACACAGCACCAGGGTATGGCACGAACTGCACGACTAAGTTAACACAGTCCAGTAAGTACATCAACAAAGGGAAAAAAAAAAGTGAAATGAATGAAACTTCTATTTGCTGATCAGAACATTATGTAACAGAAATAACTTCTATAAAACTCTTCTCTTTTATTCGTTAAATAAATAAATCTAACAAGCTAAATACTGTGATTTTGATTGTTCAAATACATGCTAACTATCTGCAGGAAATTTTAATTTTTGGATGTAACATGCATATAAAAGCAGAGAGAACATTTTGTCACTTTAGAAAGGTCAAGTATTACTGACTACACAACTAATGTTTTAAGCTTAGGGTCTGGTGGTTTCTCTTTCTTTTTTTGGTAATTTTTTTTCTTTCTTGTTCATTATCAGATGACAACGGAGCTGTAGAGGAGACAGGCTCTTTCTCTATCATGTTGTTACCTGTTGGATGCACTACAAATTACTGAGAGTCATGCTGGGTGGAAGCACAGAGATAAAACTGACAGCTGAATACAGGCAGGAGTCAAAAGGTAATGGGTCACAGTAAATACAATCAGAAACAGAAAGAAAGGATGAAAGCTCATAGACCTTCAGAGGAACTGGCTGATTTAGCTGAAGGCATATTTGCTCGCTTTATGCAGTCATCTTGATCTTCATCTAAGCTGCTCAGAGCATTCAACTGGTTTACAATTTCTGTAAATAGAAGCCAGTCAAGACAAACATAAGGCAAGGGCATTTAATGAAACAGAAGTGGAACGAACACTGTTACCAGAAAGAGAGAGAGCGAGGGAGAGTGGGTAAAAGAATAGATTTAGAACGAGTCCTTACAATTATGTAACTACGGCAAAGTACCTGTGTAGGTGCTCCAGAGACAATTTAACATGAAACCCAGTTAACCAGACATAAACAAAACCTAGCCAGGTTATGGTGTCAGCAGCAGTAGTTAGTTTTACGAAGATGAGTATTATGCACATCAGTTGAAAATTTAGATAGATGTACTAGATACAATTTCAAGATTTTTCCTGCTCATGAACAAAACCTGAATATGAAAACATTGTCAATCAACACCAACCAGCCCCAGAACAATTTATCTTCCTCCTAAACCCTTAAGGTTACAGAAAATTAACCTATACAAGATGCATTTTAATGTTTTTTTTATTTATATACACACTCCGATTATTTAACATTTACAATTAGTCATCATTACATTCTGATCTATGACAAGCTGAATTTATCTAAATAGTTCTAAAATACATGATCAGTATTGTGCCTGGAGAATGCAAATTGAATGTATATTTTGGTTGAATTTTCACTGTCATACTACATAAGTACCACCCTGCTGTTTGTTAAAATCCTATTTCACCTTCTGTCCATAGTGGAGAGCTCTGAATTGCCATGAACTAGTAATTTTTAAAATGTCTTAATGTTTAATTCTATTCAAGATGGGGATGATTCCATAAGTGTGGAAGGAAAAAAACAAAAAAACAACTAGGTCTGAGTGGCTTCTGGCCCAAGGGGAAAAATTCCTCTCTGCTCCTGCCTAACAGTCCCATCCACAGCATCTGACAAATTGAGCTTCTGTAGTAATGGGGATTGAGCCTGGGGCATCTCTGAGAGACCTGAGCATAAGTTTCTGGGGAGAGGGGACAGGCTTCCTCATCATTCCAGATGACAAACAGGCAAGAGAAACCTGTGCAGGAGAGATGATCCTGCTTGTTGAGTATCACTGCCCCATCGACAGTGTTTTTCATCGTCTATCTTTTCCCAATGAAATAAATGGATGACGCCTTCTGGTGTCACCAGTGAAGTTAAAGCTTCATGCCAGTCATTCTTGTATCTCCTTTAAAGTTTAATTTCTTGTGTACACAAGAAGTTACCTCTCAATAGCACTTTTAGTTTACTGCTGTTTTGAACTTGACTTTTTCTCATCTGGCTTTCGTTTGTGAAGTCAAAATGTGTCTTTATTCAATTAACTAGTTTTAGGGAGCAGGATATTGAACTGAGGTAAAAATTGAGTAGTATCCTGACTGTCCCAACATGTTGGTGCTCATGGCCACCCAGAATTCCTAGACAGGGGGCTTTTTCATGCTTTTTCATAGCTGACACACTGACACCTCTCCTGATTTCACGCCTTCACAGACAGCACAAAGAACCTGAAGCTCAAAGCAGACCAGAATCTGATAATATTTCTGTCACATGGATTAAAAACTTCTTTGACAAATTTAAAGTTCTTTGCACAGACATGCCAATCTGTAAATTACCAAGGAAAATTACCTACTCTGCCAATACCTACTGGACATCCTAAATGCTGAAAAACCCCAAGCAGAATTCCTCCTTAATGTACCTCCCAGCTGATTCTGACCTTAAAGCATAAATCTGCTTACATGGGATTACACTTATATCTGTCTACATAGAGTTAATTTAATCATCCTCACTTCCTTATTTTTAGCTCTAACAGACAAGATTATTATCCTAAAAAAACAACACTAAAACTGCCCCAAAACTTAGCTTCCTCAGTATAAAACCATACATACACCCGAGAAATCTGCATAATATATTACTGTCTTCTGGGAATTTTTAAGACTTGTGATAGGCAATAGAACAGACCTTTCTGTACTCAAATAAAACAGAGCTGACCTCATAAAACAGCAGTACTAATGCATTAGTAGTTAAAAACAGGCTCAGATGCTGATATGATTCACAATTTATTATGTCAGCATGTGAAAAAAAAAAACCCAAAACAATTATAATTCAGTTTTTATTGTCAGAAAATAACAAATTAAGTTCAGAGCTCTAAAAAAAGGGAGGTCTTTGATGTGGTCTGAATCACCTGGTCTTATCTGCCAACCTAAACACCCATATGCACTACAATGTTTCTCATTACAATATTAAATGGTTTATGTCATATTTTGGAGTATGGAAATGGTAGGTTGGAGATTTATATCCTATATTATCTTTTGTAAATCTCATTATCTACAAACACACATTAGCTTGTTCTACAAGTATGTCACATAAATCACTGGTTTGGTTTTTGGGGTTTTTTTCATTAACCTTTTTTTTTTTTCCTCTCTTTTTTTTTTTTTTCCCCCAAAGCAGCTTGGTGATTCTTACAAAGAAAAAAAGTAAATGTACCAGAAGTTGTCAGAAGAGGTATGGTTTTGCAAATTGCAAAAAAGGGTTACACATATTGTTATCCTGAAGCTTGCTCACAAACATGCTAGGTTTCAGACTCCTGCAATAGGCAGAACATGGGCACATTACTGATTCCATGTGGTGCCCCAGGAGAGCCACTATGCCCTCAAGCAGATGGAGAAGGAGGCAGCTGTTAACCCCAGCATGAGGCTCTAAGTAGGAATTAAAACATTAAGAGAAGCAACGTATTTATTACTGCCCTGTTTGTGGGTTATAAGGCACATTTTCTTCAAGTATGAGATGTCTTGTGAAGACTAAGGACAGGATAATTCTGGGAGCTTTAAATCCATGTATATTGACAGTGTAAATATTTGAAACTTAATTCATGGCAACAAACATTTTGCAACTTCAAACAAACAGTTGGGGGAGATACAGCTTTTGCACATTAAAAATTTCAACAAGAAATACTGAGACGAAAGAGGGGGAAAGCCTGAGATGGAGGGAGATTTCTCCAAGTAAAAAGTAAAGCTTGGAATGAAAAACATCTTTCAGTCTGGTCAACTGTACAGCAACAGTTCCATGTTGACCACCCCAAATTCCACAGTGCTTTTGAGGTCAGTCAGTATTGGACCACCTTCTTCATAGTTGAAGAAACAGGAGCACAGATACCTACTCAAAGTTAGGCAACCCATCAAGGAAGAGAAGCAGCATTTCCTAATTCACCTGCACCATCTAGAGCCCCACACAGCAGACCTCCCTTGTTCTCCCAGAAGTGGATATATAAGCTCATCTATGAAACTGCAATTTTAGCACACTGAAAAAACCCCCACAAACAAAATCAACAAGAATTGTTGTACACTGCAAAAAGGAACAGTGTCTGATAAAAGACTTGCACCACCTCTTGCAGCTGTGCCTTGGGCATGATAACTTTTCAGACATCAAGTCATCCCTTGCTTCTGTGAGAAAACCTGGAGTCAAAGGCAGGAGAATAACCCCTCCCTCTTGCTACGTGCACTTTACTTATTCCTAGCCCAATTACAAACATTAAGTGTGTACTGCTCCCATCATCCCGTGAGGTGTTACAGGCAGGATCCCCATTTTACAGTTGGGAAAACAGGCACACTGAGGTGACAGATTTGCCACAGGGCACTCTGAGTCAGTGAAACATTCCAGCTCCTCAGCTGCCAACACCCAACACGGCCCAAGAGGAGAAAATGTTGGTAGCAGCAAGCTTTCAAAAGGGTTATGTAACTTCCTCAATTAACTTTATGGTATTTGAAAGAGCTCTTCGCTACATTAGTTTTGTTACATTTCCTTCTTTCTAAAATTTTTTCCTGTTTTTCTACAATGATTCCTACCTCTTTCTCCTTTGCTTTCTCAGCTATTCTCTTAGCTTTCCCATTCATTATATTTATTACAGGAGTCACTGCAACTGCCAATGAAATCTATCTTGAACACATGTTGAAATAGATACTTTACATCTTACTTATTTATGTTTACTTACTGCCCTATGTTTTATGTTCTCCCATTTGCTTGGGAAATTGCATGCACTCATTCCCCTTCAACATTGCTCTCCTTCTCAAAGGTGGGAAAAGCTAGCCAGGCTCAAAAAGCAACTCAGGTGCTGTAACCAACATAAGAAGAAGAAGTCCCAGGCTGACGTTCCTCATGTCATGATTCATTGACAAAGAAACCAACCCAATGCTCCCATCTTGTATAGTTCGAAAACAGTCTCAGAGTAGGCTGAGCAAAGCAGAGAAATTGTGTATTCCAGAAGTATGGATTGCTTCTGCCTTTCGAGGAGGTATTGTTGGTTTTGAACAGATAATTCTGGCCTTTGCAATAGCAGGTGGTAAAGCTGAAATTACTCTAATATAGCTTGTGTTGCACATCAGACAGCTCACCCTTCCCATTTATCTCCAGGGATGTTCACTCCATATCCAAAGGATAGTAGATAGCCTAGTCTAACCTAGATCATATTTTTGCTTGTTTAGGAATCATTTTTAGCCTTATTGAATGCTGCAAAATCAAGTGTTGAGAAGCAAGATCTGATGCTTTTCACCTGCTGCCCTTCTGCATACAGGTTTTTTGTAGTCCTCAGCGCAGTACTCAGGCAGATCCTAATAAAACCCTTGGGCACAAGAGTTTCTATAGACTGAACGCTACCTCTCCTTAATTTGGCCTTCTCTGTGATTATCCAATGGCCTGGTGAACATGTCAGGTTTTGTTTGATGTTGTGATCTGATTTATTCTGGTTACACTAGGAAGGAAGTCGACCTTGCAGAATGATTTCAGTGTGACCGGACTGGTATATCTCTGCTCCCTGGCCAAGAATACATTATCTTAGTTTTTCAGATACTTAACTCCAGACTTTGCAATATGCTCTGTGCTATGTGTCTCTGCCAGACACATACTGCATAACTAGAGATTTGGCCAAGGTAAAAAATTAATTGAATATGTAAAGCATACAGAAAACATATTGCATCCTTTCACAACACTAAATGTAACTAAGTAATAACTGCTTCAGGCTGAACCTTTTGATTGCAATGAAAGCTCAAAAAGAAGTGATGAAAGTAATGTTCCTCTGAATTTTCAAGAACTGATTTGACAATTCACTTCTCCGCTTGGGATGCTCTTCTCTTTCCCTACTTTGGAGTAGGATCCCTTTATTTCAGACATTTTAAAAGAGCATTGGAACTTATGAAGTCTGACACCAGAAGTTAATTTTCTTTTCCTGATTCTTTCCACAAAGAGTTCCTACAGAACCCATCTGGAGCAGTACTACACACTGATCTCTACCAACAATTTAACATCATCTCATCCTGATCTGACTTGCCTCAATTAGTTCAGCTATCCTGGACATACTAAGCATTTTCATCAGCAATTCAAATGCGGTTACACTATTTCACTTCAAACAACTTCACTATCAAATTCATTAAAGTCCTTTAACAGGCTCCTGATTTCTTTTCCATGAGACACCCCCACCCAAAAGGCAGCAATATGCAGCCTGGAATTGCCATGTTATTGAGCAGAACCTCAGCATCTGTCCATGGCACAACTCATTTCGCAGTTATTCTCACAAACTGCCTTTATTATTGCACTTGAGCCTTTCCTCTTGTCTTCTCGTTTACTGACATTTCTCTCTGCTTTTTCTGCTCCTCTGTTCACACTGGTTCTTTGCTTCCTTGAAATGCTGCTTATTTAGTGCATTCTCTCCCAAAAACAGGGCATACAGACACAAATCAATGCTCTTGGATTCACAAGTATTAAAGAAGTATTGATTTCTGGATGAGTTCCTTTTCAATCAAGACATCTTAAATATTGTTTTGGTTGTTAGGATTTTTTTTTAAGTGAAATAAAAATACAGAATAAGGATAAAAAACATGGGACAATTAGCAAAGGAAACTTTATTTTACAATGCCTGTGGCAAAACCAACCTGTAATTTTTGCAGCCTTTTCCTCTTGATTCACTCTGGTTTCTTCATCTTCTTCATTGTCTTCCTCAAAATCATCTAGGTTACCAATATCAGCTTGTTTCATACTCATCAAACTAGCCAGGCTTTGCATGTCTTCATCCCTAGATGACAAACATCACACCAGGCATTAAAATGCAGCTTGTTAATACCACATCTGATATTACTGCATTCTTAAAAATACTTTAAATATTTTGATGTTTTCTTCAGGTATGTCTATGATATCAGATCTGATCTTGAATACAGTGAAAAAACAAAATTAATACACTCATAAATATGTATCAATTTCTGAAGGGAAAGTTTTCAATTAACAAAATTGTAAAGGGCATAAAAAAATACTGCTTTGCAACAACTGCTTTCTAAAATTTTAAATCAGCCCAGAAAGTCTGGTAAATGCATGCCTGGTCTGCTTTGGTTAAAGTGAAAATGCTTGGCCAGACCTACTGACCACATGCTGCATGCAATAACTACGTTCATTCATAACTCCTGATGCTGTTACAGAAATTAAAATCCCTTTTCTAAATATCGGAAATCATTAGCAAGATTTTAAAAAGGCAGTGTCTATTCACACATACCTAAAAGCAATGCTTTCACCAAGGGCAGCTTTTTTCAGATTCCTTGTTTGGGGTACTATGAAAACCCTGTAACTTACAATCTATCTTACTTACAGTCTTCAGTCTGAGACCTATCAATTTCAATGGGAAGAAGGTACATGCAAACCTAAATGGATCAGTTTTTACAAATGATGGCCTCAAAACCCAGTAATGACATAATATAGCTATTTACTGTATAGTTCATGGATGCTGGTTGTTCCAAGAAAGCTTAAGAGCATATCAGCTGCTGGCTTTTTCCATTCTCATTTTCAGCTGCAATTTAACCATGTTAAATCACAGCTAAATAACTCAAAAGATCATTCTTACATGGTATGCCAAGATGTGGTACACAACAGGTTAATCAGAGAGGGGAAAGAGTAATAGTAGTTAATAGTAGGGAATGCTTCTGTGACTTTCAAAGCATGCAGATAAGAAAAAATTGTGTCAAAATGTTTTAGCATGGCAGCCTGGAAAGTTGTTCATGCAACATTTTTTGGGCACTTGTATTGCAGTGGGCAATGTCTACAAATGCATTTAGAATACTGGAAGCTAGAAGTAAACTGTTTGTCTTTTGGAAAGAAAAAGAAATTTGGGAAGAGGCAGAAGAAACATTAGAGCAGTAGCTTCCCCATCTACCTCTTTTTTTCTGCCATTCTCACTGCCATATTGTAGAGAGAGAAAGGCAAAACAAAACTACATTAGCTGAAACCAGGACTGTGACAAACAATCCGTTCTCCAGCCACATGAATATCCAACATCTAAAATCTGACAGAAATTGCAGGAGAGGTTACAGTATCTGCAAAAATAATCTCTATCCTCTGCCCTCCAAAGGCCATTGAAGTAAGGAACAGAACCAAGTAAGTGAGTCAAGGGAGTGGCAATCAGTGCCCAAGAGAACTCTTTCCACGGAATGTTCTTGTGTTCAACTCAAAATCTTAACTCTGACTCTACCCTCCCTCACCTTCCCACTGGCTTTGTCCTTATTACATTCTTTGTAAAATATCAGTGGGCTACCTTGAAATCTGCCCAGGGTATTGTTAGATGAACACACACACACACATGCACATAAACACAAACTCCCACTCATTTCAGACCTGTAGATACTCTTAAACTGTTGTTATTTAAAATGTCTGTAAGAGTAGAGCACAAGCCATTTGTCTCTGAAGAACACAAGGCTGAAATCAGAGTAAGAAACAACTTTTACTCAGTTAAGAAACTAAGTATGGCAGGAATGATAGGTATGCTGAAGGATATTCTCAAATTCCACCATCCTATACAGAAAGAGCTCTTTATCAAAAGGATTCTTTGAAAAGCAACACAAAGCAGGCTATCTGGTTTAAAAAAAATCCCAACAAACAACAACTTACGTAGCTTTTCCTTCCCTCAGGAAAATACAAGATAAGGAGAACTGTAGTGTGGCAGATACCACTTTCTTAGACAAAGGCTTGAATTTTAACCTGACATCTGTCTGTGTAGGCATGGGGCTGGCATATTGCTTCATGTTGATGCTGCTGGTGGCAAGTGCTTTTCTACGTCCAGAAGGAGATTCCTGAAAGCGAAAGAAAAACAAAGCTAATGCAAAAGGTGCTGTTACACTAAAACCTGCATTTGCACAAAACAAAAAATGCACTTATTAAATATGTAGGGGTTTTTGGTTTTGTTTTTCTCAAAAAATCACAATGGCACTGTCAATCAACAGAAAACCATTTCTTGAGCTACATCAGTCATTTATGGTGGTGGAGCTTTGAACACCACCTTAGTACAATTGGAAAAAAAAAAAAAAGTTGTCCATTGTGATTAGTGGTGCTCCATTGTGAGATCTAGGATGTCTTTAATGGCTTGAGCTTGAAGCAGATCCACAGCACACATCCAGTTAAACTTCTGGGAATATATTTCCATTCCTTTTCACAGCAAATTGGACTCACTCTGTCCAAACTTGGACAGTTCTGGACTGGAACTTCCATCCTATGGAAGACATAGGTTTCACTAATTTCTTTGCATAATGGTTTGAGGTCATTTGGTTTGTGTTCCATGCTCAAATATAATACCTGAATATTTTTCAGAGCAGTGGTTCTTCTCATTAGTGTTGTACATGCACTATCAAGAGTGACAGGTTTCTGAAACTAAAGTTGACAATACTTCCAAAAATATTGATAAAAATTTTGCAAGGAAAAAATAAAGAGCAAAATAGATACAGATATAAGCCAAAATTCTATTTGAAAAGTCTAAATTATATTTCAATATAAAAGTGTTGCTCGTGGTTTAACAATCCAGACTATTTAATCTAAAATGCATCTAAGAATCTACTCTCTTGTTCTATCTAATATCAGCATCAGCAGGAAAGGAATGTTTATATGTAAAAAAGCTCCAGTAACAAAAAAAAAAAAAACAAAAAAAAACCCAAACAAAACCTGCTATTAATTTTTTTGAAAAATGTTCTCACAACAAGACTACATTTTACTGCAGTTGACAACTTGTGTTGAATAAAGAATACTAATTCAATCAAAACATTCAAGCATCCTTTTTCAAAATACTTGACATTTCTGCCCAATAGAATAAGTCAGAATGTAATATGTCATCCCCAAAGAATACCTTGTTTAAAAAAACTAGCCTTATCTGACAGATTATGCGCAGCAATATTATACAGAACTATTAGTGCATGTAGATACCTTATGAATGAATTTCAAAAATGCATCAAACACTTGAGAAGGATTTAGGCCCTCTCAGAAGAAATACTTAAGAATATGCAAATACTCTCAACTGAATCAAGTTGAACAGATGCAACTCTCCCAAACAATATGAGTGCTCATTCCCCAGCTGTAGTTGTCAATCAAAGAGCAAGATTAAGGTCCAAGGTTCTGACAAGGTGTAAAATGGAAAGTACAATCAGGGAGTTTCCATTATTACACAGATATGAACAACAATAATTTGTTATTATATCATACCTTTAGAATAGCTAACATTACAACTCATTATCCTGAATGCAAGGTTTACTGCAGCCCCTGTTCAGCTATCTACACCCAACAGGATCTTAGACAACTCATCTTGGAAGATTTGGAATAGTTAACGTTGACAGTAAGATGTTGACCTCAGCAAGATCGACATATCTTAGCATAAATCATGAATGTGGGTACTTGCTTGCAGCCTTCCAGATGAATCATTGATCAGCCACACCATGCCTGTATTATGATATGCTCCTCTCAGTCTGACTACGAAAATCACTTCTCAGCAGCTGTGAATATCCCCAATTCAATAAAGATCTGGATTTAGTTCCTTGTGTAGCTACAAATGCCTTCTTAGTGCTGGCTCAACTATTACATGCACCCAGTGCTATGAGAGCAATATACAGACCTCCCACTATGTCCCTTGGGGGAAGCATCATAGGAAACACCAATATGCTTCAGTGACTCCAAAAAACAGGGGTACTTGGGAGCAGAGCTACTTTCTCTTGTTATAAACACATCATCTTATCTGGTAAGTCAGGTGCATGTTGTCTTTATCAAAGCGATTTTACTAAAAAAGTCAAAACAAACAAGATAAGCCAACCCCATCTCCAATTCAGTGGTGGTTCTGAAGTGAAAAGAACACAACATTAAACTTGCAAGCACGCAAAAGCTAGACACAGATAGCAAAGCAGAATAATTTTGAAATTATGTGAAATTACATTTTCACTTAGTATCTACTTATTGTATAAATTATCATCTTGTCATTTGCACCTTCAAATTATCTGGATCAGAGAGTGAATAAGAGACATGAATAAGTAAGAGGCAAAGTTCTCCCAGTAATGATGATCATCAGCAATTCCTAATGGAATCTTCTGGTGTTAGCTGATGTAGAAGAAAAGGAGATGAGAATGCAGGCAGCAGTGTGCCAGGACAAAAGGAACAAGCCAGCCATGAGCAAGATTTTCCTATCACTACATATCCTGATGTGCTGTGAAGAAAAAGATACACTTGGCAATCAAATTCAGTCTTCCTAAGAAATTAATTAATTTCGTAACATTTTTGTGGGCCAAAGACAGAAGCTGACTTTCCAAGTTCCAACTCCCTACAAATATCCAAATTTGTAAGTTTATCACACAAAAAAAACTCCAATCAAAACCCCCAAACCCAAACAAAAATAGACAGTGCCTGATCTTTCAAGTCTTATTTTGCTTCACATGCAAGTTTAAGTATATCCTCCTACTCTTCCAGAAAGTGAAGTCCCTTAGAATTTTGCAATGTTTTCTCCTTTTAAGCTTTACAGGTTTGGCCTTACATGGTTTTAGTACATAAGTAGACAGGGAAATCTTTTTGCACTTTAAAAGAATATTCTCAAGCTGCTTAGGTCCATGACTGATTTCACAATGGATTATGTTTTCTACTCTGACACACAACCAGCTTCTAAAAAATTTGTCTTTAAATATCAGAGCATGCTAATAACCACTTCTTACAAAGATTGCAGCATTTTCTTCCAAAAAACCTACATGCTTCTTATAGCAGACTCTGAGTTACCCCAGAAACACAGAGACATTTTCTTGCAGAAGGATAAATAATTCTTAAATTAGCAGGGATAAAATAATCCAAGAATGGAGTAGACAGCAAACCTACAAGCAGAGTAGACAGAAACAGCTGAGTAGTAGGCTGGAATGAATTATTCCAAAGAGAAGCCCACTTTGGTAGGATACTGAATAAATAATGTCCATTTAATGGTAAAAGTCTGATCTGGTTTTTCTTGTGTCTCATATGAGCATGTGGAAAGTCAAACAGGAATCCCAGTGCAAATGTTTTAATTGCTCAACTTTCCTGCTTTTGCCTATATAATCAAAGTTTAAACTCTGTTTAAAGTATAAACTCAAAGTTTAAGGCTCTGTTATGCCTCCAGGTGTTTTACATTCATGTGGCTGCCAGTGTTGCCATATCCTGTTTTGTGAAAGGGTGGCATGAACAGTCAATTTTGAAGTCACAAGAGAGAAACAATCCAATGCAATAATAAAGAGGTGACAAAATACAACACTTAACAGTGAAGATGGAGTGCATTCTGTAAGAAAACAGCAATTTGGAAACCCTTTACTTTTAAGAAAGGCAATGCATTATGCAAATAAAATCAGCTATGATATCTGAATGTTGCAGAAAGACAAACAGTAACATACAATGCCAGCAAAATACAAATACCTCTATGTTATCCTCCAGCTCAAACATCCTACTGAGACTGAGAATGGGCACTGCTGGACTCAGAATATGTGGAGCATTGGTTAACAACCATTTTTTGTTGTTTTATGTTTGTTACTGTATAGTTCTAGCAAGTGAAACAGCATACTGGGGGGGGGGAAAAGTGTCATTCACCTACAAATTGTTAATAAATTATTAAAAATAGAACTACTTGGTATGTTAGCAAAAACTACAGCAGGCCTATCTTCTTGCAGAACAGAATAATGTCTGTGCTGGGCCAACTAAAGGCTCAGAGAAATCTGTACGTTATTTTAAAAGCACATTGTTTTCAAAACTGATAATTGTAATTCATTTAAGAAGAGTAAAACCTGCACATAAACACACAGCAATACTTCTCCATCTTTCTCTCCTGTGTTGTGGAATTGCTGCTTTTGTATTCTACACTTTTCTCTCACAAGCAGCTACACTTCCCTCGACAGTCTCCTCCTCCTACTCCCCCACAGTCCCCAAAATGCCTCAAACATCCATCACATTTTGGGTGAAATAACCCTATCTGGGCAGTACATCAAGCTGTATCCACTGTTCCCATCTGCCAAAGCAGCAGGATGAGGCATGTGGCTGGGTCTGCACTATGCCCACTCAGAGGCTGATACTTGTGCATTCTGGTACTTTAGGAAAAATTTGAGCAAATTATTAAAAAATCTGGAATAAGAAGACAAACTTGAAGCTAGCAAAATGAAAATTAATACAGAAAACAGAAAGATTTCCCAGTAGCCTGGAGCACTTTGATTTCTGAATTCAGACAAAGAAATATGTAGAACAAGCAGCACTCAGTAAATCAATAAAAGTTGCATTCCTTTTTTGTACAGAAGAGTATTAGTAATAATGAACTCAGGTAGTTCCCAATTTCTAAGCATGCTGTTTGTGTTTGCACAGACTTGAAAAACATTGTCACCTCAGATACCAACAGAAGTGCAATTCAGAGGTGCCATCAGAAAGACAAATTCCAGTCAATCTGAAGCCACAGGAATCACAAGCTGTGAGAGCAGGGCCAAGCTCAGATGAGCTCTCACCTTGCACTCAGCTCTGCCAAAGTCTGGGGACTGACAGCACACATACAGACAAAGACTGCAAACAGGGTTTCAAAAAGCTATGGATGGTTTTTCAAGGAGCAGTCCCCAACACTATCCCTCCCCAGCATTTTAAGTTACTTCCACAAACCCTCAAATGACCATCATATTGCCAAGTTTGGGGCCAGAGAAGGGAAAATTAATATTGGCCAAACTGCAGTCAATTCAAATGAAGCCAATGAAGCTGCATTTATTGTCACAGATACAGGGCCAGACCCATTTATCACACAAATTCCTTTTCAGTAAAGCAACCATGCATTATTCCATGCATAGTATCAGGCCTCCCAAAACTTACTCCACTGGACAGGAAGTGCCATTCTTCTATAAATATCTGCCTGGCATAAAGGATTCCCACAGCCTGATCTCCTTCTGCAACAAGAACTAAGTGGAGCAGCGCTACGTACCATGAGCCTTGTCTAGGAATCATCCCTATCATTCCCTAGTAAAGAGGTCCTTTCACAGCAAACAGGACTAAAACACTCTAAGGAACTAAGTGCAGAGAGCCTGGACCGCAGCTGTAAAACAAACAGCTCATTTTTACTGGGAAGATGATGATCACAGATGACACATGTCACACTATTAAACAGTGCCCAACTCTGTTCCAAAGGAAGCAAGCCAAAAGACTAAGACCTTCACACAAAAGGTCTGAACTTAGATTCTTAATTTATAGAGGCAAATAATGCTGTAATGTGAATTTCATGCAGTCTTCTTTCCTTAAAAATGTATTTTTAATGACCTTGTATCCTGTACTTACCAACTGACTAGCAAGTCTTCTTCACAATTAATATAAGAGGTGCAAATAAGTAAGAAACATTTTTGTATTTTCTGTTAAACTGCTTCTAGAGTTACACAGAATCAAAATATTGGCTGGGTTTTGTTCATGGGGTATATTCCTCTGGGTTATTTGGGCTGGGAAAAGAGTCCCCCCAGAGAAATGGGCAGGATGTGTTTTACCTCTGCACACCTGAACTCAGCTTGCCTGCACAGAGCTGTGACCCTGCTGTGCCGTCTGTAACCCTCGAGGCTCCAGTGCCCTCCTTTCCTGAGAAATAACAGGAAAACATTTCCATTCAGCAGAAACCAGATCAAAAATTACTGAAGTTCTTAATTAGTTAGATATGAAATGGTCTCTCTTTCATAGAAATACACTAAGTAATTAGTAATCACTCTACAAACATTATCCAAAAAAGGCCTTGATTAGGGAAGACAACAAGTTTCCTCACTGGGTATTATTTTGTAAAAAGAAACAATTATTATTGTCTTTCTCACAAACAAGGAAAATGTACAGCATAATATTTTGAGGGGCTGCCTTTTCAACTTTTACAAAAGCAAATGATAAATAGCCCACAAAGATTTGCAGATTTTAAGGAGGAGCAAACTTTGGCAGAAAATAATCGACACAGCAGTTTGTCCAACTCTAAAAACTCACTGAGAGAAACAACGGGTTTCCCTCTCCTTTGGCTTCAGAATGAAATAGAGAGTGTTTTGGAGGAAAGCTGTCCCCTGACACAAAGCCCCCTGCTCCTGCAGCCCCCACCCAGCACCAGGGAGGAGCTGGAAGGTTCTCCCTCTCCAGGCGTGAGATGGCAGCCCTGCGCCTGAGCCGCATTCACCATCTTGCTCAGATGAAAAGATCACTGCTTCACCAGCAGAGCAAAATGGATCACTACAGAAATTTAATTTGGGAGAGTATACAGCAATTAAATGCTGAAATAGACAAGCTACAGGGAGCTCTCTCAACTGGAGAGAGTAAATTAAGAACTATGTCAGTTAAAATAATTTAGACAGGCGGATGGGAGATTTGGAGGACCGAATGAAGGCAGCACAATCTCTGCAGAAAACTTGTTTAAAAGCAAATAATGGTTCAAGGTATCCAGAACGTTATTAAGAATTATGATGCATTTGAATGGAGAATTTAATATTTAAAAAATTCTGCACATACCAAAAACGTTGGAGCCCTAGACATGAGGGCTTGGAATGAAACAAAACATTTTTAAGCATTGAAACAGCTAACCTTAATGACATAAATATATATTTGTTATTCTCATAAAGTGACCTTCGTCCTTGCCAACACCAAAGCACTTGTACTAAACTATTTATCATATTGATCATATCTTAGGTTTAAGCTTGAAGATTCCTTCAAAAAATACCAACATGTTGGTTTTAACAGAACATCTACATTGATGAATCATTACATTGGAAGCACCACACATTGTTTCTTTTGTACTATAAGCAGAGACAATAATTTCAGTAAGCAATGAGAAAACACTACATGCTACTTCAGCTTCTGTCTTCTTACAGCCCCATGAGATTTCAGTGGCACCCTGAGGGACTGAGATAGGTAGTGAAAGGCTCTTTCTGACCAAATCATACCTGTGGGTGTGCTCAACTGACCTGTTGTAGGTAACAACAACCATTCATCTTCGCAGGCAAATCCTTTGCATTCACAGACTCTGGAAATCTCCAATGATTAACATCAGACAGGAAGTTTAGAAAAAGAAATGATACCTAATAAATTGAGGTAATTCATCTATACTATGCAGAATAACACCAAGAAAATTCAGAGGTCCTGTTTTTCTGCAAAAAATCCTATTAAGCTTCTTAGACGACTACTGGACAGATGGCAAAATAAGTGCATGATTAAAATTTTAGCTGAGCAATTTATTAATAGACCATGTGTATGGAACAGTGGGCTTGGTGCCTACAAAGGACAACAGAAAAAAATCACAAGTGAGCTGGGTAATTTTAATAAATAGCAGATAACTATTGAACCCTAAAATACTGAACCTTGCATAGGATGTGGATAACAGCTTTATGTATCCATTTATAACATCTTCAATTGTTTTCTCCCTTGGACTCTTTAGCAATGCAGGAACAATTCCTGAACAATCTCCACAGAAGTATACAGGAGATTGATAACTGATTTGAGAAACATTCACTTTAGTATTTGTAGGTGTTTTGTTCTTTCAGATCACTTCCACTAGAGATGCCATTTAAGTTTCTCTTCAAGTTTCCCCTTCTACTGACAGGTTGAAATTTACCGCTAGATGCCTTTGATCAGGTAAACTCGGACTGTCCTTGCACTCGATGCAAACATTACTGTATCTTTGCAAAGTACATGAATTTTTGCTTGTGTTTGCAGAGCTACAGCTTGTGCTGTACCACTCAAGAGCCCTGGAATACGTGACTATCCTGTTTCCCTTAGCAGCAACAAAAGGACATCCTTTCCTGCAAAGTCTAGATCCCAACATGCTGAGCTTACTAATGCCCCAATGGTTCTGCTTCCCTTTCACAGCCATTCACTCTCTGCTGTTGGAATCACTCCATATCAGGGACTGTCTGCTCCTTTCTTTTCCCTAAATGCTACAGCAGCCAGGGATGTGACCATCTCCCTCAGGTCTGCTAAGGTAGAGGGTACAGCTGTGTGCAAGCCTGTCTGAACTACTACATAGTAATCATTACCAAGCAAAAGCCATCAAGACGAAATCATTTTTATATAACAAAAGCTATAAAAGTAACTCCTACTGTAAACTCCAATACAGTTTTACTTTGCCATGGAGGTGGCCCATAAGCTTGTGGAAGTTCAGCTGAAGCTGTCAAAGAAACTTACTATCACCAGCTAGCTGTTTAAATCCTCCAACCTTTCCTCTCAAAGGAGCAGATTTAAGGCTTGAGCTGCTGCTGACACGTGGCAGGTGAGGCTGTTGGGAAAAGCACTTCATGCATGGCTGGCAGTTCAGCAAAACACAACAGTCCCTCATTCCTGGAAGCCATGTGCCACTGGATCCCTCACATTGTGCCCTCTGCCTCCAGGTGCAGGTCCCAGACTCTGCTTCAGCTGAGGCACTTGCAGACAGTATTCCCCTAGGCTGGGTTCATGTACCTCCCTCCTTTTGAAGCATTTGCTGTATAACTGTATAGTATTTCTGTAGAGTTAGCTTCAACACAAAGTAGAAATACAGATAATTTACCTAAAGTTAGAGGAGAAACAGCAGATGATGGAGTTAGCTCCTACATTTTTAGCAGAAACTGGAGTAAGAAACACAATTATTTTGTGTGAATTTCTCCTTCCAGAGGGAGGACAGGGTACCTGACTTTAAACCATGACTGCTTAGCAGCTCATAACTCCACATTTTTTCACATATCAACTAAAGGGACTCACAGGTTGTTGTCTGTTTTTTGTTTTAAAATAGGCAATATCTGTTACAAAATTTGCATTTAAGCTCACCTACCAATGCCTGGCACTTCAGCTCTACTTTGCCTGACAGGGAGCCTCTGTCGTCATCATTCACTCCTCTGCTGTGCGCAAAGGTCTCCCACGAATGGTGCTACTGCACCTTCAAATAGCTACACAAGTGAGATATCCAGCTAGTGCACCCTAACAGAAATCAGCCTTTAAGGAATTTTTTCTTTAAAGGGTCATCTAGCTACTGATTTATTATTAGTTCCAAATGTGAAAAGCACTTCTGTTGATTACAGCTTCTTTTCTCTTTCCATTCCAGTCTCTAAATTTCCTTACTCTGTCTTGATGTCTCTTCAAGACAAATACCAGAATTCTTTATGTTAAAAAGGTGGGTTTGAAATAATACCTCAAGCTCAGGAGTGAATATTTAATGTGAATTCAATATACTATTAAGAACAGTTTCTGCACCTCAGGCCATGCCAGCCTGCAACCCTTGTCCCGAGGAAACAAATACCATGCAGGAAGACTATGTGATACAAGCCCCAGAATTAACTCTTGATTATTTAAACAAACTTGCAAACCTAAGTACATTATTCAGCTTCTTTGTAATCTCCAACAAGGAAGCAAGTTTCGGGTTAAACTCCTCGAAGAAGAAACAAGATGAAAAGATTAACTGCTCCAACAACCTTACATACTTTCATTCACCTTTCCAGAGAAAGACTTAATTATTTATAGATATAACCTGTTAAAATGAGATTTGCAAAATACCAGTGTGTCATCAACCAGTTGTTATCATCTGAGGATAACTTCCATAGAGTGAATGCACAGTGTTAAAGGACAAAGCTTGCAAGGCTCACGACAGAGAAAAGCCAGTAAGAGTGGCAATGGAAGATACTATTTTTTCTTACTTTGTATTTCTTCTGTACTCAAAGTTGAACCTTAACTGCAAAAGCCCAGAGCAAATGGCTGAATGGTCTGCAATGCCTGATGGTTGTGTGCTGAGCAATGATGTTCACACCATGAACATTCCACTGGACAGAGCCAGAGACTCCAGGTCAAACTACTGATCACTCTGGGAATTTCTCAGAGTTAGACTAAAAGGCCACTTCATAAAAGACAGCACAATGTTCTTCAAAGTGAACATGTCAGCATTATTATTGCAGCATGAATGTATCTCCATTATTAAATTCATGACTGTGCTTTTTTAATTCTCTTGCATCTTACTCACAGCTTCACAGCATGTGCCAAAATCACCACAAATCCATAATAACAACAGGATACAACATAGTTGGAAAAGTGCCTCAAAATACTGAGAAATTGCTGGACCTGCTGCTGCTCTTTCCTCTCCCTGTATCTCCTAGTGCCACTAAGGGAACAAACTGCAAGGCCACCACTGCCCTCAGCTCCATGGCTGTGATCCTCACCACAACATCCACTCTGGAAGAGTTGTCTTTTCAAGAAAGTGTCTCCATTCCAACAGACAGTTCTCTTGCCTATGCCACTTTTTTACTGTTTCTATTATCCAAACCTGCAGCTCACTATCAGGGGCAAAACCTCGTTGATACAGACTTAATATGCAAGTCTCCTCCCAGCTGTTATGTCAGAGCAGTGCGGCTGGCAGGGGATGGTTCCTGTCTGCAGCATGCTGCTCTGCAGAGTTCAGGAAGGAGAAAAAAACACAGGATCTTTAGATCTCACCAGTGTTGTCCTGCTGAGGGGTGGGCTGAGTCTGATGTCAGCAGGAAGAAGCAGGGGGAAAAGGGTGGGAATACAACCAGGGCAAAAGGGAGGCAGCTGAAAATTCACATCTGTGTGAAGCTGGAATGGGGACATGCTCACACATGTCAGACACCTCAGCTGTCACACCCTATGCACACACAGCAGTGGGAATAGTGTGTGGTGCAGGTGCAGTTAATTTTTTATATCTATGTTTATAAGCAACACAATGTACGTTTTAACAGCAAGGATAAACATAAAGCATTCCAAAATGCACCTCAGCAATAAACATAAACCTCAAGTTTTTGAAAGCCCATCCCTTCCTCTCTCCCTCCAAATGGATTTCTTCTAACTTTGTACTTAAAGTAAAATTCATCTCAAGGCTGACAAGCATAGAAAATTTCAGTTGAATGGGTGATTTTTTTTTGTTAAAGCTGCAATAGCCTGAAAACAGGGGCATGTAATGAAGCTGCCCCATCAACCATATCCACACTGTCAGCAGAGCAACACAATCATATTGCCTGTGCAAAGAAGCAATGCATTTAACATTTTCTTCACTGTATATTATCTATTAGCTGAGTTTGTCACAGAGATATGTGGCAGTTCCCTGCAATACTTATGAATATATGGCAAGGCATACAAGAATCCATCTATGTCTGCTTCAGTATAGGTTTGTCTTATTACATTTTGGCAAACAACTTAAAAACCCACCCTTCTCTTATCTTAGGTTTCTGTTAAATACTGTTACTATCAAGAAATTGAAGTGCTCTAAGGCAAACATCTCAGATCTTCCCATTGCTATACTCTATTACTAATGCACATTAGATGTTCAATTCTCCCTTGCTGTTCCTATGAAAAAAAGTCTTGTCAAAAACAGATTTCATTTTTTCTGTGTATGCACAAATTAGTTATGGATGATTAACAAAGCATTCATTCTTTTATTTGCTTTGGCTGAGACTTGATCTGTGTTACATTCATGTGAGGGAAGCACTCAATTTTACGTTGATTAAATATGAAACACTGCACTCTTGATAAAAAGAGTTGTATTCAGAGCTGCATAATATACTGACAAAAGATCCATGTTCTTGGGCTAATAGTTTCTTAAACAAGTTTTCCCAGATTTTTAATTGCAAAAAACTTGATACAACTTTTATTTTTTTTCCCCCCCTTCTCAGCAAGTACTGGGCAGTGAGAGCTTTGTGTCCCAAAGCAATCTGGTGCAGTCTTAACAAACAATAGTTATTTCAAATTGGATATAATAAAAAAGAATTTTCAAGTTCTGCCCCAAAATTTTATTTCTTTAAACATAACTTGCATTACAAAACTTCTTTTAAAAAAGACTGCAAAACAAAGGACAGATGACAAATCATAATTATAGAATTTGTCTTTTATTACATAAAAAATTCAACAAAAATAAAGAAGTATTGGAGAAGTCACATGGAAGCATACAGCCAGTTGTAACTGAGAACTTAGCCCTGATCTGCTGTTACTGACCCCAGCTATCACAGGATAACATGTGTATAAATGCTCCTCCGTAAGGCCCATAAATTCTCCCTGTCCATTAAACACAGTGATAGAGCGACACCAAAAAGCATGCACCTTGGTTAAGCAAGGTATTTAAGTGCATGCCTAACTTGAAGTACACGATCTACTTGTAATTAAATCAAGTTAAAGAAAGCCATGTGATTAAGCAGCTTGTTAAATTTGGGAACAAATTATCAGCCTTTATAAACCAAGAGATTCTGTCTTGGGGTTTGCAGCACATATAAACAAACACAAGCCCACAGAAACACACATGCAAGCAGAGCGCTATAATACTTTTGCAGGAGGGGATTTATTTTTATTGTAACTCTACAGAGTAAGGGCAGCTCTTACTCAGGTTAGGAGGAGGTCTGGCCACATTCATTCTTTTCCAAACTTTCATCAACAATTGATGGTCTTATAAAACCTTTGCTAATATTCCTATGCCACAAAAATAAGCCTGTTCAGTATTTTTCTTACACATCACCAAAAGGAAAGCATGAACATAGAGTTTGCAATTTCACTGCCAAGGAGGGAGAGTCACAGTATGAAGCTAAAAAGAGCCAAAGCAAGGGAATCATGATGCAAGTTGGGCTTAGAAAGGATAGCTAGTGCTCCACATGGAAGAAGGTGATTTCTGGAGGTGCCCCTGCAATATCACAGTGCTGGATGAGAGGACAGTGGGAGAGAACAGATGGAAATTTGACCAAAGCAGGTCACTGCATGGTCTCTAAGCAAAATGTCTCTGCTCCCCATGAAAGGAGATGCTTGCTAGCTGGCAGCTATTTGAAAAGCCCAATAACCCATCTGGAGAATGTCCCTCCAGCACTAAAGGGTGCAGGTAGTGGACAAGAAAGGGCCAGTGAAGGCAGCCAGGCCTATGTGGAGCAGCCCCACTGCAGCACAGGGTGGGAGCTCCTGCAGGGCACAAGAAGCATGAGGGGTCCCAGGAACACCCATCCCTCCTCGTGGCCCTCATCCAGAGCAGAGGCACAATGGAACAACCTCTACCTGCAGCCATCAGACAGTACCTGTCTCCAAACCAAAACCCAATCCCACTTTTCCAGCCACAGCCTCCTACCTTGCACCAGCCGTGGCACTTTACTGGCTCTTCTTTCACAACCCAGCTCCTCTCATTAAACCAGCAGAAAACTCACCCAGAAAAAAAAAAAAAAACCAAAACAAAACACCACAATGTTTCAGCTGGGTCAGACTGAGTGAGCTCTCCAAAGACCAGGTGAGCACCAGCATGGGCACACAGAAGGGCTGCTGTACACAAAGTGAGTGGGGAGCAGGAAGCCACCTGTTTTGACAGCAGCATACTGAGAATGGTTCAGCCATTACATGGGTTTCCATTTCTATGCCATATTGTGTAGAGATTTACTCTTCCTGTTCCAGCCTATGTGGACTCAGCTCCCTGTCCTTGCAGATAGAGGATGGTTGAAAGATTTTTTTTTTTTTCTTTAAGGAGTTCCAAAAACATTTTTTCCCCCCTTTGCTTCAGGTCACATAAGAACACACAAAAGGACAAAGCAATAAATGCTCACATGCACTTTCTTGTCTTTATTTCCATTCTCTGGAATGAGGCCAGAGACATCTAAGTAGTGTACTCTGTTCTCTTCCACTCCCTCACAGAAATTATGGACTCTCCTTTGCAGCCAATTTCCTCCTCCTTCTCTGTTTGGGCTCAAGCTTCAACCACTACAAAACAATGTTCCCCTGTTTCTCTCCAGGACCTGTTCTCCATGCATCGGCTCCCTGAGGCCTCCCAAACCTTTAAGGCTTTACTTTTACAGATCCAGGATGAAAACCTGTTCTTTCTGCTTCAATTCTGGGAAAATTCCACTCTCTCCCCACTTTGCATATGAACTTAGCTGCACTCATTTCCTTCAGGTTCAGCCCCTCCACGGTGCTAAGGGGCTGCCACTCCTGAGGGCACTGGCACAGCAGAAGCCCTGCTCAAACCTACCTGGCACGAGTCAGAGAGCTGCCTTGAAAAATACAGAAATGTTTCATGGCACAGGTTCTCCTCAGTCTAAGCCTGAATTTTTGAATTGGCAAGTCAAACAGCAGGTATGTCACATATTACACCACTTTGCACTATTTAAAACTATGTAAATTTATTATTATTATTAGACTTGCACAATTTATAACTCATAAAAATAAGTGCTACAAAGTAAATATCAATTTCAAATAATAATTTTACACATTCTTTCAAAAGGATATTATTCTCCACATTCCAGCTACCCCATGAACAGTGTTACAGTGTTATAAGCATAAGCACTGTCAACAATTCTAAAGCTCCCCTAGAAATATGTTCACATATGTACAAAAGGCAAAGATGTTCCTAATGGCTTGTTTATTAATATATCATGTTGTCATCTAAAACAAATACAAGAATAAATTAATAAATACAGAGTATGTCAAATGGAAGTATTTTCTTCTCTACTTCTTGGCTGTGAAGTTAATATAACTTATGGATTTGAAAAAAAATCTCAGTGCTAATTAACTTAATATTTCATCCATCCATATTTTAAAATATTCCACAATAAAAGCAAATTTAAAAAACAAAACTAAAAAACCCAACAAACATAAACAGACCTAATCTCATAATTATTGTTACGTAGAAGCTTTTATGAGACATATGCATTAATCAATTATCAGAAAGTAGTGCTTCAGTCCCAGCACTAATATATTACAGGGAACCTGATGTTTTGGCAAAACTAGAGCAGGAAAAAAATGAAACTAAAAGGCATATTGTACATGTGACCTACAGGACTGGGATTATTACCTCTAAGCTTATTAAGAGTAAAAGCTGTCAGTCGGACCACCCCACAACCAGGGAGGAAAACTGAGATTACTCAGCAGCAAACGGCATAAAAAAGGAGACGTGTCTTCTCGGAATGGACGGAGGCAGAGAGTGAACCACAGCCCTGCTTCAGCTATCTGAGCAGTAATTGGCTCATAGGAGCAACTGCCACGTTAAGGCATTATCATTATCTAGCTCACATAACTGGAAATTCACGCTCTGTTCTTTAAATTGGCTTAACCAGCAGCATCTGCAGCACTTTAATTAATTACAGCAATTGGCATACCTTAAAAGTAGATGCACAGATTTGAAATGATAATGCCCTGTGAGTAATAATTGTAAACTAGCATTAAACCAGACCTATCCTAAACGAAAACTAGGGTATACTGTTGGGCTTCAACAGAAAACAAGCTTCAACCTAGTAATTATTATTGTCTGCCCAGGTTCACCAACAGATACTACAATTCTGTGTGACACTTTACATCCAATTAGCTCAGGAATGCAGAAACTCACAACGTGTACAGCAAAAATCTGTTCAGGTTTTATGCTATCCAGTCAAAATTTGCTCAGGCACCTAAATTTGGGGTTCCTGGAAAGACAAACTTTGAGTTAAAATCGTAACAGAGACTGATTACCACTATTAAGTTTTAGAACGCTCCTTATAAAGAAATACAGAAGCCAGACATCACAGTAAGCTCAGAAAGAAGTTTTTTTGACAGCAATTAGCTTTGCTTCAGTAAAAAAATCCACAGGCACTATATATCAACTTGGATTTATTTTCTTTCCTGGTATCCGCAGCTCTAAAGTACAGAAGAATTGTTTAGGAAAAAATTTGGAGACAAGAAGTTAAAAAATTCTTTTGTTCCTTTTATGTACAGCAACTTGAAATCTTTACTTAGAAGAAAATAATATTTAAAACCTGACAGTGAAATCCATGTACACATCCCAGAAAAATCTAAAATCTTCATAACATTTCCAGCCAGAACACAAAACACAATCAAGATTTGTTGTGACTTGCTTCTGTACAATTTCTGGTTTAAAGACAGATTTTACATTTAATTAGCATCATGCTGCAAGACGGGGCACAAGAATTTTAATCAGGCATCTTGAATGTAATAGAAGTTTAAACATTTAAATAGCTCAGTGCTACTAAATTAATCAAACCTGATCCTCAAATTCATAGGGAATTTAGGGGTCAGAATACCTGGTATAAAGGCTACTACAAAACCAAAAACCATTTATCAAACACAAGTCTTATCTTTCACAGCCGTGTGAAAGAATGAAGCACAGCTTTCTTGATTCTATAAAGATGTAAAGTTTTGAACGAATTTTTTACCCACAGAAACCCAAAAACAAAGACGCAACTAAGGGATGATTGGTCGTAAGTTGCAAAAACTTTAACCAACTAATAAAAATAGATGCTGCAGCACAAAATATGCCTTTGTGCAATGTTGTCCCGTGCCCATTTCTGAAATTACGACTGTTCTCCTTGTAACTCATAGAACTGACACGGAGGCACAACCTCAGCAAGGCAGAGTGCAAGCCCAAACAGCTAAATACCAAGGCTGATGCAGCAGTAAAAACCAAAACCAGCAATCTTATGTAGCAACTCACACCACAGGAGACATGTAAAAGGCAGCCAGAGGAGAAAAATACCTTTTCTAAAGCAGCAAAAGCAGTGACTGTGTTTATATACTCTGTGCCTACCGTGTCTGGGCTGTGCAGACAGCAGTGAAGCTTCACTGGTATGTGTAATTTTAAGATATGAATATCCTTGCTCAGAAATACTCTGATAACATGTTTATCTTGGGTGTACAGAAAACAACTGCATGCACAAATAAACAGATACAGTCAATGTAATGACATTCATCTCCTGAGTACCATTTATAAATCCCAGTCTAAAAACAATCTGTGCTACTAAAGCAACAGCCTCTGAGGAAAATGGCCACAGAGCAGGAAAAATAAAAAATAAAATAATAATTCTTATCTAAGACTGATACTTATTCCACACAGTCACCCATTTCTGATGGAGAGGGATCACAAGTGCACAATACAAGTTATTCGTTGACTAAATATCATCCCAAAATGCTTGGATATAAAGGTTGGAAGGATTAACACAAAAGGTCCCACTCCAAGACAAATGTCTCCTTCATAGTTCAGTTCACAGCCATCACAACTGCTCAGTCAGGCCTGCGATCCCAGGGCACCGGGCACATACCTGCTAACCAAACACACCAAGGACTTGGAAAATCTCTTGTTGATACTGGCATATTTTTAGAGGAGATTTTAATTACCATCACAGAGAAACAGACTTTTTTAAACACGTGAAGATCCCAAATAGTTTCCACTTCAAATCTCAGCACTTTCTGAAACAACTTCCACAGAGGAATTACAAATTTGGCAGGCTGGGATGATTAACGTGCTGCTTCCTCCCTTCTCCTCATTCAGTCTCTCACCTTTTCCAAGCAAAAAAAAGTGAGACATGGAACAACTCCCCCCTGGTTTTAAGAAGCTTGCATAAGCCTTACACGATTTAATTGCGCATTTATCTAGAGGCCACTTTTCAAAATAAATGCAGAGAAATGAATTCATTAGCATGCACTAAAACATGTTGGGGTCTGATGTAACAATAAAATCACTCTGTGAATTTTCCAACAAACCATAAGTTTTAGGGGGGAAAAAACTGCTATTGCAATTCATATTTCTAAATATATATTTGGATTTAAACTTTTTTGCCTCTCACATGGCCTTACATTTCATAAACTATCTGAATTGTGCTTATCTTCTTTTATTTTCAGAAACAGACTACAGTATGAAAACTAAGATTTTTAAAAGAGAAAGGACTGAATTTTAGCGCTGAATATTTTATCCTTACTGGATGGTAATTTTTCTACTCCCTCTACTGGCATACTTTAAAAGTAAGTAAAGAAAAACCTGAAGGGCATTCTAGCTTGTAAAACATAATGAGAAAATACTTTTTGTAACTTCAAAATAATTGTTTGCACAACTCAGCATAACATTATTCTTAAATCTTGGGGATTTCTAAGCCATCAACAAATTTTTGACAAATTTCTTCATTGTAAAAATTAACTGAGCACCTCAAAAAAGACCATCCTGACCACTTTGTGTTAGAACTACTATCAAGTAGTCCCATCACCTGTCAATGCTCTGATCAAAACAGGTCACTTCCTCAAACATATTCTATGGCTGAAAGACCTGAAGAGTGATCTGTGGAAGAGAAATCTACAAGTCTACATAAATAAGCAAAAATATCCTGAGCTTAACAAGTTGCTACTTAAATGTTAGACAGTGGTCTGTGAACCATTTTATATTAAAATTGGATAGTTCTAAACATCACACATACAAGAAGTATTGTTTGACACAGTGCCATTTTGATGATAAATTGCAATCTACAGCTCAAATAATTCTAGCCAGGGATTAACATTTCAGAGGCTGAGCCAGAGATTATGTGTGTGGATCTTGAATTTCATCATCTCCCTTTCGGCACAATACCTCATTCTTCCTTTTTTCATCTATTCTCTCATGAAGGTTCAGGAAAGCTTAGCCTTGCTGTTTCATTCATTTAATCTCTACATTAACCAGATACCTTGCAGTCTTTAGTTCTTACATGTTATTCCATTACAAATACTACAGCCACACCGCACTGTGCTCCAGCTAATGAGGCATGTACCAAATCAAAGGCTGCCATCAAGTGGTTGTAACACACTTCCAGCGCTATGCAAAGTTGGTGTTCTGCACGGGCTTTCACCAGGACATACTGTTCAGGGTGGATTAAACTCTGCCCTGATTTAAAGCTTTGGGAGAAATCCAGATGCTAAGAGATGGTGGTCCCACACCATTTCATCTCCTTCCTTTCAAAGTGTAAGATCCAGCCTAATAGCTGGTGTTCCTGTTTCTCACCAGTCTGGATCAGCAGGCTTCAGAATTTCTGCCATCATGTTGCTCATCACTGTGCACCAGTGGAGACCCACCTTAATAACCAGTCAAAGGTTTCCCAGCCAGCAGTGGGACAAGAAGGGTGTCACAGAGGGAGAGTTTCACACAAGATGGGGAGAATCAACAGTTTCTTGTGCCACCAAATCCAGTTTCACATCAAACTGCATTAAAGATTGTTAATCTCTACTCATACTGAACTTGAAGACAATGTGAGAGTTCTTCGTTGCAGTGGTAGTGATGAATATCCTCAGCATTACTCAGCAATTTGAAGCAACCATGCTCTGATAGATCATTCTTCAGCACAAGCATTCCATCCCAACCACACAAATGGCCTTTCCATATACATACTGTATTGCCACATACCATCGGCTCTAAACTACAGCTGCTACTCCAACTCATCTTTGCCTGACAGGTAGAAAAACAACCAAGCACCAAAGAAAAACCCACTTTCAAAGAATTACAGATTCACCAAATGGGCAAGGTGGGGAAGGAACATTGTTGAGGTCATCTAGTCTAACCTCACTGTTCAATCAGGGTCCACTTAGAGCACGTTACTTAGGACATTGTCCGGACAGATGTCCATCTCCAGTGAGGGAGACTCCACCACCTCTCTGGACAACCTTTCTAGCACTTAGTCACCATCATAGTAAATTTTTTCCTTCTCATGTTCAGGTAGGGCTTCCTTTGTTCCAGTTTCTGCTTGTTACCTCTCATCCTATTGCTTGGCACCACCAAGAGGAGCCTGGCTCCATCCTCTTGACACCCTCCTTCAAATACCGATACAAGTTTATAAAATCCCTTCACAGTCTTCTTCAGCCCAAACAGGCCCAGCTCCCTCAGCCTCCCTCATAAGTGAGGTGTTCCAGACCCTGCAACATCTCCACAGCCCTCCTTGTGGATTCACTCCAGGACTCTCTTGTACAGAGGGGCCCAGAAGTGGACACAGCACTCTAGCTGAGGCCTCTCCAGGACTGAGAAGAGGGGCAGAATTACCTCCCTCAATTTCCTTCCTCTTAGTTTTCAGTGCACCAAGACAGACTTTTTTTCCCAATGAAAAAGAGTGATGTCTTTCTAAAAATTGTGACAATTTTGCTACTACAGGAAAAAAACTTTGCACATGCCATGGGACACAGAAAAGTTCTGCATGGTAGGGATGAGAATAAAGATTACCCAGATGTGTCTTCCCAGATCATGTCCACCCACAGCATGACTTCCAGCAATTCACCTGTCACTTAAAATAACACCTTCCATCTAGCAGTTGCAATGAAAATACCAAGAAAATATTATTAGAATATAATTGATGAAGACACACACAATTCTCTCTTTCTGAAAGGGTTTGGCTCCAAAGTATAAAAAGCTGAAGAGCCATGTTCTCCCTGCTGCCCGCAGTGCCTGACCATCCAGTCTCCCTTGGTCTCCCCTAGCCATTGTCATTAGCCAGGTCTGCATCTTGGACTTCTCATTTTCATGGAATGATATAAAAAAGGAAAGCAAACACTGGAATAGTAGCAAAAAAACAAAACAAAACAAACAACCTGAAAGTGGGAAAGAGAGGTGAACAAGTATATGGTTTTGTCAGATACAGATTTTGATGGTAGTTGATTTCTATGTTCTTTTTGTATTCTTTTCAGAATTTATTTAGCACTCAAAAGAGAAAAGCACTACCAAATCTCACATTTCAAATCACTTCTCCCTCTCCAACAGGAAAAAAAGAATGCAAATATAAGTAATCTTTGTTTCAGGGATCTACTTTACAGATAAAAATAGGAGACACAATTCTTCATGTTATTTTCAATATCACTTCTGGTTTGGTAAATATTGTATGTATTCTTTGAATTTTGTGCTGCGCCTTCCTGTGAATGGAGATTGTTTCATGGAGTTGTTTTGCTTTAGGGAGGAAAGCTTTAAGCGTTTCTTTAATATTATCCCTTGCTGAGCAGAATACATTCATAGTACAAATCATTAAAACTATATTATAAAAGCTGAGTCTTTAAAGAAAATCTCTGAAAACTAGTAAATGTGGTTTTTTAGCAGGTGAAATCCTCAGAATTAGATACAGCTGTTTCCTATCTCAGGTTATGCTGTGCATGGTATTAAAGTCAACTTGGAAAACCTGCCATCCATTCTGCTCAGCCTGCCAGGAAGGGCAGGTTGATTTGTTCTCAGTTCTAGTCTACACTAGTCTCAGTTCTAGTTCTAGAAAACTCTCCAGAAGCAGAAATACTGCTATGTAACAGTGCAATGTAACAAAACTGTACCATCTTCAGGCTTTTCATGAACCATGCTTGATATATATATACACACATATATATGTATATAATTTTTCAGGCCACTGGAAAATGTGAGAAACATTGCTGAAGTACAGTGCTGTGGTTAAGGAATGGTTCTCCCCAGTTTAGTATTCCCACTGAGACTGTCCAAACCATGCTCCACTGGCTCCTTGTCTGCCCCCTCCTGTCTGAGGAGTTGCCCACTTGAAACCAGAGTGGCATTTACCCTTGAAGAATTTCCAGTGGTGGTCATTCTTCCTCTCAACTCACACACCCGTGTTGCCCAGGCAGAGGTGGGTTTTCCATCCTACTTCCTCCTGTCCTCCACGTGGTCATGTAGGTAAAACTCCAGGGTACCTTGTGGTGTGAACCCCCTCTATCAAGCAGGGGGTGCTTGCTCCCAGTAGCAGAGACGCTGCTCTGTACTGGTGGGACATGGGACATTTCCTGTCCAACTTGCTCAGGTCTTTCCAGTCTGTCCACAGTTTTTCCACAGTTGAGACACAAGTTGTTAGGGAGGCAACGAGATGATTTTCATATTGCTGGAGTCAGGCAGTCACCGGAAGCACTATTTGTTCTCTTTTCATTGACATAATGCCAGTGACTTAACACATAACAATGGCACGCTCCATACAAATTTCCATGTGGACTGTGTCCTCTGGACCACATCTGGATCTACAGGAGACTCTTGCAATTTGGATCCTTACAGATTATCTCCAGCATAACTGATTGTCTCAGATACCAGGTACCGTTCTCCATGGCGTTCCACCAGCCTGTGTGCATCCTCACACTTGGCAGGAGTGGCCTCCAGAGACTCAGTTTCTGCCCTCTTCCCAATGCCCTTGTCAATGTCCATATCCCAGGGATGCCAGGTGCTTGGCTTCCATACCATGGGTCATGATACTCCAGCGTTGGAGCAGCCAGGTCACCAGACTGGCAGGTGAAATCTTAATCTCACAGCTCAGTCCAGGATACGGATCAGGTTATTATCTCTGGCCCTGCCTCTTCCTCCTGTTGTGAGGGCCCTCTTCATCCCTCACTATGCAAACTGATTTGGTCTTGGATTTCTCTTTCTGTACAGGACCAGCTGCTACAGACTGTCCCTCTGCTTTAGCTCAGTTTGAGTGGCCACAGTGCCTGTTGGTCTGATTTCCTCCTCCTCCTCCTGAAGGTGCTGTCCAGTGTTGAACAGTGTCCATGAAGAGCAGCCAGGACCCAGCACATTGCAATAAGTTGCTCCTCTCTGGAGTTGCCTCAGCATTCTCCTTGCAAATATCCTGTCACTTTACCAGCATCCTGCTGTTGTTTTGGGGTGAACTTTCAAACCAGAGAGCAGAGAATTTCCCAAAAACTGGCCCGTTTTTCTCACACATTCCGTGGCGCTCATAGCTATCCACCATTGGGACAGATCTTTGATTGACCTTCCCAGAAATCTCTCTCCTGACTCTAAGCAGGTGTGGACTGCACTGAGAAGTCATAGCAACATAGCAACAAGAAAATGCTTTCCTTAACATCCAAGGGAAATACAAAATTCTCAAAAGCTGTTTTAACAGGTCTGATAGAGGAAAAAGGAGTGAGAAGCTGGGGGAAATTCTCCTCTGTTTCCCTCCCAGACTGCAAAAATTAACCCTGTCCTGGCAGAACGAGGACATATAGTCCACTGTGCTCAGAACAGCAACCTTTGAGTTCATGGATGCAACTCTGTATGAGTCATACATTTGGCAAAAATTCAGTTTAATCTCATATTTATGCTAGCATGTGGAAAGAGAAAACACTGATAAGTTACTAAATGCCCTTTATAGCACCTTATTCAATACCATTTTATTCAGGCAATCTTTTCAGCCAAGACTCAGGTTGCCACCATACTTAAGATAAACCAGAAAAAGTTCATTTCTACTGCCTGTCAAGATTCAAGAAGCCATTTGGCTCTGATATTGATAATGCAAAACAATGAGAAAGGTGAAAATTCACACAAAAAGCACAATATTATGGTGTAGCATCAATTCAGAATGAAGAATATGCTGAGAGGAAAATGAATGAAATGGCATCAATTAAGTTATGGAGGTCAATTAATTTTTATTCTATTAAACTCTATTAAGACAGCTAACAACCAAAGATAAGAGGCTGAAAGAAATAACACTGAGAGCTATTACACTGCCAGATGGTTTTTCTAATAACAAGGGTTTTTAGGAGGCTAGAACTCTTATTTTCCTGTCAGCTGGCAATAGTTCTGCTGGTGGCCGCTATTTTTAAATAACATGCTCTCAGTTAAATTACAATTGCTTGCATGTACAATCCTATCCAGTTACTTAATGCAGAGCTACATTTTACACAATAATGGATATTTTAATTCTTTTTTGACACATATTTCCATACGTTGAGCACATGCAATTGCAAGGTATTATCTCAAATCAACCAAAATATTCAATTTGACTCCCAGATTATCTGTCTTTGAAGGTGACTTATGTCAAGAATATTTTTCATTAAATGCACTACCATTTTTTCCATACTGAATATTTTGTACTACATGGCAGCAGCATATGCTGCTGTTTTACAGCTACCAGGTCAAAAATGAAATTTATCCAGCATAATGCTGCCCCAGATAGTGGTATTTTAAATAATGATATTCCAAACTGCATCAAGAGCAAACACACAGCCACGACTGTATGGAGATGTAAAAACACACTTGGACACATAAAACCAGAAAAAATGTGGCACTCTGAACAAGCTTAAATACTTTTCTACTAAAAGGCAAGTTGCTTGGTTCACCTTATGCGTGGATTATGATTAGACCCCCCCTGTAAAACAATTACAAATACACTCTTATGTATTTGATGTCTGAAAGAGAAACAATCTCCTTCAGACTCCAACTCTTGGATGTGCTGGCCAATGTATTTTAGTGCTGATTTTCCATGAATAAACATATGCTAAGAGCAGCTGAAACACACTGCTGGTTTTAAACATGCCTAATGTAGTATTAGAGGTTTGTTTCCAAAGCTGTCTGCTTTGTTTATCAGCTTCCCCCCTCCATCTGGTAAATGACACCACTGATAGCAGCTCCAAGCAGCTGCCTTGTACAGCTATAGGAGACAGATTCTTCTAGCAGGAAATAGCCTCCCCTCAAAAACCAAAACAAAATGGTTCTAAGCAATAGAAAACAGTCGTACTTTACTGCTGTGAATCAAAAATAACTGTGTAAATTAAGTAAATTAAACACGTTTTGCCATGTATGTTAGTGTACCACAGTTTTTGAGCTACAAAGCCAGAGCCTCACACCCAGGATGCCTGCCCAGAGCCCAGGGGTCTTCTTTTTCCAGCTGCCACTTGCAAGACCCTCCCACATAACTGTAGCATAAATACCAGAAAATGAGATGTCTCCTTCACCAGAAAATGTAAAACCAAAATGCTGTAATATAGTTTTCAAAATTGCCATAGCATGTGCCAAATTATATTTGATATAGATGCACTTAGTGCAGCTATTAACAGAGCATCAGAAACAACACTATTTAAAGGACACTTTGGGCACTGCATTTCATTTAGGAGATGAAGATTGAATAACAAAAGAAAATGTTCGTAACTATTTTTGAAAAAAAAAAGTAGAGTGTTAGGTTTTGGTTCTGGATAGCAAATGTGAGGTTTTGGAACTTTCGGGTGCTTTAGGGCACCCACGCTGACAGGTTAATTTTTTCTTTAAAAAGTCAAGCAGCTAATAGTTGCTAAAAAGTTATTTATTGTAGAAGCACATCAGTTTCAAAGGCAAACACAAAGTAAAGTAATAACAAAAGTATATGGTATAAAAGCAAGTGGTAAAAGAAATGGCAAAATGCAGTGGATTCAGAGAGACCCCTGGCTTACTAACTCCAACAGTAGATTTCAATGGACTCACATTTCACACTCATTCAGGATAAAAAAGCTATTAAACGTGTAAAAAAGTTAGATATTAGAAGTTATTTTAACAATTTCTCTAAAATTCTTATCGAAATAAGATTTTTGTCATCTCTCAGCTCTGTTTTAATAGGTTATTATGTATTAATGACAGAAAGGATTCAGAGTGGCCATAATTCCAGGTGATCTGGGCACAGTCTTGTTTTGGTCAGAAGGAAAATGACATTGCAGACAGTAAGTCATATGTCCTAAGTGAACACTAACAGGCTTTGCATGGGAATACAGGAGTGGCTGTAGGTCAAAATATCAATTAATTAACCGTGCTGTTCAGAAAAGTCTATGGAGCTCTTGTCCTCACAATGCCTGCCTGGAACCGGTGCCGCCCCTTTGTGCTGGGCCATGCAGAGGAGAAAACACTCACAGTCTTCCACACCTTCCTTGTTTAACACCTGCCCTAAACACAGGTGGTAGTTTACTTGTCCTACAGCATTTGGTCTAAAATTTCTCCAGCAGAACTCAAGTGTGCAATCCACTTCCACTATCTTCTGTACTTTTCAGAGATGATGCCGAATCCAAGGGGATTGTTTAAATAAGGGACTCCTTGTAGGGTCACTGTGGACATACAGGAGAGTCACCCGCTCTCAGACACCCCAAACCAGAGTGATACACTGTGCAGAAGCCTCTCTCCTGCTCCTTTCCAGAGTCAGGACTCTGACCCTGATCATGTTTCCCTTTTAGTTAAAATTGCTCAGAAAGGCCATCATGGAGCACAGAAGGAACAACAATATATTACTGGAAAAGCACAGGATCAGGCCTCCAAGAAAGATTTCCTACCCTGGTTCCTTTACAGCCAGAGCAGCCCATCAAAACAACAATTTCTGCAAGTTTTGCTTCAAAGGCCTAATCTCAGAGATTTCTCAACTAGAACAAAGTGCTAAATATTTAATGTAAGCAAAAACTAAAAGTAAAACAGGTTTTCTGAACCTCTATTACATTTAAAGCAGAACAAGAGTGAGACAGCTGACAAAGCAGCATTTAATTCCTAGCTATATCTAAACCAGAATACTCAGCCTAATACACAGGCAGCTAGTCACAGTTCACATAATCATACACAGCAGAATATGACAGGGGAATTAAAGGACCAGGAAAGCATGTCTGAACTATGAGCTATTCTAAATATATTAAATGCAGACATTTAATTCAGAAAAAAAGCTAACCCGATCAATTATTCTTTTCAGCAAAAAATAAAAAATGAATGGTTAGAGAGGCTTTTACTACTGTTCCTTAAATAAAAGAAATAGCCAATTTAAACTTAAGCTCTCACATGCTACAAAGAGGCATTAGAAGAGATACCCAAGATTTTATAATAAATTCTGATATACCAATTCATCAGCAAGTAAGGAATTCATCCTGTTCCTATGTCAGTCTTTCCTCCAGGTTCTTCCAGCAAACGGCATCAGCAGTACTCAGAATTTCAATTCCCTAGACTGTGCTGGCATTTGCTTCCCAACATCTATTTCCAGAAACAAATGAGAAGATTAGACTTGGGCTTTCATTTGGATGTAGGGCAAAAACTTGTCCTTGCAGAATTAGTGTTGCAGTAGTACTATAGTAAAAGATATTCAACCACCTAGTAAAAAAGTATGTTTTTACCAAAATTCTGGGCTAATTACTGTTCCTATTCAAATGAGTTATTTCTCTAAATGCTTCATCTGGAAAACAACATATTCAGAGCTGTATCTGATGAAAACTTTTGCTAAGACCTCATTTTATTGTATCACATTCAAAAGTGGTTTCCTTTAAGACTAGAAACAAATTCATTTCTGTGTCCCACCACCTCCTCTATCCTTCCCATTATTTTCACCTTATTTATCACCTTTATTTGTGGTGTCATGCCAGGCATTTTAGGAGAGAGAAATAATCTCCCCAAACCTGTGAGTGATAAAACATGCTCCAGGGCAATCAAAATGAGAAATCATCATAAGCAACCATGAGCCACAATTTCAGAGACACTGGGGGGAAGGGTGGACTGGAAGATGACAACCACAAAACACACATGTACCAATAAAATAAAGCTGGATTATGTCAATTGTTCTGTAACATCTATAAATGTTTCTTTTATTTTGAGGCTTTGGCGATATTTGAGTGGAGGCCAACTCAGAACTCTTTCTAGGCTGAGGTTCCTGAAGCTACAAGAGTAAACAAACAGAAGGAAAAGTCATATCTCATTTTTTCAGCTTAAACTCATTACTCTTTGTAACTCTTCCCTGAAGACCAGCATGATCAGCAAACTCTAGCCTCCTTTCTTCTCTCATTCCAGAAGTTTCAGTGGGTCTATTAAAAAAGGCATTATTAGAAAACAGTGTCTAAAAAGGCATCAAATCTTTTTCGAAGACCCTCTAGAAAGGACAGATACAGAAGTCAGTCCAATTTCCTAGATATCAGTACAGGAACAGCCTGGAAATTCTGCCTAGAATGCTTCCCCAGGCAGGTGACACAGTGCAAGCAGAGCTTGGCACAGCTAGTTCCTGAAAGCCATGGGCAGCAGGAGCAGAGCAGGACACTGAGCATTCCTTCACATAAATGAATCCGTGGAAAGAGAATGCTAATGACCTGCTAATGCAATCATGAGAAGTGAAATCCCACATGTAAACACTGTCACATTATTGGAGTCAGACGTGAGAAGGAGGGAGCCTCCCACCACACAACAGCAGACTATTCTCCAGAGCTGTAATTGCTAAGAAAATGAAGAGCAGCCTAAAATGTATCAACAAAGATTTGGCCAGAATGATTCCTCACAGCAAGGACAATGGAGCATTGGAAAAGGCTGACTGGCAATGCTGAGAGAGCCCATCTTAAAATTCTTTTCTCTGGAATTATGCTGCCTTGAGGCAACAGTACAAGACAGGTGAGGCTGCCTCCAGCTCCAACTCACAGGAATCTGTGAGCAAAGCTTCCTGAACAGGTATTTTTCTCCATCCACCTGCCAAATCAGTAGGTCTGGAATGATCGAAGACCAAGTTTTAATAGGCCTGCCACATAAAAAGAGGGCTACAGTTTGTGTCAGGAATAACAAAAATTATTGTCAGTGGAATTTCCTACTGGAAAGGGCTTGCTCACCACAGCCCTGAGCCCTGGGAATGACCTATAGACAACAGTGAAACATAAGCACAGGTGGGAAGATAGAGAAGCCTACTATGAATTCTGGAATTATTACTATGCTATTAGAGGCACAAACATGGGCTCAAAAATATTTTTTACAAGAAGCTGGGAAACTTGTTTCATAGTCTGTTCATTTTCAAGTCAAAAACATTCCATGACCCCCAGTTTCATTAAAAATGTAGGAAGTAACTGTCTACAAAACTGCCAGCAAACAAGTAAAGATAGTAGTTTGTCTTCAGTGGATGTTCTTGTGTACTTTTCCATGCTTTGAGCTTGCTAGGAAGCAAAATTACATTCTTCCATTGCTTAAGATACCTTAATTTGAGACAGAGTTCTTGTAGATAGAACCAGTGAAAGCTTCCACATCTTTGGACCAATTTAAACCTCCTCTCTTCCCTCCTATCCATTTCTCATTCCATTAGCTAAACAATCTGCAGAGACCATGAAACACAGCCCAAAACTTCAGCTGAACTCTTCTCAGAGGTGCAGTCTTTGTTTCAAAACTGCCCTCCCTCCTGACACCTCTGAGGGGACTGTGAAAGGAACCAAGTGTGGAAAAAGTTACTCACAGAAGCAATGAGAGAGAAAAGTCACTTACTAGTGACTAGTAAGCAAGTGGCTTATAAAATGGAAGGCAACTCATCCTTGTTCTTTAAATGGAATAGGCAAAATACACTAACACCAGTCTGTAAGATTTTGAAAGCTTATTGTCACTCTACACATGGGCAAGTCTTAGCTATGAGTTTCTTGCTCTACTACTTGCAACACAACAGCCAACCTGAACACCCATTGTTACTATTCAGTAGAACATAAAAAAACACCAAAAGAACTCCAAGAACTGCCTCATGAAGTAAAAGCAGATGATCAGTTACACAGAATGTGGTTAAAGAGAGATGAAATTAGAGACAAGAAAGTTATCAGTAAATATACACAGAACACAGCTGTGAAGGAAACAGACATAGAAAAGGCTGATGGAAAATGAATACCAAGATTACAATGGTAAGAAACTGCTCTACAATCAAAGTATTTTTGGATTATACATACAGTAGATGACAAAGTTTACCTACTAGAATACAATTCAGAGTGACCAGGGCAATAAAAATACAGCTAGAAAAAAAATCTAAAGTAATCAAGGTAAAGGATCATGAAGTAATGTACATATACCCGAAACAAGAAAATAACCACTAAAAACAAATATCTTGTTTCCTTTTTATTTACAGCATGCTTTCTTACACAAATCACCTCATCACTCTTAAAAATCCCTCTGAAAGTGCAGAATAAACTTGTTTGGAATTTGGTAGCATCTGACTGCAAAGGCATCAAACAGCAGCTGTGTATCTCTTCTACCTGGTCTTTACTCAGCCACACTGAAGCATAACAAAATTATTTTGGAGAATGACTTTTAATACTAATTTTAAAAAGAAATTCAAAATTTTTAGCAGAATTCACATAGCTTCACAATGAAAGCACATCCCTAAGCTCTTCAGACTTCAGTATTTTGTATTGTGAGTGTTGCTGACCAAAGAGGAAGGGAAGCCCTGCAGCCTCTCAGGGCAGAGAACATCCCTGGACAAAACAGAAAAGATCCCAAAGGACTCTGAATGTCCTCATGCTTCCCAAAGGTGACCTGGTCTTGTCAGATTAATGACAAATACATTGTTGTAAAACCAGGCAAATCACACTTTAGGCCCGAACAAGGTAAACGCCTATAATTTAAGGAGTAAGGAGAACAACCTCCTGCCTCCCTGGCTCCCCTATTTCTAATAGGCAGGTGTTCCATGCTCTGGAATGTCAGCCAACCATTGGAACATTTGTCACTTGCTCAAACCGATGAACATGTTTTCATCCACCACTAAGTGGAGCTGTTTCCCTGGGAAAAGAGTCTTCCCATCTCTTCCAGCATTTAAATAAATAAATTAAAATAAAATAAAATACAGTAAAGTACAATAAAATACAATACAATACAATACAATACAATACAATACAATACAATAGAATACAATACAATAAATAAAATAAAATAAAATAAAATAAAATAAAATAAAATAAAATAAAATAAAATAAAATAAAGTGGTGATTGAAAGCAGCCAGTTAAATAGATCATTTAGCTCTTGGTAATTTTTGCAGTAAAACTATTACATTTATTGTTCTGAGGATACTATTTCTATATCCTCCAAAGAATAAACATCTAGCTACCAGTGACTATTTGGCAGTTCTTGTGAGATGAGCTAACAGCACAACTGAGGTTGTAAAGAAGTTTCCACAAAACAGAAGATTGCCCTGCACAGCTCAGCAGAGAGCAAGAACAGCAGGCAGCAGATGGTCTGCTGCCCCCTTTATATGGAATACACTGACATGTAAAGAAAGCAGGACACAAACTCAGTTTACATGCCCCATATAAAATCCTGAAAAAAATCATCTGCAATGACACAGGAAATCCAGCTACACCCAGAGGGGCTGGCTGAGAAATACACTGATATTGTTTTATCCAGACCTACTTGTACGGTGACAACTGGGGATGGAGACTTCCCTGATTAAAATAAACTACGTGAGAAAGAAAAGGAAACTATGTTTTGTGTTAACGAGTGCCATAAGTGAAAATAGAAACTTGACATTTAAAACAAAAGTATAAATAAAGCACTTTGCTTTCAGCTCTTTTAAATGTTCAGTTACTGGTGATAAGAATAAATCTTAGCTTTAGACATTCAAATAATTTTCCAATATTGACAAGAAGCATTTTTAGGTAAAAAAAGATATGCAAAATCCATTGCTTCCCCACACTTCAGTGCTATGTGGTACTACTTGGTAGAAGAGCAAGTTCTTTTTTGCTTAAAAACAACATAAAAATTAAATAATGTTACTGAGAAACAGTCCATAATGAAACTATATTAATGAGCAATAAACATTGTCTTAATACCACAATCCTTTAAAATGTATTTGAAGACAAAGCTTCTTTTTCAAGAAAACTCCAGGCAAACCAGCTTCCCTTTTTTTCGGCCCAGACAGCCCTAGAGCAGAAGCTGCTGCCCAGCACTGAGAAGGGAAAGGAAAAAGTACTTAATGAAGCACTTGCTCTATGCAATGTCAAGCAGTGCAGTTTGGCAAAGCTGGTTGTTTGTACAGCCTTCAGGAATTTAGCTCTCCGAGGAGTTCTGGGAGCTCCTGGCTTGGAGGAGTCAGAAACTCGCAGGAGCAGCTTTTGGGTTTTCACTCAGTGCACAGGACATGCAAAGGGATCCCAGGAAGCAGCTCATGACTCACATTCCTCATTGCATGACCACGGCTGGTCCCACCTTTCCATCCTGCCCCAAATTACTCAGCCACCAAAGGTGAGCAATGAGCTCTGCTCTCCCCTAGAGAGTGGCACTCAACCCCAGAAGAGTGCGCTGCCATTTGGGACATACAGATGTCATAACCCAGCTCTGACTTGTTCACTGCCCTGCTCATACACAGATAATGTGCCACAGCCCATAAAATAGTGAGTCATGACCCAGCTCTAACTTGTTCACACCACTGCTCACAGCAAACTAATGCAAGGCAGACGGATGCTTACAGGGAAGGAATTTAAGCAGTGTAGTATAGCACTCCCCTCTGTTATAATTTAGTTGTAACATGACAATAGGTATTTTAATAAACCTTCATTCCTACAGAGCTAGGATTTATGATGGTTCAGCTGCTCAAATTTTATTCAAGACTTTTTCAGGATCTGGACACCTTTTAATCTTTTTTAAATTATTAAGTCTTATACGTATAAAAAAAACGTAACAACATTCCAGCTTACATTCTCTATGACAAACATCCATTCTTTGTCTTCAAACTCTTCAGCATGGGGATCCTAGAAAAACAAACCAGAGAATTTGAGTCTAAAAATAATCCAAGATTCAAGAGACTGAAACACAGACAAGATTTTCATATACTCTGAATTATTTTTATCCACAGAAGATACCAGAGGGAAATTTCAACTAGGATGTAGGTTTTATGGGATGTCCACTATATGATGAATAAGTTGAGGTAAAACAACCAGTGAGGATTTAATAGAGACTTGTAGAGATACAAACATGAGGTTGATGCTGATGAAGGTCTGTAATTCTGTTTCCTTTCATCCAATGGAAAAACAAAACAAAAAAAAAAGAACTCTCTCTTTAATTCTCAAGTTCCACCTCCCAGATAAACACAAACAAATCCAAATCTTGCAAATAACAGTGGAGGGAGCCACTTGCTTCCACCTAGAGTGAGAAGATGCACACCCCAACCTCCTTAGACCCAGACTCTATGAGCACAAGCAGCGATCCAAAGTCACAACTTCAGCACAGCACCTCCTTCCACTGCAGATTTCTTAAATACTTATCCTGAGTTCACAGCATTTCTATTGTATCACATGTGAGCATCAGAAAACATTTTCACTAACAGGAAGAAAAATAACAATGTAGTTCATTTATTTGGCGCTTGTTTTCATTTAATGAGCTTTCAGTCTGCTGCAGCGGTCTGTATTGTTCTTGTCTGAAAGTAAAATAACAGTGGAGAAGACACTTAAGTCATTCCTCTCAAGCCTCTATCAAGAATCCTACTTTAAACAAAATACTTCTTTTAAACAAAATAATCAATCATCCAGTCCAAGTTCTGAACAACTGCAGCAAAACTTCTACTCCTTTTGCAAAACAATTCTCACACTAAGAGAACTGAGTCTTTCTTTTGACATGAAACCTGCTTTTGCTATACCTCAATTCTATCCTATTATTTCTAGTTACAGGAAAACACTCAATTACTCTTCTGCCTCTGATATTTGCACACTATAGGTGTTTGAAGTCACTTCCGTGTCATCAGCATTTCCCAACATCATATATGAGACCCCTCAGCATCTCTTGTTTTCTTGCCACTATTTGGCAACTGGTCCTGACACTACAGCAAGCATGGCAATTCCATCTTGCTGCTCTAAATTAACAAAATGCATCAAGATATTTTGCTCCTACCTTATATCCATTAGCACCATCTTCCTTTTCTTTCCAGAATGCTAAAAAACCTCACATTTAATCTTCTTAACTCACCTTATCTAATCTTTGCTTTAACCCTTGTTTCAGTTTCAGTTTTGCTTTGAAGTCAGACAGTAGATATTGTACCACTTTTTAACTAGATCTCTTTGAATACACAACATATTTTGTAAGTAATGAGCTTATAGCTCAAACAACCAGAGATAAGAATTTTTTTTTTTTTATTTTTCCAGCACACAAAAAACTTGGGAAGTGTGCTCTTAAATAAACTTCCTCTTTGGATGAACTACAGTAACACTTCTAGGAGGATATTATCCCGTCTCCTCCTGCACATCCTTCCTCAAAACCCAACCGAGTCAGTTCCCTGTGCAGCCCCCTGTAAAACACTTTCAGTGAAAGAATATAAGATGATGCTAAAAACTTATATCAAAATTGATGATTCATTTTATATATGAATAAATCTTTTAAGAGGTTTTTTTTTAAAGAAAAAAATTTACTTCAAATGAGTATCAAAACATGCTGTACCAGCAACCATAAGGACAGAACAGCAAGTAGATACATACAAAATTATACTGAGGTATTTCCATGTTCCAATTAAGGTCTTGTAAATATCAGATTATGTAATTATATCTCCATCACATTAATCAGGTTTGTGGCATTCTGCATTATATAAATAAAATACACGATACCTGAGGGTTTGGTGCATACTATATAAATTCTAAAGATGTAACTTTCTGTAACCCAGCTATTAAATATCTAAAATTTTTAAGAGCTAACCTGGAGCAATTACCTTTTTGTTTAATTGCTTCCTTTGATACAGCACGAAATGACATAATGAGATTTAATGGGATCATTAACCACTTTATGTTTTAATAAGCTACTCCATAATAAGTGACTCAACTCTCAAACATTTCATCCTGCTCAGTTTTTTTCCCCCTAACTCCCCCAAAAGCTATTTGGACAAGCTTGCAGGCTGACCTAAAACTGCTTCCAAAGTCAGAGTCCAATATTTTATCCCATGCAACAAACAACACACTCCTTGTTTTGTTCCTACAAGGCAATAATCTATAAAGTCAAACCAAGCTGTCTGTCAGTGGCAGTAAAACTCACACCTCTAAGGGCTACAGAACCAGGTGCTCTGCTGAGTATTTCTGATCATCTGACAAAGCCAAATAGCACTGTATAATGCAAAGACTCCTTAATGTTCAACATTTTAGCATACACTTGAAAGCAAGTTGTGAATACTTTAGGAAGAATAATGCAGCGTATTGCCCCAAAACAGCCCTTAAAAGCTTCAAGGACTTCTCTAATGAACAACCTTATCAAATGTTCAGAGAGTATGAAATATGCTGATATATGAACACTTTACATATGCAAAGGATATTTCAGACTTAAAGGTGAATCAAGATTTTAAAAAAAGCCATGTTTCTGGTTAGTTTTAAAATGTCTCCAGAAAGAGAAAACCCTAAATAATTTTATATACATAAGCCTCAGCATTTCCTCGCAACAGATGCATAAGTGGCTTCACTCTTCCACTAAAATGCTTTTATCAGAAGCCCAAGGAGCAGCATAGAGAGTCCTATTTCTAATTAACTTACAACTTTATGACATGGTCACATAAACAGATACTTGTATGATTATAGTTATAACACAGTTTCTTATATGATTATAGTTATAACACAGTTTCTATTGCAAACAACATGTTATATTTGGGGCTAACATTTCCTCATGTGGTCTCCGTAACAGGTGATGTTTCTATAAATCTAGCTAATCTTTCATCTTATTTTGGATTTGAAGAGAGTAAATACCAGTAAAAAAAACCCCAGAACATCACATACTTCCCTCACTGGCTAATCCATATTCTCCATTCCCCCACATAAAACTCATGTGATGTATCTAGCAAACTATTATTTGAGGACTACACTGGTGACTATGCTTTAGGAAAAAAAATTGCTATTCCAAAGAAAAATAATTCCAGGAGTAATGGTTAGAGCAGCCTTTGGAATGCTCCAATACTGTATGAAAGCACTCTCTGGTAACAGGGCACACAAAACCTCACCTCACCTGCAAGCAGATGCAAGCTTGGAATACCTAAAGTCAAGAGTTATAAACAGACCTTATTCCCATTTCCTAAAAGTAAATGATAATGAAAATTACCTAAGATGATCAAGGAACAAATTGCCTCACATCTCGCTGTAACATGACGGGAGTTGGCAAGTGATTTTTTTTTATATAATGCATATTTGCTCCACCAATATACCACAGATGCAAAACTACACTCTATCCAAAATTCACTATGGTTTCCCCATGAATTGAAAACTGTAAGCATTAGGGCAAATGGATTGAACAGCTTGTTGCTCCTCCTCATTTTACTATGTAAAAAAAGAATCATCATTTTTAATACCAAGACATGGGTCCCATTTTCCTGTCTCAGTTTGATGTTCACTTTCAGCATCTTCAACTAAGTTTTAGAGCTTTTTTCTCTACCCTTTTTTCCTCTTTTTTTGTCGTGTAAGATGACCTTACATGACCTTAGTGTGCCAAAAGTAACACTCGGGTAAGTAAATAGTAGGGAACTGTGCAAGAGACTGGACATCAGCTTTTCTTTGCAATCCCACCCCTTAGCTTCTTTCTGTGACACCATTCTACCCATCCACATGCCAAAAGTCAACTTTTCTGGGCTTGGGAGGAGCAAAGGATATGTCAGACACATTTTTCTCTCTGTTGATCAGCCCATGAGGAACCCATTCTTGTCAAGGACTAGATCTTTTCTGCAGAGTACAAGGTGGTTTCAGTCAACTGAATAAAGTTAAACCTTCTCCAATAGTTCAGGTTATATTCAGATTTATTTTTGTATTTCATGCAATAAAAACAAAGGACATATCAGGGACTGCTGCATTTCCTAATCAGCAGCCAGAGTGGGCAGGGAAGATCTTCAGACTGTTAGTCCCTTTCTCCCTTCCTTCCCCATGCCTTCTCCCTAAGCATTCCTGGTTTTTGAAACTTGTCTTTCAATTAGATCACTTCATACCAGCCTTAATCTTCAGTCTTTCTTCTTGGGGAATAACTACTTAAGGACTGTCACAGTGAATCACATCAAATGCTCACAGGGTGTGTGATCTCCCGTTACCAGTGACCTGCAGCAGATGCTCTGGGTGCTCAAGCATCTGTCCTCAGCTTTTGTACTTGTCTGCTTGAAACTGCACAAGTCTCAAGATTTTACCCAATTGTTGTTGCTTTCATTGCTGGTTACAGAGGTCTGATTAGTCCAGAAAATCATATGCAGCTGTGATCAGCTTTAATTGGAGCTGCCAGAAAGCAGGGAGCTCTGAAGAGACCGATAGAAACATCCCTGTGCATCACCACACCAAGCTCACCCCTTCCTGTCAGGCCTCTGGACCAGAAAGGTGACAAGCATTGAATGTCCCTTTTTTTTTTTTAAATGTTTCCTAAAAATTAGTCCCCCACTAATCCTTTAAGTTTTTGACCATTTAATTTTTTGATGTGCAAATGCGCTTACTTCCCCAAGCTTATGATTTTTATATCTGACACACAAAACCTTGCCTATGGAACTGGTTTTCACTCCTATGGAGCATTCTCCATAGTAGCTGGTCAAGACCCTGGTCCCTCCTAAACAGAAATAAGTATGTTCTGAACCTGAACTTGGTCTTTACTTATGAGAAATGGCTTTATGAAGAGGTTTTGGGCTGATTTGGGTTCTTTTTTTCCCTGCCCTGAGATAACACATTGGCTTTGGTGCAGTGTTCCTGCTACAGCATGGCCAGTTATTATTCTATAAAACCAAATCATGACTGACTTGGGCTTTCAAGAAGAATGATAGGGATTTTTTTCTGAGTAATATGTGGGGACAGGAATACTTCCAACTACACAAGTACGCCTTGATCATCTATTTCATTCTTATTTTACTCCTAAATATTTTTGTTTGCTTAGAGAGCTATGCCTTTTAAAATGTCTTTTTCAAACCTTGGAATTAAGAGTTGGTAATGGTCCCTGTGGATGCAACAGTACATCAACATGATAAACCACGTACATTACTGACAGAACAAGTGTTTTGTGTAAGCCAGTGAAGCAAAGTCCATGCTTACTCCTGAAGAACAAACATTTTCACTCAGGAAGTCACTTTGCTTTTAAGCTAGAAAATAATTGCAATTTAAATCCTCATAGTACAATTGACATTCATTTAGCTTTACTAAAAGTACTGGTCTTGCTTGGCAAAAAATTGGTTTAAAATCCCTCTCAGCTGATAAAGATCTGCGTTTGTATATAAACCCACAGAAAAGTATACAAGTTTTTCATATGTGGTAGTTAAATTTTGCTAATGCAAGGACTCTAAAAAACTAACTTTTGGAGCACAACCAGGGTAACAAAAAAATGGAAATTCAGTCCTGGCTTTTCAGGCATTTGTGAATCTTTTCATGAAAACACTACAAAATATGGATTTTAAATGCACAATAAGCTTATTGTTTCATGATGTTTCTTTCTCCCCAGTTTGGTTGAAAAACGCAAGGCATAACTAAACATCAGTGTGGAGCTCAGCAAAGGAAAAAGTTAAACTTTCAGAACAGATGGAACTTTTTATGTAATTAGCACTTCAGTGACTGGATGAAAGGAGCTACAGCTAGTCAAGGGAAGCTGAATCAATATATCCATATGATGCTTTTTTCTACATGACTCCAGGGCAGTATTAAATTTTACCAGAAGCCCAGAATTAATTGAAACAAACAAACAAACAAACAAGCTTATGTTTACTTGAAATTAAAGTTTTCTAAATGAAGATTCTAATCTCTTCAGTACTTTGCTTGTGCAACAATTACAAATATGTTGTTGTAAACAAGGTAACACCCAAAGCAGGGCTGTGCAGCTAATGCAGAAAACCTCATCTGTTGACTGATCACAGGCACTTTGCTTAGCCAGCTCTCAAGTGTCCAGGCTAACTACTGAAGAGGAGACTCTTAACATTCTCATCAGCACTTGAAACCTTGACTTATCTCCTAATCCTACCAGCAGCACATTTCAACAGCCACTTACGAATGCACTGCCACTACTATGAATCACTTCCCACAATACATAGCTGTCTGTCTGGAGCCCACTCCTTCCATTCCCAACAGCACCACGGCACCCATTTGTTATCTGTGATTGCTACACAACTCTGTGGGAGCGGCCAGCTCCCTGCTCTGGGCTCTGCCAGGGTGGACATGGAGGCAGCAGCTCCCTGAGCTTCTCTCTCAGGTGGTGCTGAAAGCGAACAGCTTCTGTTTGTTAAACAAGGCCAGGCTGAGCGCATGTACTGCAAAGTGCCAAACCTTCAATAATCACCCTCCTTTGCAGGGGATCAGCTCCAAAAAGGATTTTTACAGAACTGCAAGATGAGCAGCCTCTTTTTCTGAGCTTTACTGTTTTCAGTCTTTTTGTTCCCTTTCTTCTGGAGGAAGGAACAATATAAATACCCAACTTCCAAGTCAGCTCCCAGAAAGGCGGCTGGAGAGCGCTGTCACATACTTCCCTTCCCACTGCTCCAGTGCTGCCCAGACAATGCATCAGCTGTGTGACAAACAGCCAGTTCTTTTTGACTGCCTTTACCCAGAACCTACCAGCCACAGAAATGCCAGCTCTGTGGGTGCTGGGACATGTCTTCTGCTGCAGTTGAAGCACCACAGAGCCAACAAAGTCATCAGAGGACTGGGCACAGCCTAAGCTGGGCCAACACCATCTTCTGCCTGCAATCCCCTGCCCCTCACAGCTCACTAAGGCAGGCTGCTGGTCTCACACAGGTACAACACTCCTGGGGCATCTCAGAGCTTGCTCAACAAGCTGATCTGTGCCACACGTGCATTCCCTGACAGAGAACAAAGAGCATTTGGCCACTTCCAGTCACTCTTGTTAGAAGAGCTGGAGGATCAATTAGAGCAGATTTCACAGTAAGAGCTGCCTGCCAGTGTGATGGTTCTCAGTATTTTGATTATAAATCCAATGCTTATTCCTCCAGAGACCAGTGGGTACCATTTACAGAAGACACAGCTGCTGGAGTCATTCACACTCCTACTTCTCCTCCCAGACCAATTCTTGTGACAGGCAGGCTCACTTTGGGGGGAGAGGAAGAAATCTGGTGAACAGGTCTGCCTGCAGAATTAGTGCTGGGTAAAATTAAGCTTTTGTAATACCTGACACTGACTCCAGAGACCCTTCTATCCCTCACCAGATAGTCCTACCCTCAGTTTCAGTTACACAACTAACAAGGCTGCTGTGCTGTTCTACATAACAGAATCCTGAAGCAGTACAAATGTAAATAAAAAGATGGGATGGCAAGAGAAGGCTGGAAAACACCTTCACTCCAAAGCCACAGTATCACAGAGCTGCACTCAAAAGAAACTTTATTTCTCATCCTTTACATAACACCATAATCACAATCAAGATTTCTGCACATTCCTGCCTCACTTTAAATGTTGAAAATATTAAGCAACATTTATAGTGTTCAGATTGTACAGACATGTAGCACTGCCACATAATACTGACAAGTTTCTTAGTCCAAGTAGAGGTCCTCAAAGCAAACAATTTTTAGTAGTGAACTTTTGAATCTCAGTTGAAGACTACATATTTGCTAAGAAGAGAGACAAGTTTATGATAGTTAATGATCACTGCCAACCTGAGAAGCTTGGGTTCATCGGTAATCCCAAAGGCAGGAATTAAAATGGGGGGGCGTGGGGGGGGAGAAAACCCCCTTTTTTTAGGTTTAATGAACCAAGTAATAAATTCGCATTACAAGGCTAATCAGAAGCCACACCCAAGCTCAGGAAAAGTCCCCAAGACAAAGAAATATAAATATTACTAATTAAAAAGAAGTATGTTACTGTTGCCCTAACCTGCAAAGGTAGCAGTTAGAAGTAAGTACAGCCAGAATGTAGATGAAGGCACCATAGTAAAGAATGAGGAAGAACTATGGAATGAAAATCCCAGAAATCTTCAGCCTCCTACACTGCCACACATGCAAAGCTGCATTGTTTATGCTCAATGATATTTGGGAAATAAGTGCTAGCATAACTATCACTTCCTCCTCCTGCTTCACAGCCAAACAAATAAGCTTTATTTAGTAGAACAAATGCAATTAAAAAATAAAAAAATCCCCTTTAAAATCTTATAGTTCTCTGTATTACTCAAATACTGCACATCCACTTTTACAGCTGCAATCAAATCAGTGCTGTGTTTGTGTAGCATTCCAAATAATGGGAAATTAAGAACTGGATTCTTCTGCAGCTAGTAGTGTGCACTGAAACTGAACAAGGAAGTCTAGAAATTACTGTGTTATGACAACTTCTGCCTTCCAGTATTTAAAGAAAACCTATCAGGCTGTAACCCTTGCCAAGTTCTTACACACGTACTACGTGCACAGCTACACATGTGCTGGACTTTGTGCCAATGCCTCACCATAATCAGCTCAATGGGTATTTTAGTATGTTAACTAAACTACAAAAGTCAGCTTTGGCAGGGAACAGACCATCCCTCTCAGCCTGATTTGAACTGAGGACATAAGGTTGTGCAGTTAATGACATAAAACCAGCAAGATTAGACCTTGTGACTATAATCTGGCATTTCCAAACAGAATTTTTCATGTATTGTTTAGGAAATAGTAAAGATTATGTTTAAAAAAGCATACCTTGAAGAGAGTCACAGTAATTTCAACATTTTCAGGTACAGGCCACACCACCACCCCACGGTATGGGTTCTTGATTCCAGGCTGCCAGCTGTGTGCCTAAAGGAAGAAAAATATCCAGTTGTTTAAAGCCATTATAAAAGTGCTGACTTGACTCCCATAGGACCCAGGGCATGCAGGTAAAAGTACATATCACTAACCCTAAAAAGGTTATATTCTTAAATCTGTGACTGCTGAACACTTCAAAGGACACAAATGAGAATGACAGTAAGGAAACTCAGACAATTAGAAGACTTTTCCATTGAACTAAAGCTGCTCCTCATAAGGTCCTAAACTCAGCTTTTTTAATACATAGCACAGGTCAGGACACTCAGAGCCTTGCAAAAATTAAGGCTCTAAGGTCAGAACTTCTGAAGCAAGCTGAACTTCATTTTGTGTACAACACATAATGCAGATCTAATCACATTTACACATAAATGGAGCAAGAAGTTTTACTTGAGGAAAGAAAAGTGAAAACAATGCTTTATAATGCTACTAAAACATTTAAGTGTTTAAGAATTAATATGCTGGGGTACCTACACCTAGAAAAGATAACAAAAAACCCAACAGTTAAATAGACTGAGAACCTGTCTACCTCTGAGCATCACTTTGGATTAGTGTATGGCCTGTATTTATGTTTTAACAGCTAGTCCTAAAAAACACCATGTGTGAGCATTTCTGCTCTGGTTTGGTATAAGTATGCCTTTTTCCAAGCTCAACCTAATCTATTTTGTGAGCTGTAAGACAAATGAGGGAAGGATGCTGCTGCAGAAGTGACAGCTACAGAGCCAGAGTGTTATTAGATACATGTGGAAGTTTTATCAGGAAAGACTGTACAATCTAATTACTGTTACTTGGCTTTTTTCTTTTTTTAATTCTAGAGCATCACTCATTGCAATTTTATACCCCTTTCAACACTTAGAACTTCAGATTCAGGTTGTCTATTAGGTTAGCAGGACCTGTGACGCAGGTTCTCAGGGACCCTAAGGTAACCTGGGCAACTTAAAGGATGATTTTGCTGTACCAAAGTGGGAAAGACAAGGCTGGAGAAGCAGTCCCATCCCTACAGAGGCAGCAGCTCTCTGCCACCATATACGGTAGGGAGTGCTAAGCATTACCAGCTCTCCTTTGGTTCTATCACAATTTTTTTTTTATCTTTGGTGTTCTGCTTGAAACTGCAGCTCCCAAAGTTGCCTAATTAGATCAGATTTTTCAGTGAGTGTCTATGCTTTGTGCTTGCAGAGTAGCAACTTGAAGCATCTAAAAAAAAGGGAAAAGGGAATTTAAAAATAAGAGCAACTTGAATGACCCCAATTTCTACTGGTTTTATTCCACAAATTTCAGTCTAATCTCATCAGTCTAAAGAAGGCCTGGATGTATTTTCTGAATAACTGAGCAAACAACACCAAATAACACAAGCAAAACTTATATATTTCACAAGAAGGTATTTTGTGAGCAGCAAATCACACCACAGTAGATGTCATTACTACCACAGACACTGGAGCTGCAGTTCGTGTGTCTCTGTCCCACAGAACCCACAGACCCCTGCATCACTCCCAGCTTGACCAAAGAGATCTTCAGCAGACAAAAGGCAGTGATCCAGAGCCAGGCACAAGCTCATCTGCCATGTCCTCTGGTAGCATCTTGTAAAATCAGTAAATTCTCCTCCATAGGGGCACTCCATCCTCTCTCCAGGTACCAGCTTGCACAAAAGTAATTGGAGCTCATGGTGTGTCTGAAACCTGAGCTTTCCTGCTGGGTTTGGTCAATACTGACAATTATGTCAAACTTTGGCTGTCCAAGGTCCAGGCACTGCCAGCCTGCTCAGCTGAGGATCACTTGTTTCATCTATTAAAAAAACTTAGAAAATGAGCATTCATTGGCGCAGTCAACACTTCACTTCAAGCCCTTTATCAGCATTTCCTCCCACCAGGAAAGTCAGTGAGGCACAATAAACACACAGGGATATATATGTTTTTCTGTCATTGAAAGTAACAACCAGGAGACAAGCTCTAACTAATTAGCTTTTAAAGCAAAGCTGTTCTGTGATCATGCATGTTATTAAGTCCTCTTCTGGCTTTGAAAAATAAACACTGTATCACACAAACAGCAAGACAGAAAAAGATAACATCAAAAGGACTGTCTGGGTTGTTGGGAAGGAGAAAGGGAAAGAGGAAAGCAAAGCCAGAGAAACACAGAGGACCAGCAAATGACAGTAATTTAAAATTAAGATGCAGAGTGTTATTCTAATGCAACATTTCTCATGCCAGGCACCTCTATGCTGCAGCTTTTTCAAGTTACATCTGGCCTATATTAAAAAACTTCTTCAACTCCCAAATTATAAGCCTTGACTTGGAGCTAGATCAGGCCACCACTGCAGATGACAAGGACTTGCTGTCAGAGCTCAGCCAAGGCAAGGTGCTACATCTGCACAGTACATTTCCACCCTAATCTCCTCCCTCTAACTCCATTTTCCATCAGGTGGTTGTGCCTTTAAATCCACTTTTTCTTCATTTGCTACTGGTCTTCACCTGACATCTCTCATTGTCCTGGAAGTCAAGGCAAGGGCAGCTAAGCAGAAATTACTTCCAGCAGCAGGTGCCTCACCCTGCCCTTGCCTGACTTGTCTCCAGATCTGAGGGATGGGAGCCATGGTCTGGAAAAAGAAGCAGAAGTGCTCTTTTGCATTTCAAAGCAAAAGGCAACTCTTCATTTTTTCTGCCAGTAGAAAATGAGAGAAGACAACATAGCATGAAAGCTCTTTTAAATCTGGAAACAGGAGCTACAGGAGGGGCTGCTGAAATACCCTACAGAGTAGGGCTGTGAATGACATTGTCCAACCTACAGCATTGCTCTGGCACAAAACTGATGACTGGGAGAAGAGGAAATCTCTTAAAGAAAGGCCACGGAAATGAGCCTACAGACTTGCATGGGCACTTCAAGCTATCCAGTTTCGAGATTCACTTTTCTCTTTAAATCAACAGTTCCAATCCAGGCAGCCAGCTTTGCAATACATCACTTGTGATGTGAACATTGCTGCTGTTTTGCTGTGCATGAACTGGAATGACAGACTTGATTCTATATTATTTCAGGAACCTTTCAGAAGCCTCATCTCTTTTCTGCTTTCTTCAATAGCACTTTGCCTCATCTTGTTGTGCAGGATAATTTCATGTTACTTTTCTGTAAGATACTAGAACTGACCATAATATTTTGAGCCTGCTGCAATTATGGAACATTTTATATTTATGAATTAAAAAAATATGTTCTTACTGCAAAGCTGTCAACATTGGGTTTTAAAAGCAAAACTCATCTGAAACAGACCTATTCCAGATTATTCCTCACCTGCAGCCACAAGAGTGGCTTTATTGTGAGCCAGCAAACTGCTGATTTTCTTTTCCTTATAAAATTTTTGTCAGCTGTCTGTGATCAGACAAGCTCTGCTACTTGTCGCTGTGACAGGCTGTTCAGGGCACAAGAAGCAAGCAGGAGCTCAGCTGGCTCCAGTAGTGCTTAGGGCAGCTCAGCTTGTAAGGATAATCCCTCTTCTTCAGTGTTATGCAGGCAGAACACTTAGACAGAAAAGAAAAAAAAAACAAAACAAGCAAAGAAAAAAAACCTCAAGAGGAAGAGCAGCCAGATCCTTCCTCTGGTGCCTCCATGCCAGCAGTGTGACTTTGGAACATTGGAACACCAAGGATTTACTCTATGTGATGCATCCCATCAAAGTCATTCACTATCCAAGACAGCCAGAGTTGTATATGGCTGGTAATGGACCTACTGGAAAAAGAATGGACTGGGAAAAGCTGCCAATTCCCTGACACCGGAGGAAACCAGCAGTTCGTGAATGGCTTCTTCTTGTTCTTCTGTACCGCAGTTCAGTGTCACAAAGGGCTACAAATTAAAGTCCATACTCCAGACTATAGCTTGCATCCCCCCAAGAAATCCCTGTGCTTGGCCCACCAGTTAAAAAGGCTGGGTACCAGAACAACACTCCAGACACACTCATGGCTTGGGATGCAGTCCAAAAAACCCAGCACGTGCCAAAGAAAGAAGTTCAAAGCCCTGGAAACTCCAGGCAGCCTTTGATCAACATGTTGCTGTCAGTGCCCCTTTAGAGCAGACAAGGAAACCAGAGGATTCCCACAGGTCTTCCCATGAATGTCACCAATCCATCAGCACTCACGTGTTACAACTGTCATTGTGCACATGTGTATCACTGCTAAAAACCTACAGAAAGACTGCTGAGCTTGGGGAATGAGCAAAAACTCATATCCACCACAGGTTCTCTCGGACTGGGCTACTTCTTCAAGCTGGTTTCACACACACACACGTTCATGAGATATATGATGAATACATCAGGTATTAAATACATGATTCATGCTATTTTGTTCACTAAATCTTTCCTTATTTGTAGATGATGCTCAGATAAAGAGCTTCCCCATCTCTTCAATCAGTTTCTCACATCATCTTTAGGGTTTCTCATCAGAAAAGAAAAACAAGTAACCAAATAAAAAAATCAAAGTCGAGGCAAATAAAGAAACCACTTATTTTTCTCATCGTTTTCTGGGACAACCATCACTACAAGTCAACTTTATGGGACTCTCAGAAAAAAGAAGGGTATTAATAACCTCCAGTTTATAGTCGGGGATTACAATGATTGTGTAACTTTGCTAAAAAAATGAGAAGCTCTAGGAGTAGCATTATTCAACTGTGCTGGTCCCAGACAGTCCACCAGCATGTCAGGGTCACAACATGCCTTCGGAACTCCAGCCCAGCAGGGATAGGCAGGGCTGGCACTGGGCAATAAAGTAGCCAGAAAAGGCAACAGATTGCCAAGGACAGCAAAACAGGTGACCCAGCTTCTGCGTTATTGGTGGCAGAACCTTGGAAAAATGCTGGTCAGGCTGCTGTTGTGTACAAGGGATTCCTTTCACTCCATGCCCCTTTGCCTCTTTTGGCTCTTGCTTTTCACTGCTCAAGTTCTTTCGCTCTTCTCAGCATTGCTCCTTCTCCTTTGTGCTTAAACAGTTTTTGATAAACTTGCAAGAGAAGTGCTGAAATCACAGCCAAGGCACCTTCTTTCAGCTTTGATACAAAAAGAATCTTTGAAGAATAATTCTGTCAGGCTCTCAGAAACAAGTGCAAATTTGATTCTTCAGAGGTGTATAATTCAACCATAAGTCTCTGTATGTTCACAGGAATAGTAGAAAGTACCTCTATTTACAAACTGAAATTTCTTAGTTCAAAGTCTGGAAATTTGAGAGTATCTCAGTGAAATGAAGGTAAACATATCTTCAACACGTTTTTCCCTTGCTCTACACTAGAACTGAGACATTCTTCTGGAAAAAAAGAAAACAACAACAACAAAAAAAACCAAACAAACAAACAAACAAAAAAAACAACAAAAAAAAAAGGAGAGAGAGAGAGACGTCCAAAAGCCCAGGACAACTTTCCAGAGTGCCAGGGTACTGAAGAAGGGTTAAACAAGTCCATGGCTACAAGTTGCACCTTCTGTAAACCATGTACGCTGAACAACATCTAAATAAAGAGTGTACCTGATTTTACAAACAGACAACATTTGCACCAGCAGACAGGCAACTCCCACCCTCCCCAAGCTGAAAGTTCATTTTGGTTCTAGGACAACGCACAGTAATTTTGCCAAACACAGCAAAACTGCAAATCACCATTTAATGTAAACTCCTGGCACAGACAATGGAGATACCCAACCACACAGAGCTCCCTCATCTTGACATACCTCATGAAATACATTGAAATTAGACTTGCCCATGGAGAGCAGGTCCCAAAATAGAATTGTAAGTAACTTAAATCTGCATTAAGGTCAGTAACTGCTGGATATATTTATGGTCTTGTATCCATCTATGCATCAGACTGCTATTTATATGCTTTTTCAAAATGAGTATTTGCTTCTCATTTGCTACACTTTGAAACTTGCTGTAATTAAACATATCTACAGCTCCTATTCTATGTTTCCCATAGTAAGAAGAAAAATATTCAGACTCCTGCACACGACGCCTCTCATTATTTCTTTTAATAAAGGGACTACTGTAGTTTATTTGGAAAAACAGTATGTGGTGCAGGAGGCATATCAAAATCATGGAAACTCACGAAAACAAGGGCTTCAAAGGATATCAAGAACTCAGCTTTCAGCTCAATGGCATTTTAAAATTGTATCAGTTAGAGCAGGCATCCCAGTGTACATCCACAGCTCCATCTTCCAGTTGAACATTTTTGCTTAATACATCTCCTGTACTTTGCCAGTACAAAAGAGACACAGAGCTACTGGAGAGCATCCAAAGGGCCACGCTTGTGAGTTTGTGAACTATCTGCTGATGATATCCCTCATTAACCCGAATGATCTGAAAAGTTCAGAAAACATAACCTCCAAAAAAGTCTTCACATATTTACAGTAAACTAAAACCTCATCCCTCCCATCCTCCCTCTCAAGAAGCTGAAAAACGTAGACAATTATTAATGCTTTGCACTCTTTGAACCCAGTGTCCACCAAAAATAAAAGAAGAGGAAATACTAATTTGATTTGCTTCCAATAAAGCAGTTAGATGAAACAAGTATGTTGAATAAAGTATTTTACTGGCAGGATGACTAAGAGATCAAGAACCTTTATTGATCTACAGTTTTTGACCCAAACAGCTCAAGTCACATCAACTGCCTAAGCTTTAAAATTAACTCTATGCCCTGCCCAGGTTTCAAGGCCACTCAGTTTATTTCTAAGTTTGTGTGATCTCACTAAACATGACTTAGTCAGCCAAAGACTAAATCTGCCAAGACTTGCTTCTACTACCTAGTGACCAAAAGTGAGGACATATCATGGAACTCTACAGCCCAATTGAACAAAACTTCAAGCCCAAAAGGCTGAACTAACACCAGAAAATCCTATTGCCTCAGAGAAATGCTGACATTTGGATCCTATAAAATGACAGGCAGAACCCATCATTTCACAAAGTCATGCAGGACTTCTGCTACAGCTTCTGTTTCTGAACATATCCTGAACCCCAACAAAGCAGTCATTTATGGACAAATACCTTGCTTTTCACCAAGCTTGTCAGGGCTACAAAGCTTTTGTAAGCACTGCACTTACTGCTTGCTGTAACTTTTATCTCTCTGTGCAACAGAAATTTAATGAAACTAATACAGAGAAGTTATCATAGGGTGAGCCACATCAGACATCAGTTACTGACATCAGCACGTACTGCTTAGATACACACCATGCTATAAATTCAAAGGAACTTGAGTTAGTTGATGCTTCAGTGAAACTGGAATAGTCTGACTGGCTTTGCTGAAGAGTATGGAACATGGAACAGGAACAGGTACCAGACTGAGCTCACATCCTTGTTTACTCATCAGATAACACCTTTGGGTTTTCATAACCTGAAGTAGAATTTTGGATGTACAACATTTAGTTGTGCAGTCAGGTTTTTTTTTTTATCTAAAACAATTCAGAATAGCTTATACCTCAAGTTAAAAGACAAAATACAACAAATATGCATGACAATCAGAAAAAGAGGTCAGAAAAAGAAGAGTACCAGTAAAAAATAAAGTCTCTCCTGAGCATGGTAGAAAACTGTGTATCACATTTTCTAAATATTTAAGTGCTTAAACACAATTATTTCAAGATATCTTCTCTACCATGGATGCCCTCTCTCCACTATTACAGAGTTCTTTGAAACATCATTTTATGTCACATGAATACACACACCAAAAAAAGCAGCTTAGACCATCTTTTGTTTTAATTGAAGTGTCAAAGAATTATTATAACTTCCAAAATTTCCTCTCTGGCAAGATCATTTGCCATAAATCCAACCAGGCTAAGAAGCCACAGCATCAGGAAAGGGAACGAGCAAGAAAGACCAAGTCATCTCAAAGAGGAGAAGAGGAAATGCTCCTGGGAAGGGAGGAAAACAGCATGCACGCCTGTCCCCATGAAATACAAACTTCATCAGTGGAGAGACTTCACTCAGAGCTTCCCATTCCTCAGGCTACCAAGTTATTAGTTATGAAACACAAATTCACAGGTTTGACCACAGTGTTTGTAGAAGTGAATTCTTTTTTATTTGTAGCATTGCAGGTTGTGAAATAGCCTCTTATTCAGGCTTTATCTGCCTATTGCAGGGGTGTTCAATTTTTTATTACTTTTTTTTTTAATTAGGCTTTTTTCAATACACTTCTAGTAAAGAAACTAATTCTCCTTTCTAATTAGGTCTAGCAATTAAAAACCAAATTGAACTGATGATGATACAGTTCTGCTAAACAAACAACCAAAGCTGAAATCAGAGTTAAGAATTCCCATAAATTAGCACTGACATTACAGCAGTTTATTCTGAACTTTATGGAAAAACTGAGTTAAAGAGACGTCAACAACTAAAATATTTCTCATTTATTTATTTGGCTTCTCCCCACATTCAAAAAAACAGTCCCTCAAACCACTGACCCTATTTGTCACTCCAGTTGGGACTTATTAAGGAATCAACTAACCTTAGAGGATTTTCTTCTGCTTCTTCTTGTCCAAACCACCACTAGTTTATCTGGCTGCCTGTAGAAGATAAGGAAAAAAACAGCTTAATATACCACAAGATCAATATGTAAACAATTTATATTAAAACTCTCGCAACACCTAATGACATCCTTAGTGGATAACATGCTCTTTTAAAAATAGCTCATCTAAAAACCATTCTCAGCATCAGTCATTTAAGAGGAAAAATAATGTGTATTTATAGAGAAAAGTTGTCCTCCAGTCCACACAATAATGTCATCATTGTCCTTCTGCTCTCCTTGCCTGTGGACATTTTCCCAGAGCAGCAGCACACCTGAGCAGAAACTCTTCCATGGGGCAGAGAACAGGATCCAGACTCCATGGAAAGATACCTAGGAAACATTCCAGTACCCAAAATAAACATCAATGCAAATTCTAGCCTGAATTTCTACATAGATAGATTGAAAAGTTACTTCTAAGTAGCAAAGAAAGCAGGTAATTTCACAAAGGATTTTTGTTCTACTTGGATAACTCAAAGAACAGGAGAATCAAGTCCTGTATTACTACTCAAAATCTCCTTGGACAACAACAAACCACCACTTCCTCAACTTATACTCCAAAGGACAAATATACTGAAAATCAGCGTGGCTTCCCAAACAATCGTTTATTTGGTATTTGCAATGACTGTAGATGGAAACCTCAATAAACAACCCTTCTAGTACAAATTATTTTCTCTTTAAATTTCTTGGGAGTTATTTATTGGTTAACAGTTCACCCTTATTACATCAACCTTATTAGTTTTACAGTTGTGTCTGAGTGATTTTTGATACTGACTTAACTTCCAGACTTTGCACCCTCCCCCCATGACACACTTCCCATTGTATGATGATGACCACACTTCTGGTCCCAATTCCAGACCTATAACCCTCTTGTGCAGACTCCTGACACCATTCCAGCTTTGTTTTCTGGCTGATGACCTGAATTCCATCATGAAGCCCAGCTGTAAATCCACCCACAAATGATTTTCAATGGAGCTCACATCTCCCCTTAAAAGTTCTAAACCTGCATATGCAACTCTGCCTGGAAAAAAATTGTTACTCAGATTTTTGAGACACCAGTGTAAGAATCCTTGCATTTCTAAAGCCAACAGCAAAACAAATCATAGGGGGGAAAATGAGTGTAACCAAGAAAAAGTCAAGACACAATACATTCAAATCATGATTAAAAGACCCAAAATCCCCCACACAAATATTCTGAGTAAGGGCAGTGTTCCCACTGCTATTTCATCACAGGGAGACTACCCACTTAATAACTAATTCTTCAAATTAAATCCAAACTGGTTTAATAATCATTTTAGGTACTGAAGTGCTGGCCATATTTCCTTTCAGACATACTTTTCCATTGTGCTGTTGATCATTTCTGCACATTACAATAAAAACAATACCTCACCCATGATTCACACTTAAACCCTACCAAAACTAAAGCTCTCCCAAAAACCAACCTACAGGCAGATCTTGTAAAGGAAAGGAGGACACAGGCCTTTTTTTTTTTTTTTTTTTTTTTTAATTGAAAGTGAAATAATCTGCTGTATTTTAAACTGTAAATTCACTCTTCTGGCTTGTTTAGGTGACTTAAATTGCAGGCTGGCTCTGCCCACAGCTTCTGCAAAATCTTGCTTGGCAATGAGGTCATTCTATGGGACTTCAAAGCTCTTTGCTAGCTCGGTGGTGGGTTCTCATCTTTGACTTACACCAGCACCAGCCCGATCACTTTGATGGGAACTGTATTTGTGCCACCAGGGAAAAACAACACGCCCCCAAGCAAAGCAATCCAAACCCATGCCAGCAACATTTCCCAGTCCTAAAGAACTCCCTCTGCCAGGAATAGACAGAAATGCACCAACATGAAGCCAATTGAAGTTTTAATTCAGACTGAGAGGACCAACCCACGCGAGTGGATGAGCAGGAGCAGCATTAGCTCCCCTCACTTCTCTCACTGGTATATATATTTTGTTAAGTCCTGAGCACAATTTGCTCCTTCAGCTTCAAGTATGAGAGAAATCCACATCCAGAGGTGCTTTACCAAAAAAAACCAGAACAAAACAAAACAAAAAACCAAACAAGGAAGGTCATCACAGTATGGAGACAGGAAATCTAGCAAAATGGAAAGGGATGAGAAGAGAATATCCCAAAGGACAAATGTCCCTACTCTGTACACCACATGCTTCACTGAAACCTAACAAAAAGCACACTAAATTTCCTTAGATCTTCTAAGGGATTTTCTTCAAGGAAGGCACAAATCCAACAATTCTAAATTATCTTCACAGAACTGTTTGACTGACAAAACCAAGAGCAACCTTTTCTACCACAATCTATTCACTGCTCTCTTATGCCAATGTACTTCTAGAAGAAAAAGCCCAACTCATATTTTAATCAGCAAATTCGCAGTCAAGGTTATTAATGACATCTCAGTGCTAGGAAATGGCCAATATCACATAATGCATGTTGCTAATTGAACACATTAGGTAGTATTTCCTACTTCAGACTTCTCCCCTTCTTTAACATCATAAACCTCAGCTGTGCATTAGTCAATAATCAAAGCAAATAAAATCAGATCTGAAGAACTAGTCTGGAGACCAGTTTTAGTACCTTTTATAAATTTACTTATTGAACTTGGATATCATTCCAAATACATAATCCACAATGATGTAAGCTGAACAAATGCTAATGGTCAGCAATAATAAAAAAATAATAATTTCCTGTGCTGCAAAAATGACATTTCCCATTTCTTTAAACCCACCAGCTTTAAGTCAGTCACTCATTCAGCAAAGCCAGCATGCCTAAAGCAAACACACTACTTAATCTTAAGACAATGGATTTGGACCAGGGGAAGAGAACTGGATTTTAGCTGGACAGTCCATTTCACCACTAAGAAATAGCATCAATCTATCAATTCAACACCACTGACCTTTCAGCAGGAGTGTTTAATACTGTACTGGAACCTGCCACAATTGCCTTGGGGGTGCTGTGCATTGCCCACCAAGGCAGCAGTGCCAAAGC
>VXBI01005406.1:184217-214697 GCA_013397375.1 Toxostoma redivivum
CGTGGTGTGGTTGTAGTCAAAGGAAGCCATCAGCACTGGGACATCAGGTACTGCCACGGAAGAGTATGGATCCAGTGGCAGGGGTTGAAGGATCCAGCTTGGATCCAAAAGATCATATTCTATAAAACTTACCATAAACTTGTATCTGTTATTTACTCACTATTGTGTGGGTCACAAAAAACTATTCCTGAAGAAAGGCAATTCATAGTAGTAAACTTATTTTATTATTTACAACTGAAACTTAGCAAAGAAGTAGGGAAGTCTGACTTCAAAGTGTGCAGCTCAGAAAAAGAGAGGGCTCCTCTCAGCCCTGCATATTAAACAATTAAAATGGGATCCAAAATACAGATTTATGAAACACTTATATTCAAAACCAAGCCTGCTTTTCCTATCAGATGGAAGCCATGATTCTGGTACATTCAATTTTCCCATTGAAACAACCAATTAAAAAAAAAAAAACAGATAAATACTCAAACTTTGCCATATCCACAACTATTAAATAATGTAATAAAAACATTCTGCATACTGGAAAAAACTGTCATCTGATCAGTACCTCATAACACTACAAATTTTACTGATTGAAAGTAGGTTGTGCAAGATTCAAGGTCTTCTGAGGGTTGGTTGACCATTCTAGGAAGTGTTTGGCACAATATTTTGATTGCAGAACTCTTCAAACATCACTTGTAAAAGAAGAACATGAAAGGTATCAGTCTCCTGTGAACTCCTGTTTTGTAAACCTTTTAGCAGAAGCTGGTAACATTACCCAGGACGTATTTCACCACTAAACTTACTGTTCAATGGCAATAAGCTGTAGAAGACTTGGGGTTAGAATCTGCTGTTGGAAAAAATTGCAAATGCGCTTAACTTTAATTCAGACCACTGAAGCCAATAGCAAGCCCAATGATTAACAACCTTTTGGTGAAGGGTAGGAAAGCAGGTAACAGGATTTCTTTGTAGCAAGGTACCACTACATTTCATAACGCTCAATAATTGTTAAAATGCCTAAAATGTAGAAGATACCTTTTTTGTATATACCCCACACGGTACAGCCTTGCATGTTTGTTTTGGCATCAAACTGCCTAGAGTGTTGGGTTTTGCCTTTCTTTCTCCTTTTCTTTCGTTTTCAGCTGAGCTGTTTTATTTTTACTATGTTTGATTTGAACTGCATTAATTAGTACAGGCTGCTAGATTACTCTTGTGAAGCAAGCTTAAAAGAGTATAATTAATAAGAGAAGCAGCAGTGTTAGCACAATAGCATGCAGATGCACCTATTGAAGGATAAAAATAATTACTTGAGGACTAATGTCAAAGTACTTCTGATAAGAATTTTTTTTAGTAACCTTTTGTCCCTTCTGCATTGTGCATCCCAGCATGCCATGCACAATTTCCATGAGGGACCAATCCTCCCACCCCTCCAGCACACAGCTTTCTACCATGACTGCTGAAACGCCAGCAAGGCTGTCTAATGGTTTCTTAAAAAGAAATGTGGTTGGTTCTATACCCCCATTAATTTGGGATGAACGTTGCTTTTCCTCATTTTACAGCTAATTACTTTGAAAAGCACTCTTTGCAGTGCACTAGGTCCTGCACTATTGCCATGCATTACCATTAACCAAGGAACTAATCAGGCCACAGCCTTTCACGAGCCTTGTACTGAGGTATTTTCCCCCTCAGAATTTCCTGTCCGTCACAATCAACAAAATTTCACGGCTGCATACAGCTGCAGGAAGTGCAGTTAAATACTGCCAATGCTTTAAACAGGCCCGAAGACACTGTAAGAATGATGTCATGCATTGATGCATTTGCCAAATGAGCCCTCTTGCTGAGTGCAGGTACAGCACTGATTGCAAAAGCCAGAGACATTAAGAGGAGACTAGAACACAGTGCAGGTAAAACCCCATTATAAGATGAAGTACAATTACAAGAGAAAGTTGTGCATTTCAGGAAGGGGTTTGGGGTCTTCTTCCACACCTCACCTTAACTTCCATGGTGGAAGTTAAAGACTCCTGGATATGGCCTGTGCCATCCCACAATTATGTCAGACTATCAAAGCATTCTCTCAATACAACTTATTGCGGACTATGCATCAAGCCCCTAAAATAAGGCAAAGTTTGTTCTTCCATCATTAAAACCATTCAATAGTTTTAGCAAGCCTGGGAAATTTCAAAAGAGAAATCATTAAAACAGGGAAAGCACGAGGATGTCATAGCTGAGATCCATCCACCTCTACAACTTCACTTTCTAACACAGAAAATTCCTCCATTTCTTCCCACCAGAGGTCTCTACAATTTTTTTTCAAGACAACACAAGCCCGTTGAGAGACCAGAATTCCCCCTGTGAAGTGCATTTTAGATTTTTTTATATATCTGCTGCTAAAGACCTAAATCTCAAGAATATGCTTTGCTCTTCAAAAGAAGCTCTAGTCTGGCTTTGCTTGATTTATACAAAATAGGGGAAAAGCAAGACACTGACCTATTCTACAAGTGCAGTCAGACCTATTGAATCTGCACAGCATCTATTTGCAAGGCTGAGAGTGCAATGTGTAGTATGTACTGCTGATTACCTGATTTTCTCAAACCAAACACAAATGAAGTTTGCAGGATGAGCTAATTAAACAAAATCCAAGTTCATCTATTATTCAGAAACAAAGTGACAAGAGCAAATTTTACTTCATTTTTCAAAGAGTTATTGTAGCAAAAAAACCTCTGCAGAACTGTGTAGCAAAGTCTTGTCTTAAATCTTTTTGCAACAGAATTTTACATTGCAAAATACACAAACTGACTGTAGTCTTCAGAAATAGTGTTCTTTACCATCCTTTTGGCAGCAGCACAAAGATGCCTTAACTAGTCCCTGAATTTTAAGTCCCATCCAGCTGCTTTGTGGAAGCTTTCTTTGCATGGTCCAGTTCAGACCCGCTGTCACCGGGAGGGGTTGAGTACTGCACAGGAAGGGCCACGTGGGCTCCTAATCTCACTCTTGCATAATCACAGACACTCCCCTTAGGCAGACATTTACTCGGCAGTGCTCAGTCCACGCGTGTACCCCACACAGCCTGCCACACCTGAGCTCACAAACACCACCCAGCACTCTTTGACAAACTATGCCTAAAAAACCCAGGAGCTGCTTCAGGAAAGCTTGGAACCTCCCTAGTCAGTTCCGTTCAGGCTGACTGGCAGGGAGGAGTACAGACTAACAGGGCCATTCACACAAACCTTGAATGGAAAGTGTTGCTCTACAGTGGAAAGTTCACAGGAAGGAGCTGCTATGAGCCAGATCTTTTTCAGATGCCTGATTTTTCTTTTTATCGTCTTTTACCAGAATATTTAGTCTATATTTTAACAATTTAAAAAGCCAATGTTTTTTACAAAAAAAAAAAAAAAAAAGTTTTCTGTTTCAAGTATGTAGGTTGCTCCTCCTGAGCAGAGCAGGAACTGCAGAAACCTGCCCGCACAGTCCGCCGGGGCCTGACCTGCCGTGAACCCGCTGAACTCCCTGTGTTGATCCCCTTCCCTGCGGAGCTGGGGCCGGACAACTGCCACGTGAACAAACACAAAATAGCCAGAAAAAAAACACTATTTCACCTCTGGCATAACGCTGCATTTCAAAGCTGGCCTGAGGAGGTGAAATGCCTGACCACCTCCCTGCTCTGGAACCCAAATGCAGCCCCCAGCACCTCCACGTCCCGCCCCTCCTCAGCGGGCGGCACTGGTCAGCGTCATCTGCCCCTCCCCGGGTTCAGTGAGACAATAACACACATCAGTAACAAGAAACAGTTTTAGCAAACCGAGCGAGGAATTTCGAATTCGAATTCCGTCTCCTGTCCTCATTTACTACACAGCATCCAGAAAATCTCAAGGCAGATACTGAGTAACATCCAAGTCTCCCTTTTAGTCCTACTCATATCTCTACCTATAGACCAAAAATAATCTCTATACAATAATGTACGTGCATTTCTGAAGATACCCAACTGAGTGCTATCCCTTCTTATTTTGAAGCACTAAACTATAATTGTTAGGTGCATTCTCATGATAAGAAGTATTTAAAAAATAACAAAAATAAAACTCTTTGACTGACAAATGCTGCCTGAAATATAGTTTCAAACCATCAAAAATGCCCACATAAATGATACCTTTTTGTACTAAAAAATATGCAAAAGACTTTTTGGCACACCATTGTCAGTTTTAATCAGACCCTATTCCCTTTCTGCATGATTTATTTCTGTGTCGAAGAGCATTCAAACAGAAAGCTTTACTGGTTTTCAGTCTGCAAAAACCAGAGATTAGAAATTACTTTTTTGTCATTCCTGCAGAACATAAAATTGTATCTTGTACCAAAACCACAGTTTCAGGATCAACTATTCACAACAGACACTTCCTTCTCCAATTTGTCTAAAATATTTAAGAAATTCTGCATAGCCTACCATGAGCGATTAAAGAGAAGGATGAACTTTGCTGTTCTTACTGCCCGATCAAGTTTGACATTTACACGCAGATACATGAACAAGGGCTTATACTCCTGTTCCACAGAAATTCCAGTGTCCACATTAGGACTCGGACAGAGCAAGTTTCAGAAGCTACAGTGCATTAATGCCTGCATCCTCCTCCTCTGATTGCTATCCATGGACATATCCCAAAGAAGATTACATTCTGCAAAAGCAGGAGCAGAAGAATCTGGCATCATTGTGTCTTTTAAAGTTCCCTTCCAAACTAACAGCACCAGGGTTTTGTTTGTATTATTTAAGAGCATGCTTTAGACTACACAAAGCAACTTCTATCATTGAAGATGCACAGAAATTGTGAACATAACTGAAAGCTTCTGAGTGGGCAGCATAGGTAAAATGGTATCAGTTAATAGAGTTTGTCTGGAAGAGAAAGTTCCTATCACCATCTCAGGTACCCAGGTTATGGAACTGAGATGTTCATACAAGCTAGGAAAAAAAAATACCTACAAAAACCAAATGAGTGCTAAGACACAGCAGTCTGCCTCTGATATTTGTAAGGTTGAAAAAACTGAGTAAGTGCTTGAAGATATAAAGGCAGTGCAAACTCTGGAATTACACAGAACTTCACAGTTCTGTGTAACCCCACAGAAGTTTGTAGCCAAACACAAGCATTCAATAAGCTGAGGGGCAGATTCCTGGTATGCTGTGTCCATGCCATTGGAGCAGTGTGGAAGGGTTGGTGTGATACAAATTCATATTTAGTTTCCCAGATGATCACTCCACTGAGCCCTAAATTAATCCATCTTTATTTTGAGACATAGGCACTCCTGGCTTATGCAGAGTGAGCTCCCCAGTTAAAGCGTCTTTATCTGTCAGCAGCCTCCTTTTGCTTTTGCAAACTAATAACACAGGGAGGAAAAAAAAAGTGGAGGGCTGGAGAGAGCCTAGTGAAACCATGGCATGGCATGCTAGCTCCTTTCTTGCTGCCCAAGAGACTAGACTTTGCAAATATTGCCAGGTGCTCCTGGCCACAGCCACAAGAGACATGGCATCAAGCAGCATGAACCCACTTCTGGGGAAGGAAGGTGAAGGACGAGATCTTGAACTGCTTTCTCTGCCTTGACTCTGGCATCCCCTTGCCTGTATGAACAAGGAGGACTGAATCATCTGCTTTTAGCAAAGCACCCAGTTCCTGGAAAGAGCACTCCTGGAAGCAACATATCTTTCTGCCACCCTCCAGGGTCACAAAACCAGAACATTTTACCAAATGCAGTAACGCACCGGATACTGCAAAACTCTGAAGCAGGCACAGCCTCAAAACACCACAGAGAAAAACAAGAACCTTGCACTGAAACTTGGGTCCCAACCAAAGTCACACACTCACACATCAAGCAAAACAAAAAAACCCAGAGCCTCAACTGACCTCATCTTCTTCAAGCTTTGTGAGACTGTCAAAATGTAAAAATTGAAAATGAGCAAACGTGGAAAATTTAGCAGCAGTAAGCTATATGTAGATGGTTGTCAACATCAAAGCTATTGATTTTCTTGCATGTTAATGAAAAAAATTACTAGATTTACAAGATTTTTGTATGTGGTTTCCAGGGAACTGGAAACTGCCATGATCATTTCCCATGAGATGTCCCATTTCATGCTGGTGACCTTTCAAGAGCTGTTTTAACATGGAGGTAGGGACATAAGAAGCACAATTATTTGATCAGTATTTGCAGCTAAATAACCATTCCAAAGACTGCAAGATTAGAGTGATTCTTCCTCTTCTAGCTCTATCTGTTTAAATAAGTTGTTACCCTGCTTCAAAGCTGCCTCCTGAAACAAAAGTTGCCACTTCTGATTACAGAAGTCAATCTCAAAAAGAGATTATTTCCATTTACAGCTCAACAGTTCTTTGTACACCCAAAGTCTAAAAATTGGTATCATTTTTAGGAAGTTAAAACTGACCAAGCCTTTTAATTAACACCCTCAAAGTAACATCCATTGCTTATACCTAGCAGCAAGTATTAGCTAAGAGAAAAAAATGTATTTATATGTTTATTCATGGATATTTCAGACAAAGCAAAACCTCCCGCCAACATTAGGGGTTTGATATGGTAAAAAAAAAACTGAAAACAAAAATGGAAAAACCAAAAAAACCAAACAAAAAACCCAAAAACCTTCAAAAAACAACCAAAAAACCCAAACAAAAAACCAACCAACAAAACAAAACCAGCCTAACTGAAAGACCACTATTTCTATTTTGAAAGGTAAAAAAAAAAAAAAAAAAAAAAAACAAAAAACCAAAAAAAAAAAAAACACCAAAAACCTTACAGCAATTTGAACTGGATTTTAACTATTCATTTCAAGACCACCAAACTGGAAAGTAACAGCACATTTATTCTGACTGCTTTAAGCATGGTTTTCAGTTAAAAAAGCAAACCTACAGTACCTACATTATAGCTGAATCCATGCTGATGCTAAAAATACACAAAGAAATAGTACCTCTCAGCCAGACAGGTTTTTCTGATGGTATTTTTGAAAATAATCTTCCTATAAAATATTTTTCTCTTACAACTAGCTTTCACTCCAGTCAAGCACTCCCACCAACAGAGCCTGGCAGCCCTTTGTCCCAGCTCCCTACAGAAGCAACTGAGTAGTGGTTCTTCACTTTTTTTTCAGTACACCAGGCTGTACTCACTCTGGTTACTAATAACCACCAGGATACTCCTCAAGCTCCTTTATATACACAGAATTTTGAGATTTAACCTGCTAAAAATTAGCAGTGTCCTGTCCTTACTGATATTCCCAATGAAGATACAGGCACAAACATAAACTCCCTCAAAGTCAAATTTTTAACTGGAGACTACGACTAAAGACTCTCTAGAGACTAAAGCCAGCCACTGCCTTGGTTACTTCTCTCTTTCTGTGCTGTCATGGTTGGTATTTTAGCTCAGTTTAAAACAGACAGAACCTTTTCCATGCTATTATGAAATGCCTGGTTGTGTTTTAGTCTGCTGGCTTCTTTACACAGCTGAAGGGCTGTACCATGGGGTAGTTGTAAAGCAACATCTTCAGCCACAGAAGACACCTGGGTGCTGGCCAGATTTTTCATTATGTGGATTTGATATCTTGCAGGCTGGATTCCAGTCTTGTACCATTAAATGAGGCAAAGGGATAAAGAGACAGAGCCACTCCATCCCACAGTGCACACAGCTTAAAAGATTAAGTATTTTGTCTCACCCTAGATTTCAATTTTACTCTAATTCAAAAATTTTTTATCTGTAAGTACAAATGTGTCTGGTGTGTAAAACAGGGTCTCCTTAGAAGCAGAAAGGTGAATAAAAAGGGAAGCTAGACTGGTTTCTGGAGGAAAATATACTTTTAATCTGGCAAAGGGATGAGAGCCATCCACTGAGAGTAGAAGACAAAGCCTCTCAAACCTACTGCAACACCTTGTTGTGCCAAGTGAGGAGCAGTGTCCTTACAGTGAAAGGCACACACCTCCTACCAGATTAAGGGCTGCAGAATCTAGTACTAAGTGAGGATAAACAGGAGGAAAAATTTTAATTTCAAGCTTTTAGAAGGGTATTACAGTAAATGAAATTATGATAACTTGCTGTAAATTATTCCATTTCAAATGGTAATTATAATACATTTGTCTAGTTAAGGTCAAAGAAGCCAAATGAATAACATCCACTCCAACTAACCATCAAGACAATGACAATCAATTTTAGCTGTGCACAGTTCACACAGAGCACTGGGGGGGAAAACCAGCTATGTGCAGAATCATCAACACAGACAACAGAGATGCGTGGGAACACAAACTCCTTGGATTCCGCAAAATAAGATTTTCCACATATTTCAGCATATTTTACACAAAATGCACTTTTCATCTTTAAAACAAACAAGGCTTAAAAGTTGAAGTCTGCAAAATTTTTACATATTTCCTTCTGAGCATTCAGATGGAAGGCCAGGCCTGACAGGACCAGCACTGCATACACGTGCTCACCCCCACTGCAGCACCACACAGCTTCCAAGAGAAAAGGCAGGCCCATGGAGCACCACTCAGAAAAATTAAGGCTCCCACAGTGATGAGCAAACCTCTTGAATCGAGTGTACTCAGAAAGGCTTTATTTATGCACTTCATGCTTTAAGTCAGCTCTCCTTAACTCTTCCACTTTCTGAGCACAGACAAGACCTTACTCAGAATATTTATCTCAGCTCGATCTGTTAACTCAACCTTGTCCCTCCAGCTTTGACAGATGGGCACTGGCACAGCAAGTTCTTGCTGTTTCACTCACTACCCCGTGCAGCACCAACATCTTCTCAGCCACTTTCCTTCCCCAAAGCTGTCCATCTGAGGAAGTGAAACTTCTATGCTCAGCACTGCAGCTTCAGCTGGACCCAACCCGGGCAAAGGCAGACAGGAGACCTCGCAGGCCAAAGACTTCAGCCCTTTCCCCTACAGGGAGGTCGGGAGGTTTATTTCTCTTTGTTCTGGCTGTTCAGCTTTGACATATACAGGGCTTGTGTTTGTTTGTTCTGCAGCCAGACAAGCAATACAGCACCAAATGAGGTGTGAATTTACTCACTCCAGTGCAGTTAATGGGCAAAGATGTTTTGGGCCACTGAAACCCTCAAACTTAAAAGCCAATGGAAATAAATGTTTTGGAGAAAATGAAGTCCAAGTGTAAACTAGAGCCAGACATTGGCTTTTGCAACATCACCTCACATTGCTGAAAATGCAAAGAAATCTAACAATGCAAAGAAAAATTAGTTCAGTCAAAGGGAAAGAAAAACAAAAACAGGAAAATAAAGATGGCACATGACTAGCTTCATCACATTAACAGCACCAGACATACAACAAGTACCTACGTTTTTCTTCTGCCTTTGAAGTATTTGATTTCTGTACAATCCTGGGCTTCAAGAATCAGCTGCAAACCAGACTGGTGATTCTGAATGGTGATGGGGGTTTGCTTCTCTCAAGAGAGTCAAGAGGCAAAAATATAGTCTGTCTCTGACCAAACTCAGAGCCATTCTGGCAGTTCAGCCTCATAAATATTTCAAATGTCTCATGTGCTACCCTATCTCTTCCTACAATAAGTCACAGGACAGATAGGCTGGAGCAACAAACAAGTAAAATAATAGCAACAAACACACTACATAGATTTCTTGGCATTTTTTTAAGGGTAGGAAATAAAATGTCTCTCTCCCTCCACCCCCACAATATTCACATTCTGTCTTCCACAAGCATTACATTTTGGGACCAATTTCATGGATGTGATATGAAAGAAAAAGCTATAATGCAAAGTCCAAGCAGAAAATAAATTACAGAATAAATTCTACAGCAATGTAGGGGGGAGGGGGAAAGAAATCAGCAATTCTAATCCAGACAGTGTGTATACATACTCTTAATTACACATCACTCCTTACATGTGCAATTTGAAAAGCAAATAGAAAATAAACAAAAAACCTTTCCCAGAACAAAAACCTTCCAAAAACCAGTAACTGTAGATCAATGATCACTGGTCACCTCCCCTCCAGAGTTATCTGTCCCATTTTTCTCATGTACTCTGCTTCACTGGTCCTGCTCAACCTCAATTTACAACAGTTTCCACTCTGACCAAACACACTTGTAAATAAGCTCATTATTAACACGATTCATATTGAAAAAAGAGAAAGGGAGGGGCCACTCTTTTAAGTTTGCAAAGCATAACTTGCAGGTTTTTCTTCAGTTATGTAGCACGTTGCTATCATCAATCTGCACCCATACAATTCCTATCAGTACAGAGAGTGTTTCTTGCACCTTCTGCACAATTTCTCTGTATCTCAGGTTCAGAGACATAAAACAGGGATCATTTTTCTCTACCACGCAGCAGTTTCGTAAGACTGGGTTAGTAATAGAGCTATGTGGCTGCAGAATTTTTGCACAGAGAAATCGTTACCACTTTGTTTCCACAGAGCAAAGTGCCATTTTGTAGTTTTACACCATTACCACTGAACAGAGAGCTGCTACCATCTGGCCTTTAACAGGAGATATAAATCCTGCTTATAAGCAACTGTGGATGTAAAAATGTAGAAAACTTGATGAAAGATGATTTATGCACTCAAATTAAGGAGTGATAGAAAAGATGCCTTTTCTGTACAGTTACAAGGGAAGTTGAAAGGAAGCCTAGTGCAGAACCAGGATTTTCTGACTTTTGTTTCTACCATTATACCACACTCCAGGAGAAGGAGAAGCAAAGACTTTATTCCACCCTCAAAGTAAAAAATATCTAAATAGAAAAAAATGCACAAAATTTATCAAGTCTGCTCTGAACAAAGGAAGGTGCTAAACTGACTGACACAGAACTATTTACATAAGAAACAAGAATAACTTTCACTATTCTTTTCAGTAACTGTAAGCCTGTATGCTTTGCAAGCTCTTCTAGTTTCAGTATTCTCAAAAACCATTCTGCTGCTTCTGGCTGTATCTGAAGAGAGACAGAGAACACTGTTTGCAATTTCTTTGATGCGACTGGGAACTTGCATTGGGATAGAAAATAATTAAACTCCCACAGCACACGTGGATATTGTGTATGCTGCGTTATTCCTCCCCTTTTCACATCTGCCACCTGGAAATTGGAACACGGCACCAGTATGGCAACACAGATACAGTGAAGAAAATACAATGTGATGACAATAAAAGGATGCATCAGCTTGAAGATATTGAAGCATCAATTTGAACTGAGTAAAACTGCATAGGGGAAGGCTTGACACATACTGCAGTTTTATTTGCAAAGCTTTAAGTCTTAGAAAATGTTATAAAAAGAATACTCAGAATTTTTTAATATTGTATCAATAGCCAGACTTTCTCTACCTATACCTTAAAGGTGGAAATATTTAAATAAAGCAGTTTGTTTTCATTCAGCACAGAAAATAATTCCCAGAACACTTTAAACTTAGATTTCTTCATTCACTGTATGACTGTTACTGTCACACTCACTCAAAAAGAGGTGAAATCCTAATTAGCATTCACCAAGAGAAGATGGAACATCCCTTTTAAAACAGCTTCTGAAAGAACTGTGATTATAATGAATTATGAAATTGAAGCACTCATATCTATTTGGCAAAGCCAAAGGGAAGGATAGGTGTTGTGTGACATATATGATAGCTCAGGCACAGTAAAACAGTGGAGCTGCTGCCTACAGACAAGGTTCAAGCACACATATGTGCACACTGCTAGTTCAGCAAAATCAAGTCTGAAAGCTCAACGTGACACAGTGAGTTCCCATTTCAAAGAGGGCACACTGTCATAAGAATTTTCCATGGCCTGGGTCAGCAAACATCTGCCTGAATGAAACACAAAAATTTGATTACAGCTGATTATGGGGATTGTATTCAATGAAAGAACAAAGGCCTGGAGACCTGCTACAATTTTGAGTATTTCAGTAACATGAAAAGCTTCACTGTTTCAAAGTTACTTAATTACCAGCAAGAAGGCTTGATGTTGTAAGGAAAGTGAGATTTCTGGCCCTGCTCAGCCCATGTGCACCATAGCACACCTGGAAGTCTCCCAGAGTAGGGTCTACCAAGGGTAGACCAAATATGTCACTTACTAGCAACAGCCAGTCCTTTTGCTATTTACCATCAGCATCCAATCTTTCCATCCCCTTAAGATGGTTCCATGACAAACATTGATTTTATACATATGCACCACATCTTGAACTATATATTTGTATTTATTACAGTAAGGTGACACTTCTTTGTCATGTGTTACCAGCTTCCAGAAACTTCTCCCCACCTTAATTTCTTTGCTGGAAGGGATGTTCAGTATAAGGAGTTAAGATCCCACCAATAAAACCCAAGATAATCAGAGATGATGTTGGCAGAAACACAAGAAGGCTCTGTGGCTATTCTCTGAAACAATTATTTTTGTTTCACACACTGGTTGCTCATATTTAAGTCTCTGTTTTTGTAGCTCCAAACCCATCAGGATCTGCCTTGTTTACCCTGTACACACACACCAGGGAGAAAAGCCTTACATTCTGCTCCTCACTTCCCTGCTGCTTCCCCACCAGCTCAGATCACCTCACAGCCCATCCTGCCTATCTCTAAGCAATGCTGAAACAAGAAGGTGAATATTCCATGAAAAAGCTGCAAGGCTGACCATTTTTAAAGGCTTTCTAAGGCAACAAAGAAGAAAGTAACCCCATTGAAGACCAACCAAGGCTTCTCTAAGCTCATCTATGGCACAGCACAGGAGGAAGACGAGGGCAGAACACTCATTCTGTGAGGTTAACAAGGAAGCAGGTTTCTGCTTCTCTAGGTCTTAATGGGGTTGTCACCCCGAAGAGGTACTGACAGTTCTCACAATGAGGTGAACACAAACAAATCAGCATAAATTGCAGTCTTCCTATAGTCAAGAACAGCTCAAGATTATTTTCTTTTTTTAAAATTACACTTCGTTGACTTTACCATTAACTGCAAGTCAAGTAAGCATCTTCCTTTTAACAGCTGCTGCTAAAAGTAGCAGTATTATTCCCCCTACAGCATATGATATAAATCCCTAAGAACAAATTCATGTGAAATAAATTTATTTACTGAAGTCAGCATTTTTTTCCCCAGGAGGAAGCAAGGCTTTGTGTACTGTAAATGTTTTATTAGGGTCCACTCCAGACAACAAGAATGAATCTGTGGGCAAAAATATCCATATTCTGGTTTCCAGTAGAGCAACAGGGAGGGAGACAAAGGACTGTACTGTCACTTGCTACTGTACTACAACATTAGCCACTACCAGCAATACTGAAGTGACTGCTGATGGGTCAGATGAACACCCAGCATTGAAAATACAGGCAATTCCTGCTTTTACTGCCATTTTCCCTTGCAATACAGCTTCTCCTGAGGCAGCTAGAGCAGGAGGTGGCTCCAGGAACAGATGGGGAGCAGAGGAACACAGAAATGTATCTAGCAGCTCCCTGCTCCAAAAATACACTGCACAAATGGCCACGTGGAAGCACAAACTGACACAAACCCTAGTTCCAGGCACAGGGAAAGAGTCTGGGCAGCCAGCAGCTTTTGCCCTTGCAGATTCTCCAGTGTCTAATAAAAGGTGAAGGTACTGCATTTTCACCTGCACCCATAGGGTCTGACCAAGACTCCTCTCTTCTATCCAGAGGCCCTTTGTCACACAACCCATGGAAATAATAGCTGCAGGTTTCCACCCCTGCAAACCTTAGTTGAAATTGCCTGCTGAAACTTTCCGATGCAACGCTGAATTTGCTGGCCAGACAGAAAACTCTGGTGTGTTTTATCATCACAAAAAACCTTTCCCTCTATGAAGCAAAGCTAAAAAGAAGGGAGAGGACCAAGGTTCAAAACCAGTAACACAGCAGAAAACTTGTCATAAGCACTGACAGCATGGACCCATCAACCATAACTATGTTGTATGCCGGGAGAAAAGGGTGTCCTGGCTCTCTGGAAGAGTGGCAGCACTGTTGGTGTGGAGCTGTGGCAGGCTCTGACAGGGCAGTGGGGCACAGGGGCTGCCACAGCCCCACAGGTAGCGGGTGATGTGTCAGGGGCAGTCCCTTACCCCCAGCTCTCTGTAGGACCCTACTCTAGCACCCTCCTGGCAGCAGCTTCGGGCTTTCTTTCCAGAAAAGAGGGAAGGATGTGTGGGGGCAGAAAGGAAAAGTTGCCTTTCCCCCCCACTGCCCAGCTGACAGGACAGTCTTGCAGTCACAGACTAAAGAAAGCACCATGTCTCAAGCACTGCACGTTTATAATTCTAGCACTAGAGGTGATCACACACTCTCAATCCCCCAGCAAAACATCCCTTGATTACATCAGTGGCTATGAAAATTCAGGGTGTTAAGATTACTCTTGGTGAGCCTTCAGCTAAATTTTTTTTAAAAATCAAATCTTATTTAGTACAGGGAAAAAAAAGGAATCTATGGAAAAGGAAGTAATTCCTTTACTGCTTTAGGACTGTTTGTCCCAGTATCTTGAATGGATATGGGGACACTGGAGTTCAGAATAGCCATCTACAGGGAAGAAAGTAAACCATTTTAGCAGTAAAGACAAAAAACCACCAACAAACAAAAAAATAAAAGGAGAGCTTACAATCCATTACTCCCTTTCCCACATGCACAAATCCCAAAAAAAAGGGCAGGGGAGGAAGTGGTGTGAAAACACCATTTTATTTTTTTAAAGTATCTTTCAAAAAGTGTTAACAGTAAACAAAAGCCATCCTAAATATGCCTCAAAACCAAGTAACGCTGTTATAAATTCTTTCCATTTTTGTGGTATGAGAGGAAGTAGTAAAAAATGGGTCAGGCCTTTCTCATTCTTAGAATTTTCTTACATGTCAAAGATGAAGGAATGCAAGGGGAATTCACTCACTCAAGAGACACCTACTCCAAGCACTCCATCCGGTTAAGATCTGCTCTTGAAGAGAAAAAGAAGTTTAAAAATCTTGTTCTCTTGAAATTTTTCACAGCTTTATACAGCTATTGCTCAAGTTACCTACCAGAAATGACAAACCACTAAATCAGTTTTCCAAGAGACACAACTGATAAAAAACAGGTACAGCTAGAAAGCACAGCCAAAGAGATTTGCCCACCTGTCAGAGCTGTAACTCCAGAGCTATAACCATGTCTGGTGTCAACTGGAGCAGTTAAATCCTCTGCTAATAAACCAAAGAAAAATCAGCAACAGGTTGGTTTGGAAATTAACAGATCTGAGTTAGATCTTTGCTGGAAAAGTCTTGACAGATGTTTTTTTGTTCTTTTGAATCTCTTCCTGTGTACTTACATAAACAAAGGGATTCAGAGTTTACTCAATGAGCAGACACTGAAAGTCAAGGAACTTCACAGTACTCACTGAGTGGCAGAATACAGCATGCTGCCAACTGGATTCAATAATCCAGATTCTCCAGTTACTTTATTCAATACAACTTTTGGTATTAACAGTGCTGGCTATGCAATTCCCAAGCACAGCTGAGAGAGGAAAGTTAGTTTATGAAACCTGATGTAAAAGCAGAGGCATCACTGCATCAGTTTAGCCCTAAAGAAAGGTCAGGACAGCTATCATCCTAGGGCATCAGGCAGCTCTAATGGAAGAGCTGACTTAGAGAATGTCTTTTGTCTGCTTGGCCTAGGCAAAAGGTGACAGGGCTTGTTCTAACAGGAGCAGATGAAGAAACACTCCCAGCAAAGCTGCACACCCATCAGAATCCACATCTCCCACCACAGCAGCCAGTGCCACCCACCCAGTAGCCCCAGACAGCTCTGACCTGTCTTACAGCAGCAAGGCAGCAAACAGCACTTCTTGGGAGAGAAAAGAAGCCACTGAACATGAAGAGCGACTGCTCATTACTTGTGCTTATGGAGGTGGCACACAGGAAATGAGCAGCAGTAATACAGGAGCCAAAACTGATGTGGTAGGACAGAGTCTGAAAACACCCTGGATTGCTCTAATTCAGTTGTTCCTGGAACTAGAAATTATTTTTCCCTTGTGATGTTTGGTGAGCACCAAAATAATTTTTCAAAACAGATCCATTAGAAATGAAAGTCAGAGCTCCTTGTGTGCTGTTAAGCTGATACAGCAGCTCACCCAAAACAAAGCCCACAGAACAACTGCAGGAGCGTGCACATGAAATAAAACCCAAAACCAGTCTGTGCTAAAATAAATACACAGAGCCACAGAAACTGCAGCTCAGCAGCTGCAGACAGTTAAGCAGCTGCAGAGCCTGGCCACAGCTTTGGAGTAATCCTCAAGAAAGTCTCCTTAAATAATAATAAATTAGAAACAAAAAGAAGGCCCAATAATGACTCTCCACTACAAAGAGAGCCTCAACAGGCAAATGAGAATTACTTCTGCACTGCTCATCTTTACAGGTTTGCAGGCAGCTAGAAACTGTAGTTCAGAAGGGCATGCACTTCTGATTCATCTCAAAAGCTTGTGCACTTGGAAGCCCTACAGTGACAGCACAGGGCACTGACTCCTGGTGATTTAGCTGAAGCACTCTAAGATGCTCCTGCCTGCAGCTGTGGCTCATCTCACCGCTCTGGCAGATTTTCCTCCCCATTGCACCAGGGCAACATAAGGGAGGTGTCCCTTTTCCTCAGCTGCTGCAGTTCACACTCGCCTCACAAATGGGAGCTGAAGTTGATGGCACTTAATACTAACACACCTCGCAGCCTCACTGTCACCCTGCCTCTGCTTCAGGGCACAACACAACTGCTGCTTAGGGACAGTGACATCCTGCTCCACTCCTGAATCCAGAAAACCTCGTGAGTCAGAGCCTTAGACAACAGCAATGTTAGTTATGGTTCTACTAATTTTAGCTCGTGCTTAACCCACAACTCCCAAATCCCTGCAATACCTCTCCAGGTGCCAAAAGCCACAGCTACCCTATATCTCAACTGCCAAAATACACAGCTTCCAAATGAGAGCCTCTGGTGAATTTACAGAAACTGTACGCTGCAGAAAGACATTTTTCAAATAAAGACAGGAGGAAGAAAACAAGGAGAGCTTTATTTACTCTGCTGCTCTGCACATATCTTAAAATAAGGAACAAAAGTTCATTGCATAGTTCCTGTGTTTCAGAGTCCACTCCAGGACACACAAGACAGACTTTGTGCAGATGGTAGCTCAAGGAGTGTCCCACAAGGTAGCAAACAGCCTGCCAGGGCCAGCTTCTACTCCAAGGAGTGAAAGAAGAGAGAGGGGCAAGGGAAACAAACACACACTTCACACACTCTCCTCAGAGTAAACTGGGAAAGCTCTTAGAAGTAAACAAACACACACATACCCACCCCCATATTCTCATAAAGGCACCCAAGCAGAATGCTTTTACTACCGTAGCTGAAGAGTTTGTTTTATAGGAAGAGTTTCCTCAGATATAGTCAAACTTGCCAGCCTCCTCCTCCTCCTTCTCTCCTTATTCACACTAAACTGTGAAAGGGACTTCAGCTCTCTCCAACCAATTAAAAACTAATTGAAGCAACAGACTGGCACTATAGAGCCTGAGCAGTCTAAGAGATGCTCATATGAGGCCTACATTACTTCGTAATATTTTATTTTATTTCATCTCATAGCACAAAGAGCTGAAAAGAATATTCACAAGGATCCAATCCTAAAAAAAAATTAACTCTTTATTGCAGTTCAAGTCTACTGGGTTCAAATGAACAGCACACTTTCTTTACTGCATGTGTGCACCACAGTGCCTGTAGGTACAGAGCAAGGTTTTATTTGTTCCAAAAGCTGTGAGGAAGTTATGCACACACACAATTTCTCTCACAAAAATGAAGCTGTGTTAGAACATAAGGTAGTGTATTTTATTCATTCAAGGAGACATTTTCACAACTCTGACTATTGAAATAAAATTTGTCTACACCTGGATATAATTGAACATTTTCTGCTTTTGCTAAGTCTTACTGTTACTGCTAGGACAGGAAACAAAGAATTGCTGAAAAGAAATGTGTCTTTCAGAGACAAACAGAATTCAGAACAAGTATTTATGCCAAATCTTTCTACCCTACAGTTACTAAACTTTGTGCCTGCATCTATCAATTCATTCTTTTAGAAACTGGACACAGAACCACAAGTACTCTTACAGCATTGCTGCAAATAGAAAATGGGTATAAATGTGCAGCACTGAAAGAAAGACTTCAGAAACACCCATACCTTTCCTACTGAAATTTCTTTGCTGCCAATATGCAGACAGCAACTTTGACGAGAAATCCCTAATTTGTGGTCCACAGAACAGACCCAAAGCTGTAAAAAAGGTCAGGAGTGGAGCTTGGCAAGGTAGGGAAGGAAAGCAGCTGGCATTAAGGAGTTGGGATTGGTAGACAGCCTCTGAACAGAAGTCAGGCAGAGCCATAGGAGCAAATCTAGGTTTCTGCAATGAAGGATTTACTTTTTGATACAAAGAAGAGAGAAGCAAAGTGACAGAGGAGAATTGCTTTTGTGTGTGGACAGTAAATATGTTTTAATTGACTGCCGAAAGAAAGGGGGAAGACAGCTGTAAGGCAGCTGGTGGTGATTATTTGGAAAGAGTATGTTTGACACACAGTTTAAGCCCTCAAAAAGTCCTCAGTCAAAACCAGAAATGAATGGCAAAGAAAATGTTGAATTGTATTTGTAAATGGAGATTATTTAGTGTGGAATCAGAACTCAATAAAAAGTATAAGGACAGAGTACAATTTCATTGAGAAGAACAGAAAATAAAACACAAGAAAAATTGCATGGTGCTTTCCTTGCACAAGTTATACATGCTACAGTACACCTGTATCAGCAACACTCCAATATGATAAAAAACTCTGCAGAGCAAGCCCATGACACAACAGCAAAGTGCACAGCAAAACTAATTCAAAGAGATTCAATATGATCATCCTTTATAGTCAAATGCACTTAGTACTCATGAAATCCTCTCTAACAACCATACAAAGCAAGAAAATTAATTGAGCAATGTGACAGCCTGATCCCATGCAGGCAAACAAGGATTCTACAGCAACCAGTTAAGCCCACTTCTTTTGGTGGCCTTCAGCTGCTGGAAAGCAGCAAGCAGAAGGCAAGCACATCAGTGTGAATCGTGGAATCTCAAAAAGCTCATTTCTCTCCCATGCACAATGCAAATCTTAAGATTCCTGCAGCATCCAGTTATTAAACTGCAATAGAAGAGGAAAACAGATGGCTAGAGCCTTTCGGGGAGGAAAAAAAAATTAAGCCTTACTTCATTTCCAAAACAGAAATACGTGTATTTGAAAAGAAAGAACCATACCTAATCGCTATGAAAATAGGCAACTTGACTCATGGACATGAAGCCTGTCTTCAGTTAAAACTTCTGAACATAGGAAATTTAACCCTTTTAAACATCATGGCTTATTGTATTTGTAAGCAGGATTTAAAAGCAAAGCAGTTCATGTAAGAGATGACAGACATTACAAACATGGTACAAAAATAATGTTTATCTCTAAAGCAACTCCTGAACACAAATCCTGTATAAAAGCCCCTATGTTTACTCTCTTCCAGCCTTTATAAGCATATATGTTAGCACCTATGTTCAGGTGAGCAGCCATTCTCTGTAGAAACCAGTCAATATTACATTTGAAGCCTCTATTGAAGCCTTGACTTGTGAGATATCCCACAACAATAAGGAAACAAAAAAGCCACCCTAAAGAGCTCATGTGTTCAGCAGTAGATGCTTCAGCAGCTCTATAAAACTGCTATCAGAGCTTTAGGTTCAAGTACTGGAACTGATCTCTGGTCCAAAGGAGAAGTTTCCTCCTCTGCTGAGCCTGAATCTTGGACAAGCCTCGACTCAGCTGCCCAAACAGAGGCCTCCAGCAGCTGGGCAACCCCAGGGTACACAGAGATTCATGCTGGGATGGTAGCTTGAACCAGGATCAACAGGACACCTGGGCTTCTTCAAACTGGCAGCTAGGACTGGCAGTAAACCCAAAGACATCCGAAACAGGGCCTGACACCAATGATCAGGCAACTGAACTGGGTCCCCTGCACAAATCGCAGCATTCCACCTGCCAGGGACACCCAGCACACTCCTGCTGAACACAACAACCCTCTGCCCTGACAGCACAGAGAAGGAAAAATAGCTGTTTCTGTGAAGCCTAAGCAAAACGAATGAATCTGATTTCTGGTTTTATTCAATGATGCTGCACTGAGGATAAACACTGAATTTACTCCCTTGTCTCACACGTGGTCCTTTCAGGCCAGGGTTGCAGTTCACTGGTGAGGCTGTGTGGAAAATGCTGAGCTGCCCCAGCTTAGTCCAAGGGTAAATAGAGGATGACACGCTCCAGCACTTCCAAGCAAGCACCTTTCAAAAAAATCAACTGCTTATATGATTAATGTAAAGCACTATGTTTTTGCAGTAGCAGGAGTCACTAATCCATATTAAAGACCAAGACTACATCTGTTTGTTTATTTATTTATTTTTAATGAAAGGTTCTAAATAAACCAACTGTTCAATTTTTCAAAGGTACTGAGCAGCCACAATAATTAGGTCTGGGTCAGTGGGAGCTGCCAAAATGCCACAGAAGTGACTCAGTCCTGTTAATTATCTGAAAAATAAGGAACAGTGACAACACTGGACACTCCACCATGACCTATCTCTCCCAAACACACCACCAATGAAAAACAAGCATTTGAAAGTGGCTGTCTGTAACCATTAGTAGGGATAAGAATCAGAAATTAAAGACAGAAGAAAAAGTAAGGAAAGGTTTCAGCCCAATCTGGCCAAATGCTGCTGTACCTAGAGATAATCCTTTTAAAAAGTGAAGCAGCAACACCACAGCAATGGCAACTTCTCACAGTGCCAGGAGAATGCCAGAAAAAAAAATGCGCAGGACCTATGCTCTAAGTTTAAAACAAAACTAAAAAACCCCCAAGTTAAAAAAACAAAAAACCAAAAAAACCCAAAAAAAAAACCGCTCCAATCAATACAAGTCCAGAGGAAACAAAGTGTATTAAAGCCAACCAGAAATTCAACCAACCTTGCAAACCATCCACAATTGGTACAAAAATATTCTAACACACAAGTCATTTTCTGAAGAGTCAGACAAATGCAAACCTAACAGAAGATAGCAGCTCATGAAGAGGCACACAGCCTGTTTTGGTCATGCACAATCCTTGCTCACAGACACTTCTTAGTTCCAGTGTGTTTATGACTGTGTTGTCATTTACTCTAAAACATGAATGGAGCATTCTTTTCCTCCAGAAACACTACATTGTTAAAATGCCAGTACAGTAAAATAACTTACTGCTTACTACATTTCAATCAGACAAACTACAGACTACGGCACTGACACTTAATATATATTGAATGCTTTCAGCAAGAATAGCATATGAAGTTCATTTCTTGTGTTTTGTTCTCACATGGGCAAAACTCAGAGGCAAGACTTAGGAATAGATGAAGGAGTGATCCTGTCAGCATGCACAGAAACTATCTTCTCCAAAGTTATGGAAACACTTAGTTGAAGGCTCTCAAAATACATAAATATTTAACTCTTCATTTCTATAGAAGTTTGACTTAGGAAGTTGAATTTAAAGCAGAGAGGGAGTATTTTAGGTTGCATGCTTAAAGAACATTTTTGTTAAGGTTCTCAAAATAACAGGAAGCAGAATCAAAAAGCTTACAGTCAAAGGACTTTATGAGTTATGTTTTCCCCTATTGTGATTTTTCCTAGAATTCATCCACATTTCATCACCATACTGTTCTTTTGTAATAACCAACACAAGCACTGATCTTGTCTATATTTAAACTCAAGAACGTAAAATGAAGGTTCAGAAGGATGACCTTTTTGCAAAAAATTAGTTGCATATCTGAGGTTTTGAGTGGCTCTCACTACTTCAAACACAGACATTTTGCTAGGTGGGCACTCTCAGTTATGATTAACCAATACGCTGCCTGTTTCTAAAATAATAAGATGATTCACTTTTAAGAGAACTTTTGTGTATGACTTTTTCTTAAACCAAGGAAAAGTTAGCTGCAATTCCAATGCAAACATTCCCCTGCAGGATTTATATTTTAGTGCTGAAGCATTCTGCGAATTCTCAGCAATGAGAGAATCAAAATGAAAATGAAACCTAGAACAGCCTAGTTAATGCAAACAGAACATAACAAGCAATAAACCCAACTTCTGAAATAAACCTGATCAACTAAAATTACTGTGGAAAACTCCTTGGATTTTTTGGGATAGCAGATCCCATGAGATAACGAGGATAGCCTCTTTCAACTTCTACAATGTTTCCATTTGTAGTTTACTATGTGAAAGCAAGCTCAACTTCCAGAAAAATTCTGTTTCTTAAACATTCTAGGCATGAAGGCAACTTGCTAAAAAAAAAATCTAAAACGTTTAACTTGACAGTGTTCCTTTAATACAGGGCAGTGCACAGCCCTCCAGCATATTTGACAGAGATTTCCTACTCCAAGAGATAGAATTTAAATTCATAGAGGCAATTACTCATAACCAGTGAAAGCAGCCAATGCAAGTGCCAAATTGGCCAACAAGAAGAAAGGCCAAGTATTAGAAAGGAGGCTGCAGTTTATTACAAGGCAATTTGAACATCTCAGTTCACGAGGTCTGGAAAGTATTTTCTTCATCCCCTGACACTATATGCTCACACTAATGTGAGGAATTATGTCAGTAATATCAATACTCTAAACATCTAAACCAACAGTTAAGTATTTATATAATGGTGATCTTCCCCTGACTATTTAAAAGCTGCCTAGCAGATTTATTTAAGCTCATTTTGCACAGGAAAGATGATGTGCCAGACCCACACTATTAACTGCTGTTAGTCAGCTCCAAAGCCATCCAACTGGACTACCATTGCACAAAATTACTGTCTAACTAAACAAACACCTTAAGGCAATTTCCAAGGACCTGCCCCTTGCCCCTTCCTGTTAAAAGATGGAAAGGAAAAATGGAAAAGAAGGAGAAACATGATCTCCTCAGGTAAGGAAGTCAAAAATCAAAATGGGCATCCAATCTGTATGCCCCAAGATCACCATGTCCAGGACTGATCTCCAAGGCCTCTATCAAACAACACAAGTGTCAGTAGATAACCCTCAGCATCACCAAGTTGAATTGGCAGTTGGAAACATGCTTATGAGAAATATTTTTTAAAAATAAATAAAAACTAAACAAAAAAGCCCCACTAAAAACCCAAAACCAACAACCAAAACCAGACCAAGTCACAGATGCAAGCTAATAAATGTACCCTCCTCTGCAAGGTAAAACAATGCCAGCCTAGAAAATCAATAGTACAAAACAAATCCAGCAGGTCCAGAGTAACCATGTAGCAAAGTTAGCACTCACTGATAAAGACAAGCAGTACATGCAGCTGCTTCTGCAATGGGCTGGCAAGAGAAGGAAAGGGGATGCAAGAGCAATACACCTACTACACAATACACTGCGAGCAACATCCTTCCTACTTCAGCACCAACAACTTACTCCATCATTTTTTACAGAAACATGCGCTGCTTCTTACCATTTTTTGGTGCACTCAACCATCAGTTCCTGGTAAGAGGCCACAAACTGGAACTTGGATGCATGTTTCCCAACACGCTGCAGTCTTTTCCAAACTGAAGCCATGATGGTGAGAAATACCAGTCCTCTTACACAGCAGCAACTGCACGAATACCAATGTAGGTTTCAAAAAGCGTGTGTGCTGGATACTAGCAGATTTATATACAGACACAGTAAAAAGAGTGTGTGAGAAATTTGACGGGATGTCTACAATTCATATTCTGCCTCTCCCCTCCTCGGGGTAAATCCCAGTCTAGCAGAATGGCTCATCACTGGCCAGGAGCAGCATGCAATAGCAGTAGACGCGTAATGGAAAGGAAGTTCTCTCATGGAATCATCATTCTTCACACAGCAGATGAAGGGAAGAATGCAGGACTGGAAGACAAATAAGGCAGGGAGAGAAAGCATTGAGAAACACTTCATACTAAGTGCTGCAATTGCACGTGATCTCGTACATTTTAAAAAACTACGATCAACCACAAAAACATAGCCCCTTCTTGTTGTCATCCACACACCACCTCCCCCCAACCCCAATAAAATAAATAAATAAAAATACTGCAGCAATTTCAGGAATTCAAACCACGAGGCTGTTCGGAAACATATCAACATATCCTATTATCAGCAGCATCATAACTGGCAACAATAACAAAAAAGGGCAGCTCAGGGCCACACCAAATCCTTGTGGAGCATCTCCGGGAAGCAAGGCAAAGTGGCTGAAGTGCTGCCAATATGCACCCAGAGGGACACGGGGAGATGAAGTTCTTTGTCTTGATGACAAAAGGTGTAACAGTTGTTTCCTCTAACACACCTCTGCTTTCATTTCTCTGCCCAAAGAGAAGGATCAGCAAAGAAGACAGAAAGGGAGTGTTGCTGCCCAAATGCCTGTGCCAGGGTGAGGAGGAGGACAAGAGAGGAAGGGGCATTTCCTGAGTCCTGGCTACCCAGGATTCCCTATCTTCTTCGCTGCATCATATTGAAATGGCAATGTCTCTCCATCCTGCACTGAGGAATGATAACCAGGGAGGTGAAAAGGGAGAGGAGAGACCCAGGTGGGTCTCCTCCCTCGAAATGAAAGCAGCATCTACGCCGGGTGCAGAGGAAAAAGCCTCTTCATTAGGAATACAGGGAACAAGCTGGCCGCAGCCGGCGAGAAGCCGGGGTAGGATGGCATCAAAGCTGGAGAGGAAGCTACCTCAAGTAGAATGGCCCCCGGGAGAGGGGGTCCCCAGGGAGGCCCGGGGCGAGGAGCGCCTCGCTCCGCCTCAGCAGCCCGTGTCACCTCCGCGCCCAGCCCGCCGGGGCAGCGCCCCCCGCCCCTGGCCGGGAGCCGGAGACGTTTAAAAATTAAAACGCCACCGGCGAGGAGCAAGGAGGGGACAGGCGGCTTCGGGAGCGGCGGGAGGGGACGGGCGGCTCCTCGTGCGGCACTCACCTGCCGCCGGCTCCTCGCGGGCGGTCCCGCCGGGCGGGCGCGCTGGCACCACACGGCAGGCAAGAGTCAGCGCTGCCGCTGCCCATTACTGCAGCAGCCCCGCCGCCGGCAGCACCCTGCGGCTGTCCCCGTGCTCCCACAGCCTCATGGCGAGCACCGCTCCCCCGCTGCTCTCCGCGCCGACCGGGCAGACAGCGCGGGTCGTCAGCGCGCCTCACGCCGCCACCATCGCCCTCCTGCCGGCGTAGCGCCGCGCCTCACCCCGGCCCGCCGCTCCCCCGCCCCCGCCGTCCGCCGGGGCCCGCCCCCGCCGTACCATTGGCCCCGCCGCGGGCCCTCAGCAGTCCATTGGGTGTCATAGATGTCAATCATCTCGCGCAGTGGAAGGGGGAGATGGAGAGGGAAGAGCAGTTCGCAGATTCTCGTCTCTCCCCCCCAGCTCCACCTCTGCTCTGACTGGTCACAGAGCCCAAGGAGGCGGGGCTCCTTGTGGGGAGGGCCACTTGATAGGTCAGTGCGGCCGTCTGTCAGCGCGAAGACACACGGCGATTGGCCGCGGTGCTTCCTAAAGCCGCTGTATGGGTGCGGCGCGAGGAGTGGGCCGTCAGTGGAGGGGCGTGGCCCCGCCACTGCCCCCGGGAATTGCCACCGCCCCATGGCCGGAGAGCGGCGGGAGGGGAAGGACAGGGCCAGGGATGAAGGGAGCCAGGGAGGGAACCAAAGATGCTTCCCGTGAGGTGGGCGCGGGACGGCTGAAGGGAGGGAGCGGCCGGGAATCGAGGCGGAACGGCGACGAGGGACAGTCCCCATGCTGGGCCCGCCTTGAGGAGGGGTCGGTCAAACGCCAAGCTTGACCCAAGTCCTGCAGCACAGGCCCTGGTCCTTTAGAGGCTCCGGAGTTCGGGTGCGGATGGGAAATTGATGGAAATTGAATACCGCAGGCAGGACGATATTTCTTCGCTGATACAACCTGCGTGCTCAGGGAACGGCACCCAGGCGGCGGGGGCTGGATGTTCTGCGCAGTTTTGTTTTAAAGTGTCTGCAGGGGAGAACGGAGCAGTGAGAGGGGTGATCCCTATGGGATGCGGCTGTGAATTCCCCGCAGCCACGCTGGCTGAACGCTTCTCCTATACTGCAGTGCCATGAAGGAGATGTCGGGACCCATATGTAAACCCTCGGTGCTGGGTTCCAGCATTAATCTAAAATTAACCAGGGGCTTACTCCGGTTCCACTGCTTGTTGCCCTTGTGCCCTCTGGACACCCGTACAGGTGTGTTTAAGTTTGGGATCCCAGCATGCCATTTGCTATAGGTGAATTCCAGAGTCAGGGTGGCGTGGTTGTGTGATCTTTGGGAGCTAATCCTAAACCTATCAGCCAGCCAAGTCAGAAACTAAGCCAGCTATCAAGTGGAAGCACAGGGAAATAAAGAAGATAATGTAGTGGAGTTCTGAGAGCAGCTGTAAAATTGAAGCCTCGCGGCTTTGCAGTTCTCCGTGTTCTTTCCCATGACAAACCGAATGGAGTGCAAGCTTGATCCACAGTCTGGAAAGCTCCTTATCCCAGTGTTTTCCTCCTTTCCCCTAAGCTACCTCTCGCTGTATTGGCATATTGCAGAGGCTGCCAGCGTTCAGTGGCTGGAGTGAAAGGAGAGAAATAATGACTGTGTGGATGACCATAGGCCTAAACTGAGCTAAGTAACTTTGGAGAGGTTGAATATTGGGGCTATTGAAAAGGCCAGCCCTTTGCTTATAACGTATTACTCTTCAGCCCTCCCAGCTGCTAAAGGGTATGCACTTGGATGGAGCTGTCCTGAAAGAGGCAGTGATTCTCCTTTTTTTTAAGTGTTACACTGAAATGTTGCAGACAGTTGTACTATCATACAGATTTTCTTGGAAAATCCTTTTTTTCCCCCTGAATATTTTTTAAGTTAAAATTTGAAGATTTTGTACATTTGTCTTAACATATGTATTCCAGTTTTTGTATATAGCTGGTCTATATAATACACAGTAATTCCAACACACTTTAGGGAGACATCACTGGGCTTTTAAAGTGCAGATCACCTGTTCAGGATTTGGGAAAAGAGGCCAAGATTTGCAGAGCACATCAGACTGAGAGCATGCAGTAAGGAGCACAAAAATGCTTGATCTGACTTGGAAAATACCAGATGGAAAACTGGCAGCTGTGAAGTGGATCAAGCAAGTCAATTTAAAATTCCAGTGGCCCTGAGGAAATCCTTGGTTATTCATACAGAGAAATATTAAGTAATCAGTTGTGCTGATTTTACTTGGAAAGTTGTCTTTGTTCTGAATATATTACCAAAAGTTAATCTGTGAGCTTCTCTGATTTATCTTCTGAATAACTTGCAGCATGCAGGCTAATTCACAAGACATATCTATGACCAAGATCTTACTTTCCTTAAACTGAGATAGACATTTTCTGTCCAGTGGAATAAACACAGAAGGACTAGTAGTTTGTTTAGTGACTTGTGTTTCAAACATCATTATTTATTAACATTTTCCATTTCCTTCATAGCTTTTGGATTCAAGTTACACCAGGCCTGGGAGGTACACGGCATAAGGCTGCTTTTGCCTTTGTTGTGTGGGAAGAAATACAACACAGGCAATTATCCTACAAATTGTCTATTTTATGGTTTTTAAGACCAGCCATCCTCAGTTCTTGGGATTTTAGGGAGCGCCTTAGGAGGTTTCGGGAGGTGTGAGGAATTACTCTGGGAGGAAGGGTGAGATCTTCAGCTGCAGATTGGAAGCTAGAGGTCACCACAGCATTCTCAGGTTACTGGACTGAGTCTTATACCAGATCAGCTCAAAAGCTCTTGTGACTTCTGCTGGCAGCTCACAGCCCAGAGGAACCAATAAATGACAAAAAGGGATTAGCAAGGGCATGGATGAAGAGTCCCAAAGCTCCTCCTTGGGTCAGAGCACTCAGATGGGTAAGCAAGGAACCCCCATGTTGACTTAATTTCCATATTGCAAAAATCTCGACTGGTCCTGCTTGCCATAAGCCTGGTTTGTGACAATGACCCAGCTCAAACCATAGCTCAGCTCAGGATCTGAGCCAGGCTTTGGGGAAATGGTCACATTTTTACTTAATTCAATATTGTGAGCTTGAAAACAAGCAAAGCTGGTTTCACCAAGGTACTAAATGCTCTCTATTAAGGTCAGTAGCTGAGTGAGCAACTCTCATGTGACTCCCAGAAGGGTCCTTCTGATTACAAAAAAAAATGGTGCTTCATTTTACGTACAGTGTCAAATCTCTTCTGCAAGTAGGAAGAACAGTCATCTGATAAATAGGTAGGTACCGTTTTATTATTTAATGTGTATGACACAATTGATTGAAACCATATGCACGTCACATCTGCCTTCCTGCTGCCTTCCTTGCCTGTAGAAGGACAACTGAGGGAGTGTATTTGTGTATATTTGTGTTGTTTGTGTATCATTTGCTGTGGAAGTGGCATGGGACAGGATGCTGAGAGCTGCTCAAGCTGGGAAGTTGGTGGGGCTGACCAGGGAGGCCCCAGAGCAATCTGACCCTGTTCTTTATAAACATCTGGTTTCACTGAGGACAGACTTACTATCCAAAAACTTGTGCTCTGTGACTCCTCTTTTTCCCTTGCTATCTCAACACTCAGACTCCTTCACAATCTCTACAGAAATCCCTCTGTATTTTTTTTTCCTGGATTTTACCTCCTGTTCCCTGGCTTTTACTGATGGTGGAATAATTCAAGCTTCCTTGCCCAAGTACAGAGATGATCTATGCTCTATTTGTTTTTTCCTGTCAAGCTTTAAAGCTCTCCAGCCTCTCCCTTATCCTTCAACACCTCATCATCAGTGTGACTAAGGACAGGTTGTTCACCAATCAAGGAATGACCTTTGCTAGGAATAGCTGTCATAAATCTCCATTTCCCTGTCCTTCTGTACATGAGCCTGCAGAAATGTCACTGAGGAAGATTGTGTCAGATTTGCAAGAACATTCTGCTTTCTGAGGCAAAGGTCTGTGTACATGAAGTTACCTACACCTGCCGCATTTTAACCTCGTATTTCTAGATCCCATCAAACCTTTGATCCCCGGTTAATGAAAGTAGTGGAGAATTTGCACCAACCTCAGTAAAAGGTGTAAAGTACCATCTGGCTCCCCAACATTTCCCTAACTGGTGCTCTACACTGTGAGCATTCTGTAACGGAACAGATAACATTACATTATCTGCTCTTTTTCTTAGTTTCTTTACATCCCAACAGTAATTTTAAAATCCATGTATATACACATAACAAATCATAGAACAGATAGAAAAAAAAAAGTAATTTTTTAATCCTCCCTTCATTTGTTTCATGTTTGTTGCTGATAAAATTCCACTCAGATGTCATTTCACATGGTCTGGTAACACCCAGCAGCCATTATTGGAGGGAATAATGTTTTGAATATTCACTCTTCTAAATATCAGTGACAGTTGAAAGGGGTTGTGTGTGTGCAATATCCCATTTTACTTCTGCTCTGAAAGCTTGACTTTGAGACTGGCAGCTGGGAAAAGGCTGCACATTGCAGAACCACACAGCCCAGCTCCTATCACAGCCTAGACCAAAAGCAGATAATTTCAGCAATACTCCCGGCTGTGCTTAAGGCACAAGGCACAGAAACACCACCATTTGTTCTTGCCTTGCTGGCAAAAGAAGATTTTAGGATGCATTGGTGGACTTGTGTTTTGTTATTTCTCATGCCCAGGCTGAGTCAGGCAGCCCAGCCTGGCTCTTGCCTATGGACCAGCTCACCTGTACAGCATGCCCAGGCCAGATCCCAGCGGAGCTGTGTACAGGCATCCACCCTCTGAAACCTCCTAATCCAGAGCCTGCCCCTTTGGAGAGCCCTGCTGCCAAAAGCATCTGCAGAGCCAGGGACTGGCTCTTCTTTCTTACGTATTGTTTGTTCTCCCACTCCCTTGCTGTGGCTGGAGCCTACACTTGTATGTGGTGATACCCTGTTGTGCCTCCCCTCCAGATTCTATGCCAGAAGGGATACCCAAAATGCCAGTTCTCCAAATGGCAGCCTCATGTCACAGCCCCTTTGCTTTACTGTGACCAGCTTCATTATGACACCCCAGAGGTACCAGGTACCCCCTGGGTCCTCTTAACCCCACTGCCCAAAGTCTTGTAGGCAAAGTCAAGCAGGATGGTTCAGAAAAAGAGCAGATGGAAAACATCTTCACCTGTCTTTCCTTTATCTCCCCTCTCTTGTCTGGCTGTCATTCTTCCCAAACCACTCAGCAGTGAAGGGCAAGTTGTATTTATCTGCAGAGGAGGTCAAGGACAGGAGTTGCATTCCTGAAATGCAGAAGTTCGAAATGCAATTCAACCTCTGGAGGCAAGAGCAAAGATGGGGTGCTGATGGTTGACACCCCATGCTACATTTCCCCGCTCCAGATCAGAACACTCTGGATTAGTGATGCTTTCTCCAAGTTTATTATCAACTCACCTGTCAGTCAACTTGCAATGGTCTGAATGAGTTTTCATATTTTATAAAATTTATAAAAATTATAAAATTATTTTATAAAATTACCTTTTGAT